>OY728157.1:374618066-375218066 GCA_963277665.1 Viscum album | reverse complement strand
TGTTGTGGCCTAGGTGTCTATGGGCATGGTTATGTGTGGTTGTGCTGGCCCAGGTGTTTGCGAGAAGGATAGATGTGCGGTTGGGATGGCCCATATGTTTTTTGTTGGGGGTGACAGTAGGATTGTAGTGGAACCTGTGGGGGAGGTCTGACACGTAGGATGTCCTAAATAACCAGTGGGAAAGTGGTGTAGGGTACCCAAATATAGATGTGTTATTACTATTACTTTACCTAACTTGCGTTATTTGGGGAGTGTGCCTTGGTGAGGCTGGGTGGATAGTTTCCTTGCTAGGTGCTTTAGTTATCTCTATTTTCTCATGGGGCATTAGAATTCCTCCCTACTTGTGCACATGATATTTTGGTTTTCCCTACTGAGTATACCTGTATACTTACCCTATGTATATAAAACTGCTTTTAGGTTTCCATGAGGACTTTGAGGACTATTCCATACCTTACTAGCTCAGGATTTAGTAGTCGTCGTTGATGTTTTTCTTTATTTTGGTATTTTTCATCAGAGTTTTCTTGTACCTTGTATCATTTTATTTTGAACATGCATATGAGAATGGGTGTTTAGATTTACTTTTAATTTTAGTTTTTGGAGTTTTTTGGGATTTACCATATTATATACCGATATTATTAAATAAAAATGGATATTCCTTCCATTTTTTATGTGAGATTCTATACCCTTGGTGGTAGTCGCCACTCTAGAGCCTATTGAAGGCGGGACTCAGGGGTTATTATCTCTCCTTCAACTTGAAGAAGGAAGGTTCTAGCAGTTTGATGTACCTTTACTCATCTTGGTAAAGGTGGGTTGTGACAACTCCAAACCCATCACTACCAACCAAAATAACGATATCAATGGAGTTACACTAGAGAACTAAGAAAACCACCCCTTTACTATATCCTAATAAACAACGTCTCTAAACACACCATAATTCCCAAGTAGGGGGTGAGTATAATACTTAATAGGTAATCCCCAAATACTTACAAACAAATTCTACTAGAAAAAGAAAAAGTTATCACATTTTATGTAAAATAAGTAAGAAGAAAATAAATAGTTTAATACAAATCCATAAATAAATCTCTAATAAGAAAAAATGTTAATCAAATAATTTTACCAATCCTTACCACTTAGAATATCCATTCTAAGTTCACACACACACATAAATTCCATGGACCTACCAATACTCATAAGTGGTGAGTCATCCTGTCACAAAGCCGCCCCTTGGTGACCCACATAGACAGTGGTACTTCATGACCATGCTCTATCCCAAATTAAAAACACTCCAACCTAATTATTCCAAGATACCAATTAAATCATTCATTGAAATAATATATTTTTATCAAGGTTTTTTATAAAACAAATAGGTTTCCATATTTAAAAACTATAATTTTGTAATCATTAAACAATAGGTATTTTCAATATATATTCCCCAAGGAATTTACAAGTAGAAAATAAGAATGATTTAAGAAAAATCAATCCATCAAGTTCCAAAACAGTAAATTGGGAGAGAAGCCAGCAACCTCAAGTCAGTCGATTCCGACACAAAAAACCAAGAGAGAATAAAGACCAAAACACAAAAAATAAACCTCCCAAAAAGCTCCACAAATTATTTTCATCAATTCATTCAAGGTTCACCCTAAAATCATAGATCCAACAACACTTGGAAAAAGAGGAAATACAAGGATTATAAGAGGCAATTTCTGATTAGAACCCACATTAAAATCCCTCTCAAAATGATCATATGTGTATTCAATGAGTTTCCCTCAAGATAGGTGTGATGATAAGTCATTTTTGTAACATATATAGTTTTTAAAAGGAATGACTATATTTATAGCATAAAAGATACACCATATCAAGCATAAACAAACAACTAAATATTATTATTTAAACATGATAGTTATCACCTATCCGTTGGAACATAGGAAATAAATGATATTAAATTAATTGTGAAAATATAGTTTACAAATTTTTATATAATTAATTCATTGAATATTTATTAATTATAAATTATAATAAAAAATTAATTGAATATAAATGATGTTTTTTTATGAAAAACTATTTTTATGACTAGAATGGCGTTTTATCATAATTAATTAAATTAATAACTATTAGTAAAATATATTAATAAAATTTATATGTTATAAATTTAATAAATTTTTTTGAAATTCATGCAATATGTTTTATATTCTTAGGATAATAATAAATCCAATTTTAAGTAAAAAAAGTTGTATACTTTTAAAAGGCAGTTTTACAACCATTTAATGTTAGACTTGTTTTAGAACTAAATTTTGACAATTCTATTAATTAAATTTGAAAAAAAATAAAATTATTATTTAAAATATTAATATAAAAATTTACTTTGTTTTAATTTTTGGTATTTTTCTAGCAAGTTTCATGTTTTGATGAATAATGAAAAATAATGGATTTAAATTGAAAATGACTTTTTATCTAAATAATTTATAGTGTTAAATTATATCTTTGATTGTTTTAAAAGTATAATCAGATAAATTTTATATCATTTAATACAATATATTCCATTGTAATTAATTTCACATTGAAATTGTATATATATATATTTTCAAACTTTTTAACTTTTTACGTTAAAAACCTATTTTCTTATTCTGTTAATGAGATTAATTTTAAATTAATTTTATCCAATTATGTGTTTTTAATTTTGAAAAATTGATTCTATATTTATAATTATAAGGCCCAAATTTAGTAAATATATCCTTTTTATTTTTAGACAACATGAATAGTAACTTTAGTAATTTTTATTACCACAATTAAGGGTAAATCGAGTAATTAAGGGTACAAAATAATATTATAAATATTAAAAAATTATCATAACACTTTTAATAATTTTATTTTATGAGTTATTTTCAACCAAAATAATTATTGGACTGATTTTATGATCTCTTGGAGTGACTTTTATGTCTTTAAGCCCTTTATAGTATTTCATTTTAAAGAAAAGTTAAAGATGCCATACTTATGTTTTAATAACTATAATATTTTTAATATAGGGTTATTTAGAGTATATATTCAAATATAAATTTTAATTTGAAATATAAAAGACATATATACATCATGGTAATTTATTTATAATTTTTAAGTGATAAAATAATTACCTTAAATGCTGACACAATGATGATACAATAATTGTTTAATTAATGAAAATATCAAATAAATGATATTAAAAATATTAAAATAAACATAATTTGTGATAATTAAAGTCATAAAATAATTTTATATATATATTTAATATTTTAGTGATGTTTTAGAATATTTTTTTCAAATTTGTCTTATTGTTATGGTATTTTTAAAACGTTAAGTAATAAATAGTGTTAAAATTGACATTAATGATATTTTAAATAAATAATATTTTATCAAATGATATAAAATTTATAAAAATATAAAATTATAAAAAATTATTTGGATAAGGTTTAAAATTTTATAAATTACCTATTTATGTTTCTTTTGACATTTTATAGTAACTATATTAACCCTTAAAGAGTAAAAATCTATGTTGTCACGATAAGAGTTAAAGGGGTTAAATAAGGGTTAAAGCCAAAGGATAAAGATTACAAAATAGTCAAAATATGTATAATTTTTATTTAATGAATGTATTTAAACCCATAATAACACTATATTTTAAATAAATCAGTTTGGATCTATTTTTAATTGAAAATTAATTTATATTAATTTAATATTTTGAGATATTCTAGGAGTGCCTCTCCCATCTCTTATAAAAGGGCACATATTATTATCTTTTTTCACACTTAAAAACATATTTATTTCATACAATATCTACCAAAACACCTTGATAGAATCTCTAAACTCATTATTTAACTTTTATTTTAGGCATAACACCATCCTTAGTAGTCCTAAGGTGTTAAGAAAATAAGATCGTCCAAAGAATATGTATTGTTTTAATCAAATATTTCTATTTTATTTCTTCTTAAACTTTCTTAAAATATTATTCAACCATTATAAAATAATAAAACTAGAATCATTAATATAATGAGATGTTATTATGTTTGTATCATGACCTAAATCCATCTCCACTTCCATCAAATGGGAAAATAATTTATCATTCATGTGTTTGGTGAACTAAAACCTCATGAACTGATGAAATTTATTTTCCATCATCATATCTCCAGACTAGTCATAATTATGGAATACATGTTTATATATGACATTAATAGAATATTTATCATTATTAAATAATAATATTTCATTTATGTTTTTACCTTTCCATGCACATAAAATGATAACGTTGTTCGTGCATACATGTGAACTATCATCTCCACGAAGTGATGTGATTCATTTTTCATCACCATATCAAATGGATAATATATATAAGTATATATTAAGAAATAATATAATATTATTATCATTATGTAAATTTAAAATTATATTAACCTTATTTCCATAATGATCATTGAAAAAATGGAAATGTTACTCATGCGTATGTACGGCTTACCATCTCTATGATTGTAATGTAGTTCATTTTTCATATATATATTTAATGACTAAATTTAAAAATATAATTGATTTATAAAATTAATAATTATTTCATGAATATTATTCAGGATATGATGGACTAATGACAACTTTTTATTATAGACATCATACCAACATCATTCTGGACTCATGTACCAAATATCATCAAAACATCCGATGTGAACTTAAATAATTAATTAATTGTTTTAATATGTTAATAAGTGATATAAAAGGAATAATAAAATTGATTTTGTTCTAAATAAATTAAAAAATTAAACTACATTTATTATTCATGAATATAAAGATTGTATGTGATGAGTTAGACTTAAGGCAAGAGATTTCGTCTCAATATCCTTTCATTGTGACATATCTTGATGTTCTGCACATTTATTCTTTTATAAGGTGTATACACATACCCTTTGACATGTTATATCATGAATTTATTTATTATCATGTTATTTAATGTTTTTTTAAATTTTATTCCTTCATGGGGATTATGATTTAATTTTTCAAAGTGGTATGGAACACATTGAATGTTTAAAGATTTAATTTTAAAATATTTTTCTCCATGTCAATATTCTTGATATTATTTTAAATATTTATTTATTTGGATATAAAATGATTATAAAGGAAATTTTATTTCTTTTTTTAATTTAATTTAAAGGGTTTAAAAGGAATATTTTTACATGTTTTAAATAGAACATTTGACAAATGAAAAATGAAATGTCCTATATTTAATGTATGACAACAATGTACTTTAATATCATCATAAATTTTATTTTACTTATAGATTCCTTTGAAATATTACATGTTTTCTTAAATGAAAAACCCTATTTCATTTTTTGGGTTATTTTTTATTGATTTTTTCAAATAAATGGGTGTTTTGGTATTGAAAATGCATTTTTAAAAGACATGGGTATTTTTATCTGAAAGCGTTTTTCATATGGATTTAATAAGAGTTTTTCAAAGGTATTTAGGATGAAAGCGTTTTATTAATGATATGGTACTTGAGAATTATATGAAATGGGTGATCCTAATATAACTTATACATGGGGTGGCCCAGATAGTGCTGAGTGAGTCCATTATAGCTTAAAGGACATGTGGGTTCATGACAGCCCTCCAATGCATTTGGTATAGAAGTCAGTCATATGGTTATTCTATTTGTAAGAGTGTAATTTTTGGAATTTATCCATATGGTTATTCCAATTGAACTGTCTTTGAAAGTGTTTAGTGAATACAATGCTCTAAGTCACCTAAAGGATTTATAATTTCTTTCAATAGGTTTTAATGATTTTCTTTGAGAAAAATGTGTGCTTTTTTTTTTCATGTGAAAATGTTTTATTTCATATTATCAAAGAGCTTTTAAGATAAAGGTAAATTCTATATGAGTTTTCAATTTTTTACTGAACTAACAATTTTCTTTATTTTTATATCCTCTGCGAAGCTTTTGTGATCATCTAAAGTTTTTAAAATTCATTTCACATGTTTTAAGGGGTAATATAGAAAAGGATGAGATCAAGATTAAAATTGTGAATATATTCCATAAAAATAAAACATATTTTATTTTAAAATGGTTTCCTTTGGTGAAAATAATGGATATGAAGCATAAGTGTCCACTTGTACTATATGGATTTACTTTGTAAGAGTTTTTATTAATTATATAAAACTATAAAATGAAAATATTATCAAATGAGAATTCTATTACAAAAAACACTAGAATTTTTAATGTTTAAGGTTGGGTCTTTACAATTTTAAAAACATGGTTGACCATGAACACACCCAGATGAATCAAAAAATGGATGTGATGCCTTCAGATAGTCGACATGTGGGAGACATTCCACAACCATCCCACATGACCTGGTGTACATACCCAGAATGTTTTAGTCTCACCATTCCCTAGACTATGACCTGATTAGGCTTATCTATCAACTTTACATAGTGATCCACCCATAGTGCAATGCCCACGACCACACCCAACAACTAGGAATTTTGGATCACTTGTGTTGCATAGGGACACACCTAATACAACACACCCACCCCCATAGTTGTTTTGCTGGCTGTGGTGGACCTAGAAAAACCAAAAACCTTCAAAAATCTCCAATAACCTCACCCAATATCCTAAACCCAACTAAATCCATGATTTTTTTAAAAAGACTAGGACTATAATCACATACCTCAAACTAGGGGTGGCACATCTCAGTTAATTTAATTTAAATTTGATCTTACTTAGATTAAGGTGTGGTTGTGGGGTGAATTTATTTGATACTTCTTACGGTTACCATAATCACATTGTAATTGGGATTTGGGACTGACTGGGATGATAGTTTTATTGTATTTTTTGATAAGATTTACACTATAGTGATGAGTTGGTCCCTTAACTCCTTTAATTTATTCCTTAGTTCCTCAAATCTAGATCCTTATTGATACTATATTAGGGTTTTACACTGGTTAATTATTTTTAGAAAGATTTATTTCATTAAAATTTTGGTCATTATTGGTAAGATATTTGGTTATAGTGTTTTTTTCATGGCTAATGAAATCATGGAGGTTATTAGAATTGATACTGATAAAGGGGAATTGTTTGGTTTTGTTTGTTTAAAATTATAAATTGATCTTAATATTATATCTATACAATATTGGGATACTGAAACTGTCTTTATTGATATGAATATTCATGGTTCTTAGTTCCCTACACCTCAACACACTAATTAGTATAATGGTTAGGTGATGAATATAAGTCACACAACTTCACTACCACTTTATACACACTAGATTTCTTTAATTCCATTTCTCTAACAAGACTATTTAATTCCTCAAGTTTGGATTCTATAAATGGAGATGATTTTTTTTACCTTACCTCATATAAACCTTAGTTAATTGTACCTATTACACCAAACTGCTATGAGTTTTGTGTTATCTTGTCAATAATTCCCTTGGCCTCTATTAGTGAATTGTCTAATAAAGATCCTCTTGAGAATTTATTTAACATGTTCTTATCAATTTCAAGTAATACTTATTAGAATAAGATAATGAAATGGTGATCCTAAATGGTTTTATGTGGGAAACTAGCACACTACTCATTGAATCTCTCTAAATACTCATAAATATTCTCTTTATAATCTTGTCTAATATCATAAATTTTCTTCCTGATGGATATTTTTATAGAGGTAGGTAAAAATAATTGAAGAGAGTATCTATATAGATCATCCCAATCATATAATTCTCTTGGATGTAGACCATACAACCACTCTTTAGCTGCTGCTTCAAGTGATAATGGGAATTCCCTATACTTGACTTATTCTTTTTACGATACTACAAGATTCAATGAAAAGTAAACCAGTGTAAATTCCTTGATGTTTTTATTTGGATCTTCCCCTGAAAGTCCATGAATATTAAACAACAATTTAATTAAACTATTCTTTAATTTAACATCATTTTGTAGAACAGACATGGAAATTTGATTATTTTTATTTATAAACCCAGGGGCACTAAGATCTCTCAAAATATGATTTTGTTTAGCTACCATGGTGGAAGGATCACAATGAAAATTAGAAGTTTCACTTAATTCACTCAAGGAAACTTCCTCAAATTCAAAATTTAAGTTTAAATTTCCAATCCTTTTTAGCAGGGTTCTCTCTATTTTAGGGTGAAGAGAGATTAGTTGGTCAGTATGAGAAAAGTTCATGCAATTAAAAAGTTAAATATATTTTTTATTTCGATACAACCTCCCTAAAAATGATGCCAAGTTTTTATAACACATATTGCAGGGTGTGTAAAAATTTTATTCTACTAGGTCAAAATATAGTCAAGTGGAAACCTAGGGTTGTCTCTATATAGGGGTGATAAAAAATTTGTTTTAACTTAAGTTCAGAAAAGGTTTTTTTGGTTTAGTTAGTTTTGAAAAAAATATAAATAGAAGGAATAAAGAGATTAAAATGATTTGAAATCAATTTTATGAGAAGTTATTGGTATATTACTGGTTATCCACTTGTAATGACATCATATAATTTAAGGTATCAACTCATTTCCTAATTAACCTAAGAATGGGAAGATCCACAATCATTTAACCTTTAACCTAAGTTTAAATGAATTTTGTGTAGATAAAATTTTATAAAAATATCTACTTGGTCTACCCTACTTATTTTTATGTAAAGTGATATAACAAACCACTCTTAGTTTACTCAATATAGACTCAATCAAGTTTTGTGTTCCCCAAGTCACCAAAGAATGTTCTACTACATTCACACATGATCTAGAAATCACCAAGAATTTCACCACCCTGTCTTTTCTATTCCATCATATATATATTAAGATAAGTGGAGGGATATGAATGACCATCAACCAAGATAATAAACATGAGCATTAATAAATAAAACATAATCATATTCAATAATAGAAGCTTCTTTCTATATATTGAGATCAATTAATAATATAAAAAATTTTATTCCTAGAAATTTAGTGGATAAAGCATTACAGATAGATAACCTTTCCTCCCCCAATCACTATAAGATTTAACCCTCCATGTGAGAGCCAATAATGGATAAGGATTAAGAATAATACATTAAAATAAAATTAAAATTAGAAAATAAAGAAATAGAAACTAAAAATAGTAGAAACAATAGTGCATGTACAACCCTCCATTACCTTTACCCTCATTACCTTTTTTAGATCCATAATCAAACCTCTAAGATACCTATTCCTTTGAAATTCATCAATATTTCCTCCCCCCCACAATATAATTTCTTATTCTTGATTAGGTCCTCCATAAAATATGAAGCCCCCATTACACATTTCCATAGTTGTAGTTGATTTCATAATACATGTGGCTGATTGTGGTTGGATGCATGAATACTGATGTGGAACACTTGAGCTTTGGTTTGCGGTACATGTAAACATTATGAAATCTCCTTGAAACATCATTCACTTGTAGAATTTTACAAATGCATGAACCTTATGAAGTACCGATTCAAACTTACGAGGACCTCATACTAACCCTATGATGGCTTGTATCAACCTTATGAAGTAGTTTCTCAACCTTATTCAATTTAGACTAAGTTCTTTACAACCTTAAAATGATTTCACATAAACTTTTTTAGGTATTGCAACAACCTTATGAACTTTAGACTAAGTCTATCTAAACCTGAAAAATAACTTGTCTCAACCTTATATGCTTCATGAATTTTCTATTTTTCAATCCATATCTATAGTCACATTCTTAAAACATTAAAATGAAAGAGAATCAAAATAAATTCATCCATTTTATTTTATAATTAATCAAATCAACGAAATTCAAAATTTGATCATTTTAAATAATATTAAAAAATGTAAGGGATAAACAATTTAATTCCAAAACTCCCTAAAACTCATTAAATTAATAAATATAAGGGAATGAAATGTGTTTAACATAAAAACAATATACTGAATAAATTTATTATGTCAGAATTTTATGAAAAAGGGAGAAAAAAACCTTATATTTTTTTTTCAAAAGATGAGTGAGTTCAACTTTCCCCAACAAGATCTTTGTAGGGATCATTGAAAATATAGATCAAGTATTATATATATAGGGGATAAAATTGAGGAGGAAAGCCTATGTAATTCTATGATAAAGGGGGATAGAATGAAAAGTATAATATGGATGAAAATACCCATATAATTTTATTAAAAAATTAGGAGTGAGTTTAATCACACATTAATCTAAAGTGATAAAATTTCCATAAATAATTTAGTGTAAAAAAGTGGAGAAGGATTTATGGTAGTATTTTCAACAAAATATAGGGGGATTTTATAACCAAGAGGTTATGTATTGGATTTTTTGAAAATAGATGTTGATTTTTTTAAATTTTTTATTATAAGACATGGATTAAGTATGGGAATACATTGAAGAATTGGTAATGTGAGGATGTTCATGGAAGATTTAGAGAAGAGGTGCACATGGATGCATTAGTAAAGAAATGTCAAAAATCGCCTTGATATATTTATATTGTTAAAATCATGCATTTAGAAGTTGTGTGTAGTGGTTTAAAAAAGGTTAATGTTAGAATGATAAGTATGAGTTACATTCTAAAATTTATAAGTAGAAACCACAACACATATATAAGCACCATGCCGTGATTGGTGTTCAACAAAATATAGAAAAGGGAAACACTCCTTTTATAAATAAAAAATTTAGTAAGTTGTATAAGATATATGAAAGAGGCAAAAAAATATGATATGTACATGAAGTAATCCATTTCTATATTAGATTTTTTAAATACATGAAATTAGAAAGGTGAATAACCTTAACCATGTTTGTAAGGTTCTTTTTTCCATGCATAATGAGAAGTGTTGGCCACACCATGGATTTATAGCCTCACTATGGAGTGAATTCCTAAAAATTAGAACATGGTTAAATAAAAATATGATATATAAGGATACATGAAATCATACATCAAATTAATTTGTGTGAAGGAATCTCACTTTTCTATATTTTAAGAAGTTAATTTCATGCCACGAGATGTCAACCACGCTGTGAATGCTGTTCTGTAGATTTTAGTGGTTTTTCCATTTTAAAGTGGTTCCCACCGAATAAAAAATTCACTCCATAGTGCATATCACAAAATATTATTAATATATAGACCAAAACACAAGATAAATATCATGCTGTGAAGAAAGTTGAGAAATTTCAATGGTTCTGGTTATTAGAAGACTTCCAAGCCATAGAGGATGGTTTCACTACAACCTATTAAGAGTAAAATAAGAGATATTCCATGGAACTAGGCCGTGAATGTTAAGGAAAAATATATTTTTCACTAAAATTTATCTTTTTTCCATGAAGAAATATACCACATTGTGATAGTTTCAAAGTTTAATAAGAATTGAAGAATCATTCCATGATATTCAAAAAAGTTAAAATTAAGTTATTTGGTGGATTTTTTGTTTGATCAAGCATCACATAATAGGGAAGGTGATCATGATAAAGAGAATCTGGAGTCAATAAAAAACAATGTGAAGGAGGAATCCATGCCATGAACTAATTAATTATATGTTATCTGGATGTTTTAGTTGGTATTTAAATGAATAATATCTAGATCAATTTTTTAGGAATTGAATCAGAATTGAATGCATGATCTTGACCACAATAAATTATGCGGGACATTAGGAATGATTCTAGAAAATCAAGATAATATGGTTTGATACCAACCCTTAAATCAAGGGGTTGGTTCCATGGTTGTCCATATAACTACTTGAATTAGTTTCGGAGAAAAAGAATATGAAAACATTAGAGATCTGGTTGTCATGATAATATGAATAGAGGTCAAATTATATTTATATATATGAGTTTCAAAGAAGAGTAATATTTAGATACATAGAGGATTAAATTTCAATATATGGTTTATATTGAAAGAGAGAATTCTCAATGAATAATGATGTATTACACTATTACATCTGGTTGATGAAATAGAAATAAGATAATTTTGATGTATAATTATCTTTACCCTGAGAATTAGTGATGATCTAGTATTTTGTGGAATACATAGAATCAAAACACACAATGAGGAGTTG
Organism: Viscum album; assembly: GCA_963277665.1. Classification (NCBI taxonomy): domain Eukaryota; kingdom Viridiplantae; phylum Streptophyta; class Magnoliopsida; order Santalales; family Viscaceae; genus Viscum; species Viscum album. Next base: position 375,206,021 of record OY728157.1, on the reverse strand, counting down.
ATCTGATATGAACTAGAAGAATAATATCATAATAAAGTGAAGCATCACATAGTATATACTTGGAGATTAGAATTCATGGTTTTTCAGTAACCCATGTTAGATTAAAGAGATCCTCATGTCTATAAACTATTGAAGTGGCCTTAAAGTCTATAAAATGACCATTACCTTTTCCAAAGTAGTTAATAGAGGTTAAAAGTGAGAGTTAATCGAGGATTAATTATGTACATTTCTTAAACATTTTTCAATAACTAAAATGAGTAATATTACCTCTTGGTAGGCCGACACACTATTGTCATATGCTCCTTAAATTATCCATTTGTGGAAAACCAGTTAAAATCCCCATGTCCTATACATTATTTAAATTTATGAATTTGGTGAGAATGTGATAGATTAATCCATTAACATGTTGAAAATTGTTCTTTATAACACAAGAAAAAAGTCCAAAAGGGAGACAATCAAGTAAAAGAAATATTTAAATTGAGAAACACCCTAATTCACCACCCTATGAAGGTGTATTGGGTTATAACATAAACATAACCCCACTAGCCTCTTAGTCACTATATTCACTTTTGAATATCATGCTAAGATAAAATCTTTTGTGTTAATGAAATATCACTTATTTCATTAAGTGGGGTTATTTAACAAACTATTATACCCATATCATATATGGAATTATATGAATTTATAGAATAATTTTGAAAAGAATATTATATTCTATAAATGTGTCACTAATAGTGGTGTGATCATATCCCTCATATTTTTTAAACATCCAGATAAACACTTTTATCCTAGATAAAACAATTTTATCCTTATCCTATTCTCAAATATGTTATAGTTTCCGATGAATCATAAACTATGTGTATTGAATACATTATATCATATTTTTTTATAATTACTCATTGTTCCTAACCAACTTCTCTTATTATATAAGATAAATGGGATTAAAATACACATCCTTTACTTAGATCCATTTGAACTTGATATATTCCTTTACATTCAAATATTTTATGTAGTAACTCTTTACTTCATCACTTGAATGAACACTATGTGATTTTTCAATTCTTCCCCTATCTTTGAATTCTTTTATATTTACAATAATTGAAAAAAATATAATCAGTATCATATACCATTAAAAAATAAAGAATTTATTTCTATAACATTGGTAACTCACATAGACTTTCTATGAAGTTTCCCAAACCCCTTCAAATATTCCGAACAATTCTAACCCAAGGAATTATTACTCCTTCTTGATAATAACTTTAAGTTTTAATAACCTTAATTGATCACTCAATGAAACATTTTTGGCCTTTACAATTAAATTTTCTTCTTATGGTTTGAACTTTTACCCACTCGTATTGTCTATACACCACCATAACATGAAAATCACATGCCTAGTTTATCTTTTATAGACACTTTAAGAAAATATGGTAAATATTTATTGATATCATTCACATTTTAAGGATAGTTCCATAAACGGTATTGAAATGAATTCTATATACATAAAAATACTCAAGGAAAACTTGGGTGAATTGAACTTTGATTCTAATATGCATCTAGATTCACCCATTGAACAAATTTAATAGTTTGTTCAGGAATGTGTTTTACTAACACATAGATTTTTTACTTACTTTATAATAATTCTTAAGTTTTGTACTAATCTAAGAAGTTATATAAATTAATACTATCCTTTCTTAGGATTGATCTCAAAGTTAAGTTTTATGATTATAATTCCATTATCTATAACAAAAAATTTTATCAGATGTGTATCTTGTTTTTCATTAATTTAATAAATAATTTTATTAAATATACACTCCCTAAAATTTTAAACCTTTTTAAATTCATCATATCCATTAGTGGTCCAAGATCCATATTTCACTAAGTAATGGGTCTGATTTGGTGTTCGGATCACCACATAGTTAATTAAGTAGGCCATTATTCCAATCATATCATATATGACTCTTGGATGAATAAACGAATAACTCTTTTCCCTATCCATAATATAGATAGACATAACACCATTCCTATGGTATCCTTATGAAGGTTTTCCTAGATAATTATAACCCAAAAAAAATTCAAAAAATGAGGAACCTAACCATTATGATAACATCATTACATTATCTCCTTACATAAGATAATTTAGGGGCACTCGGTTTTAGTAGAACCTACTTGGATGAATTATTGAGTTCTTAAAAATTTCTCACTTTTGAAGGAATCTAACACTTAGTATTTTTAAATGGGATTTAATATAACACCTCAAACATTTTAAAGTATGTTTCTCTTAAATAATTTATATTAATTAGATAGCCTATATTATATGAAGAACTGAGTCTCTATGAAACAACACTTGGTTATTTATAGGATAAATTCATAACCTAGCCGTTAAACTTAAATTTTCCACATCTGTGTTTTGAATTTCATAAAAACTGTCACCTACAGTTGTGATCAGTAAGTTATTTGGAGTCTGATATAACCAACTTGTTTTTTTGATAAATAGTAACACACCCTTATGAATAGTAATATGAATAGTAATATGACCTTTATTAATAGTAAATCACATTATTATTTTATTTTCTTGAGGTTATAAGGTAATGAGATGCTGATTAATTTTTCAAAGCATTAAAAGATGCGATATATATTTAAAATTGTTATTTTTGATAAATTATGATTTTATTTAAAAAATAAATTAATAATATTTAGAAAATTATTTTAAAAAAATGGAGTTCATTTTTAAATTCTAAACATTTAAAATTGGTTAGGGTGAATTTTTTGGTTTTTTCTAAAATACTTGAATTTGTCGTGAATAGTAAAAATACAGTTTTGAGTTTTAGGTATGTTTAATGACATCATAATGATGTAATAATTAATATAAAATTCTGGTTGACTTTTATACACTAAAATATGACATGAGGTGTCCCAAGTGGCTAATACCATGGGAAAATACCATGGGAGAACCCATGGTTTTACAAAAACCACTAATGAGGTGTCATTTGAAATTAATAAAAAACTCCCTCTCATTTACTATAAATACCCACTCATTACTTAGTTTTATTTCATTAAAAACTCATTATACTCTATTAAATTTTAGTTTTACCTCCCTATAAGTCCTCCCAAGGTTTCCTCAAGCCCCCAAGTTCCCAAAATTCAAGTTTTGGGAGCAAATCTACAAGGTAAGGGAATCTACCACCTTTTTTTAAAGCTTTAATTTTATGTTATTCTCTTTTATTTTCAATTGGATTATGTTGTGATATGTCATTTAATATCCCAATTTATGTACATATTATGTAATAATGACAAGATAACCCTTTTTATCAAATCAAAATATTTTATTAATTTTTAAGTGATGCCGTTAGGCTGCCGAATTTTCGTGAGGGATTTCTCAACTTTTCTTTTATTTCAAGTTATTTTCTTTTATTTTTCTTTCCTAATATCCCCTCATCCAAATGATATGATAATTTCAGTACCTTAAATTAATTGAAATTTTATTATGCTAATGTAATATTTCATCATCATCTTTCCCCCCTCCTCTTATACTAAAAATGAAAACACCGTCCGAGATGTGTTAATTTATCACATTCAAGGACGACGAGTTCTCAATTTTTATTACCATCTTAAATTATGGTCATGAAACAATTTTTATGGTTAAAAAAGATCATAATATATGTATTTAATCATATTTAATTCCTTGTAATCCTCACACACTCATAATATAAAATAATAATACAAAATAAGTTCATTATTCACAAAACCACCAAGTTAATCCAAGCGTTTATCATTATATTTTATCAAACAAGTCATACTCATGGTATATAACCCAAAATCATTATAAGTTAATTTATATATTTTTAATTTTACTATTAATATATATTAACATTTATGTATGTTTAACCACATTTCAAATGAACTTCCATTCATGAATTTAAGTAAACTGATCATGAAAAACAAGGAAGAAAATGCTTCCAAAACAATAAAATTGAACCTTTTAAACCCATAAAAAAGGATATGAATGAATCTAATAAGGTTATAATAAATCAATTAAATTTATATGAGGTCCTGTAATTATTAATTAATGAAGATAAATTTTATTATTTAGGTCATTAAGATCAATAGAAGAACACATTCAGACATAAAGTAAGGAGTTTCTTATCTCACTTTTAATTCCATGAGATTTTCATTGTTTGCCACTTATTTATTTAATGTGGTGTATTGTGTGATTAAATTTGATATATATTATCATGATTATATTTATATTCATGGTATTCTGTGATTTATTTGGTGGTTATTAATTTTTGTCTATACGACTCAATTGATTACAACGTGGTAAGGGACTTTGTCTCAATTTCCATTTCATTGAGACTTACTTGGTATTGTTCACCTAATATTTATTATGTGGTGTATAAAATGACCATTTGAGATCATTTTTCATTTACAATTTTAAATATTCCATTTCATTGAGACTTACTTGGTATTGTTCACCTAATATTTCTTATGTGGTGTATAAAATGACCATTTGAGATCATTTTTCATTTACAATTTTAAATATATTATATATCCATATTCTGGTTTCATGGATATGATTATTGTCTTAAGCCATATACCCTTTTACATACGATGTTTATTTGGAATGTTGTTTTAACTATGGAAATATTGATGAATCTGTGTCCTATAATCTATAAGGATATTGAAAAGGAATGTTGTAATTGTATTAAATATATGTATAAATAATTATTTTGACTCTCATTGATAGTCTAGGACCACCATATCCCCTCGGTACATCGACATGTCTCAAGAGACAAATGAGTTGGCGACAAACCCTTCAAGTTTGTTTCCAAAAATCAGATGAGTTTCTACCCACAAACTTAAAATATTTCAATGGTATAGTGGTATCTTATGCCAGATACATGATGTCCAATTAAAAATCATATATCTTTATTCATTTTCAGTTATTACTATCCATGATATTTTCACTATGACAAAATCTATGGATGCGGTTTCATTCTCAGTATATTAATGGCATGTTCTTTCATTTATTCACCATGATATATTGACTATTCCAATTTGTTTATGATTCAGTTATTATTGATTCATGATTAATCTATTTGTAACCCTTAATAATAATTTTTAGCTTACCCCTTTAATTTTTTCACCTTCAATAGGTTAAGAGGAGGAGACCATTTATTGAGTTCTCATTGTTGCATTTTTTCAGTTTTTGTTATGTATTGTATTTTGTTACCTTTCCCAATGTAATATGAGTTACAGGTATGTATCTAGTTTTATCAATACTAATAAATTGATCATTACTTCAGTATTTTATTCCTTGTAATCATACCAATTCAATGTAATATGAGTTACATATATGTATCTTTATTCATTTTTAGTTATTACTATCCATGATATTTTCACTATAACAAAATCTATGGATGCAGTTTCATTCTCAGTATATTAATGGCATGTGTTTTTCATTTATTCACCATGATATATTGTCTGTGCCAATTTGTTTATGATTAAGTTATTATTCATTCATGATTCCTCTATTTTTAACCCTTACTAATAATTTTTAGCTCACCCCTTTAATTTTTTCACCTTCAATAGGTTATGAGGAGGAGACCATTTATTGAGTTCTCATGGTTGCAATTTTTTAGTTTTTGTTATGTATTGTATTTTTTTACCTTTACAAATGTAATATGAGATACATGTATGTATCTAGTTTTATGAAGACTAATAAACTGATTGTTACTTTAGGATTTGATTCCTTGTAATCATACCAATGCAATGAAGTAATGCACTGGCTCCGAGCTTCTAGGGTCAGAGCGTTACAATTATTATAAGAGGAAGTTTAGTAGCAAAATTGAAAACTAGATTTAGAAAACTTATATTAGGGAAAAAACCCCTAATATAGTCTTTGAGGATAGAAATACATGAATATACTAGTATTTTGGTAAGAAATATATTATGTGGATCTTTTTAGCAAATAAATCCCTGTATGGATACTACCAGTGGATGTGGTTTTGGCACAGATGTACCTAAGAGTGAAAAATATGACAAGGAGTTTCGAGCTTGACCCAGGGTATCCTAATACATGACAACAGGGCTTACTACATACCTTCTTCGACACTCCCTAGGGATATTCTTAGGATAATTCAAATTTTTTTACGAACCATTATGAAGTATTTAAAAGTAAATATAAACAATGTTTATGATCATGAGATTAGTTGTGCGTAAATTTTTAGTTTATCTTAAGTGTTTTCTAGTTAGAAATTATGAAATATGACCTAATTTAGTTTATACCATTTTTTAGTGATGGCACCTAATAGAATAAGGGGAATCAATACCCATGAACAATGTATGGATTTACCCACTGAGTAAGTCAGCACAGTCAATGTTGGATCAGATCAGATCATGACCATATTGAGACAACTTACTCAGATTGTGACAAATAACCATGATACACCTATACATGATCATTTTATGTGGTAGAAGCCCCCATATTTTAGTAGGACTACTAATCCGGTGGTAGTTGAGTAGTGGATCAAGTCCCTTGAAAAGATATTTCTGTCATTAATATGTAATGAAAATGAAAAGGTAGTACTTGCAGTATATTGCCTCATGGGTGATGCTGATCAATGGTGGTCCTTAATCCAAAATACCTTGGAGGAAGAAGAAATAGAGGATATGTAATGGAGAAATTTTAAGGAAATATTCTTCGAAAAATATTTCCCTCGTGAACAATGAACTAAAATGAAGAGAGAATTCCTTATCCTAAAGAAAAGGGAGGAAGAGAGTGTTGCGTAGTATGAGGTTACCTTTACAAGATTATCCAGGCATGATATAGATTACATATGTGATTCGGAAGATAGGATTGATCATTTCTTTTAAGGTATTAATCCAAGTCTTCGAAGGGCACTGGGTTCTCAAACATTTTCATCATATGATGAAATTGTATTAAGCACCATCAAAGTAGAGAAGGAATTTTCTAGATAAATGTTTTTCAATGGAAATCAAGATAAGAAGAGGAATTATAATAACCATGTAAAATATGAATCACAAATGAAGAAGAAGGGATTGAATCAATTTCCATTATGCAATAACTATGGAAAGAGTCATCCTGGTAAATGCTTGAAAGGTATGGGAGTTTTCTATAAGTGTGGAGAAAAATTTCATCGATCTAGTGAAAGAAAGGGGAAGAGACAAGTCAATGATGTTCAATGCTATAATTTTAGAGAGATGGGACACTATGAAAATGAGTTTCTTAAGTTCCAATGAAACTTTCCACATAAAAGTCCATGAGAGGAAGGGCAATCTTATGTGATTACAACCACAGAGGTTGAAGTTCCTATTGATGTGATGGTAGGTACTTTAATTGTTTCCTCAAACTTAGACAATGCATTGTTTCATTCTGGATCATCGTATTCATTTATATCTTCCTAGTTTTATAAGAAAATTAGACACATCCAATTTAATTTAATAAAGGAGTTGTTAGTAAAAACTCATGGGTAATGTATCATTGAAACAAAGATGTGTCGATTAGTCCCCCTCATAACACATAAACATGAATTAGTTTCTAAACTTATCATAATACTAATGATTGAATTTGATATAATTATTGGTATGAATTGGATATCAAATTATGATGTGAAGATCTATTAAAAGAAGAAGGAAGTTACAATTTTTGAGAATGCTGTAAAATCCTTTATCTTTAGAGAAGAAACCTCACCATATAATTCTTATCTAGATCCACCCCCAGTAGCTCTAATGAATTTAATTCTTAGCGGTGAAGAGAAAACAATATCTACGGGTGAGGAAAGAAATATTTAAATTGAAGATGTACCTATTGTAAAAGAATACATTGATGTATTTCTAGAGAATTTACTTGGAAATCCTTTAGAGAAAGAAGTTGAGTTCTCTATTGATTTAATACCTAGTGAAAGACCTATATCAAAGACTCCCTATGAAATAAACACTTTGGAATTAGTGGAGATAAAGAAACAACTAGAGTAATTGAGTGAAAAATGATTTATTTGACCTAGTGTTTCTCTATGGGGATCTCCTATCCTTTTTGTCAAGAAGAAATATGGATCCATGAGGCTATGAATTGATTAAAGGGAAACTAATGCTATTAAAATAAAGAACAAGTATCCTCTTCCATGAATTGATGATTTATTTGATCAAATTCATGGAGACCAATATTTTTAGAAGATTGAACTTCGATCTGGATATCATCATCTATTTATAAGGAAGAAAGATATTCCAAAGAAAACATTTCGAATGAGGTATTGGAATTACGAGTTTACAGTAATGCCTTTTGGATTGAAAAATGCACTCTCTCTTTTCATAGATCTAATGAATAGAGTTTTCAAGGAATATCCTGATGAATTTTTTGTGGTATTTATCGATGATATCCTAGTATACTTTAAAATATGTAAATACCATGAGAATCACTTGCAGATTATTTTAAAAACTCTTAGATGAAATGAATTATATGGGTAGTTTAGAAAGTGTAAATTTTGGATTAAATCAGTTTATTTTCTTGGCCATATTATCTATAAGGTTGGAATATTAGTTGATTCTATGAAGGCAAAGGAAATACAAGAATGGCCCACACCAACGAACATAACCGAGGTATGTAGTTTTATTGGCTTAGTATGTTACTATTGATGTTTTGTTCAAAATTTTTCCTGATTGGCTAAACTGCTAACCAAGATCACACTAAAAGGGGTTAAGTTTGTATAGATAAAAGAGTGTACAAAATGCTTTGAATAATAGAAAATAATATTTTTTAATACTCCAATTTTGACTCTTCCATCTGGAAATGATGGATTTGTGATATACAGTGATGCATCAAAGAATAGACTAGGTTGCATCCTTATGAAAAATGACAAATTTATTACTTATGCATCAAGGAAGTTGAAGAATCATGAGAAAAATTATCCTAATCATGATATTAAGTTATTAGATGCAATCTTTGCCCTAAAAATTTGGATACATTATCTCTATGGTGAAATATGTGAGATATATACAGATCAAAAGAGTTTAAAATACATTTTTACATAGAAAGAACTCAACACGAGGCAAATGATATGGCTTGAGTTACTCAAATACTATGATTTTTCAATACAATACCACCCAAGAAATGAAAATAAGGTAGAAGATGCATTACATAAGAAATATCATGTACTTCTGACCCAAATGAGGATTAAGAGAGATCCTATGTTCATGGATCTACTAAAGAGAGATATAGGAATTATTTTAGAAGGGAAACATATCTCCTCTTTTAAATGATTTCTAAACCATCTTTACTAGAGAAGATAAAAATCTCTCAATTTGATGATGATAATATATAAAATAAAATTAAATCTATTAAGGATGGAAGATTATCATACTTTGTGTATGTGGATAGAGTTCTGAAATTTAGGAAGAGGTTATGTGTTCCATCAGTACTTGAGATAAAAAGGGAACTGTTAGATGATGCTCATAGATAAAATTTCTCTATAAAAATTGGTAGTACTAAGACATATAGAGATCTGAAGGAACGTTTTTGGTGAGATAACATGAAGCAAGAAATTGATGACTCTGTGTCAAGGTGTCTAGTTTGTCAAAAAGTGATGGTCGAGAGACAACAACCTAGAGGGGCCATGAAACCTCTAACTATTCCTATATAGAAGTGGGATGAAATTACAATGGATTTTCTTATAGTAATACCCAGGACTCCTAGAAGGAATGATGCAATATGGGTAATTGTTGATCGTCTCAAAAAATCATCACATTTTTTTACTATAAGAGAGGATTTACCACTTGATCACCTGATAAAAATTTATATTAATGAAGTTTTAAGACTTCCTGGTGCACCTCTATCGATTGTTTCCGATCGAGATTTCCAATTTACATCAAAATTCTAGAAAATTCTCTAAAAGGCTTTGGATATTGAGATTCATATGAGTATTGCTTATTACCCCCAAACTGACAGATAGTCTGAAAGGAATATTCAAACACATGAAGACATGTTGAGATCATTCTCTCTTGAGTTTCAAGGTATGTGGGATTAATAATTTCCTTTAGTGGAATTTTCATACAACTATATTTTTCATTCTAGAATTCAAATGGCGATGCCATATAAAGCATTATATGGTAAGAGGTGTTGAAATCGGATTTTTGAGATGAAGTTTGTGAGAGGAAACTTATAGGACCAGAACTTATCAAAGAGACAACTAAAAAGGTAAAGAAAATTTTGGCCCACATTAAAGTAGACCAAAGTAGGAAAAAGAGTCATGCTAACAAATAGAGAAAGGATTTGTAATTTCAAGTAGGAGATCATGTCTTTCTAAAAGTATCTTCGTGGAAGGGTGTCATAAGGTTCGATAAGAAAGGAAAAATGAGCCCTAGGTACATCAGACCGTTTGAAATTATGGAAAGGATCAGGGCTGTAGCTTACCATTTAGAAATTCTACCAAGTCTCTCCAAAGTTCCTAATGTTTTCCATATGTCATAGTTAAAGAAATACATGCCAAAACCAACACATGTACTCACCTATGAAGAAATAGAACCGGAACCTGATTTTTCATACTATGAAGAGCCTATCAAGATTCTTGACACAAGGGAGAAGGTATTGAGAAATTAGACAAATTTTTTAGTAAAGTTTCTTTGGAGAAATCATAAAATAGAGGAAGCAATCTGGAAACCTGAGGATGTTATAAGGAAGAACCACCCACATCTTTTTGAAGGGCTATATACATGAAAAATTTTGAGGATGAAATTTTTGAAGGAGGGAAGAATATAACACCCCAAAAATTCTAAGGTATGTTTATATTAAATAATTTATATTCATTAGATAGCCTATATTACATGAAGCACTGAGTATCTAAGAAATAAAACTTGTTTATTTATAGAAGAAAGTCATAACCTATCCATTAAACTTAAATTTTCTATATATGTGTTTTGAATTTCAAAAAAACAGCCATTTACAGTTGTGATCAATAAGTTATTTGGAGTCTAATAGAACTGACTAGTTTTTTGATAAATAGTAACACACCCTTATGAATGGTAATATAAACCTTATGAATAGTAAATCATATTACTATTTTATTTTCTTGAGGTTATAAGGTAATGGTGTGTTGATTAATTTTTCAAAGCATTAAAAAATGAGATATATATTTAAAATTGTTATTTTTGAATAAATTATGATTTTATTAAAAAATTAAATTAATAATAATTAGAAAATTATTTTTAAAAAATGGATTTTATTTGTTAATTCTACACGTAAAAAAATGTTTTGGGTAAATTTTGGGATTTTTCTAAAATACTTGAATTTTTCATAAATAGTAAAAATATAGTTTTGAGTTTTCAATATGTTTAATGAAATCATAATTATGTGATAATTAATATAAAATTATGGTTTAATTTTGTACTATAAAATATTTCATAAGATTTCTCAAGTGGCTAATACCATGGGAAAATACCACGGGAAAGCCCAAGGTTTTGCAAAAACCACTAATGAGGTGTCCTTTGAAATTAATAAAAAACTCCCTCTCATTTACTATAAATACCCACTCATTCATTTTTTTTCTTTCATTAAAAACTCATTATACTCTAATATATGGTATTTTTACCTCCCTAGGAGTCCTCCCAAGTTTTACTCAATCCCCCAAGGTCCCAACCTTCAATTTTTGAGAGTTACTCTACAAGGTAAGGGAATCTACCACCCTTCTCTTTTTAAAGATTTTATTTTATGTTTTTATCTTTTATTTTCAATTGTATTATATTGGGATATGTCATTACATATCCCCATTTCTATACATATTATGTAATAATTATGAGATACCCCTTTTATCTCATCAAAATATTTTATGAATTTTTAATTAACACCGTTAGGCTACCGAATTTTCGTGAGAGAATTATCAATTTTTATTTTATTTAGAGTTCCTTTATTTTATTTTTATTTTATCATATCCCCTCATCCAAATGCTATGATAATTCAAGTACCTTTTATGAACTTAAATTTTATTATGCTAATGGAATATTTCATCACCATATTTCCCCCTCCTCTTATACTAAAAATGAAAACACCGTCCGAGATGTGTTAATTTATCACATTCAAGGACGATGGGTTCTCAATTTTTATTACCATATTCAATTATGGTCATAAAACCATTTTATGGTTGAACTAGATCAGAATATATGTATTTCATATTATGTAATGTTCTTGAATCCTTACACACTCATAATATAAAATAATAATACAAAACAAGTTCATTATGCACAAAACCGCTAAGTTAATCCAATTATTTATCATTATCTTTTATAAAAAAAGTCATCCTCATGGTATGTAACCTAAAATCATTATAAGATCATTTATATGTCTATAATTTCACTAATAATATATATTAAAAATTCTGGATGTTTAACCACATTTCAAATGAACTTTCATTCATGAATACAAGTAAATTGATCATGAAAACCGAGGAAGAAAATGCTTCCAAAACAATAAAATTGAACCTATTAAACCCATAAAAAAGGCCATGAATGAACCTAATAATATTATACTAAATCAATTAAATTTATATTAGGTCTTTTAATTATTAATTAATGAAGTTAAATTTGATTATTCATGTTGTTAATATCAATAGAAGAACACATTCATACATAAGGTAAGGGTTTTCTTATCTCACTTTTAATTTCGTGAGATTTCCATTGTTTGACACTTAATTATTGCATGAGGTGTATTGTGTACTTCCATTTGATATATATTATCATTATTCTATTTATATTGATGGTATTTCATGATTCATTTGGTGGTTATTATTTTTTGTTCATACGACTCAATTGATTTCAACATGGTAAGGGACTTTGTTTCAATTTCCATTTTATTGAGACTTACTTGGTATAGTGCAACTAATCTTTCTTATGTGGTGTATACACCACCCATTTGAGATAATTTTTCATTTGAATTGTAAATATATTATATATCTATATTTTGGTTTCATGGATATTATTATTGTCTTAATATGTATACCCTTTTACATACGATGTTTATTTGGAATGTTGTTTTAACTATAGAAATTTTGACGAATATGTGTCCTATACTCTATAAGGATATAGAGAATATATATTTTACTTGTATTAAATATATTTATAAATAATTATTTGTCCATGAAGTGATAGGTGGGTCCTGGTATATCTCCTCAGTGCATCGAAAGGTCTCATGAGACAAATCAGTTGGCGACAAAACCTTCACATTTGTTTCCAAAAATCAGAGGGGTTTCTACCCACACACTTACACCATTTCGATGGTATAATGGTATAATGTGCCAAATACATGATTTCCAATTAATAATAATATATCTTTATTCATTTTTAGTTATTACTATTCATAAGTTTTTCCCTATAAAAAAATCCATTGATGCATTTTTATTCTCAGTATATTAATGGCATGTGTTTTTCTTTTATTCACCATGCCATATTGACTATGCCAATTTATTTATGATTCAGTTATTATTGATTCATGCTTCCACTATTTTCAAACCTTACTAATCATTTGATCTCACCCCTTTTATTTGTTTACCTTCAATATGTTATGAGGAGGAGACCATTTATTGAGCTCTCATGGATGCAGTTTATTAGTTTTTGTTATGTATTGTATTTTTTTACCTTTCCCAATGTAATATGAGTTACATGTATGTATCTAGTTTCTTCAAGAATACTAAATTTATTGTTCCTTCATGATTTTATTTCTTTTAATCATTACAATGTAATAAATTAATGCACCTACTCTATACTTCTAGGGTCGGGGCGTTACATTTAATCTCATATATTCCATTTACATGCATGCATGATTTTAAATGATTTAATTTTGAATCATATTCCTTACACCAAATAAATATGTTCAAACCATATTGATGTGAAACTCTTTAAATAACCCATAACTTTTTTTTACTAACCCAAATTAAAATCCAAATAAATTCATACACATCCAAATGAATCATATGCATAAGTTACATGAAACAATTTAATGTAAAGTCTTAGAATCATATGAAACTAAAAATCCATATAGGTGTAAGCTTCAAGTGACAAATATTCAACCCCCACATTTCTAAAGAAGGAATAATCCTCCTCAAGTGAGTAGTCTGATCCAAATTCCCTCTACACAAGGACACTTTACTCAAGATTATACTTAATCCCATCATAATTTTAACATTTAATATGTATAAAGTATAATCATGGATTTTTATCAAATGAACATGCCTGTTTTTTTTTCAAATCCCTTTGTTTGATCTTTGTTTAGGATCCTCTTTGATTAGGATTATGGCACCGGTAACCTTTGATCTTGGACCTTTTTAGGCACCGATCTTTGGATCCTTCTCTGAGCATGGACCAACATCTTTCAAGGAAGCCCTCTGAAAATCATCACAGGGTATAAAAGATTTTGGATTTTTGAAAATCCATATGTTTACCCTGATGATTTTTAGGAATGATTCTAGTCTGACTATGGAGATCCCGTCATAGGTGCATGATGGGGTGGTTGATTGTCTCAAATGGACTTTTGTTGTGTGTTTTGGATCAACAAGGCTACCTTTATCATTTTTCAAGATGTTTGTGGATTCTTGGGTGCTTTCTTCTTCAGTTAAGATTTAGTATATTCATCAGGTTTCCTTATGCTTAATCTTTTCTTTAGAATCACATTTCATTAACACATGGTGTAATGAACCCCAAATAATGGGGTGTTGGTGTTTCAATTTGGCATGGTGGCCATTTGATGTGCATAAGGGGAAGGAGATTGCTCAGGTGACAGTGTGGATTTCTTTACCAAGTTTGCCTCTACCAATGCATAATGAGTCTATTATTATAATCATTGGGGATTCCCTTGGGTAGTTTCTATGTCCAGATGTCAATACTCATAGCTACATGGATGTCTCGTCTTTGAATATATGTGTTCAACTGGACTTGTAGACACCTATCTTACATAAGTTATCACATAAATTAAAAGAACCGATTACTTGGAACTAGGATATTGTCTATCCAGTGTTTCTAAGGAATTGTTCTCAATGTTCTTTATAGGGGAATTCAATACAAGTTTTTAGGAAGAGACATTGTGATTCCTTCCATCATATAGATTCTATCACGAACTTCCATGTAGAGGTATTTGATAATGGTCTTATGGAAATAGAGAAGGTGAATGATACCTCTCCTATAGCACCAGGACGATCTTACAGAGATCTTATACCAGTTACTAATGACTACTCTCAGGATCTGAGTACCAATTTTGAGGAGGGTTATCTATGGACAACAAGGTTGAATGGTATAAAAATCATGTATTTAAATGTTCAAGGATTCAAAATTACATGGGAAGATATGGATAATCAGTTTGTGTATGGTATGCTGCTGTTTCAATTTCCTTTGATGATGAACTTGACTAGAATAGAGGCTATAAAAGAGAAAGTTGAAGATGAACCGGTTCTAGGTGGTAGTTATAAATCATGTTCTTTAATGTTAAAAGACAATGAAGAATGGTCTTATCCTAAAGAGAAACTGGATGATGGTAGGAAAAGTGATGTTATTTCCCCAGTTTATGGTAATCGATCTCCCTTGAGCAATTCGAAAGGGATACCCTGGCAGAGTCGATATTTTTTGGTCTCACCTAAGAAATATTCTTCATTCCTAGAAAATGGAGTGTGTACAATAGAAAAGTTACAATCTATATAGGAGTTTTTGTATTCACATCCTAATTCGACCAAGAAGCCTAGGGTCAAAACAAGGCCAGTTATGTTCCAATGATTTCTATTCTAATATGGAATTCCTGAGGTTTGGGAGCTCAGGTTAAGACTGATTTTGTGGATTCTAAAGTTAACAGTAGAAATATATCTCTGATTGGTATTCTTGAGCACAAAAAGAATCCTAATATGATTGAGGAATTCTCAAAGATACTTAAAATTCATGGATGCATGCATGAATATCCTAGCAATAGTCATATTTGGTTATTATGGAACAAGAGTATCAAGGTGGATCTACTACAAGCGGGTGAACAACATATTATAGTCAGGGTGACTAGTGATTTCCATCCATTTTTGGTGTCCTTCATATATGGAAGTTGTGATTCCCATAAGAGGTAGTCTTTGTGGAATGATATCAACCAATTTGATCATGATATTCTCCCGTGGTTTGTAGTAGGTGATTTTAATATAGTGGATGATCTGAATGAAAGGAAGGGGAGAATCCCTTTTACTAGAAGAGAAAGCTTAGATTTTAATCAATGAATGGTGGGTAAAGGTCTTATGGATCTTGGTTTTTTAGGTGACAAGTTCACGTGGTGTAATAATAAAAAAGGGAGTTTTCATTCTTAGAGTCGCTTGGATTGATGTTTTGGAAATATGCAGGCCATTTCTATGTTTTCTAGTACCAAGGTGGTTCATTTGGATCGTTCTATTTCTGATCATTCCCCGCTACTACTGAATGTTGCTTCTAGAAAAGAGAATAGTGACAGGTTTATATATTTTCAACATTAGGATGAAATTCTGAGTTTTAATGACATGGTCTGACTGATTTGTAATGAATCCTCTTAGGGGAACATGTGGATGAAAATTCATAACAAGATGAGACACCTTAAGAGATGTGGACAAGAGATATTCCTTCCCCAGATAGAGATCTTTATGCAGTTATGAAAGATGTTGATTACCTTGAAAGGAAACTAGAGGATGATTGGAGTGATTCTATTTTTGAGGATCTGGTTGTTAAGAAGGATTTTTTATCAGTATTTCTTTTGGAAAAAGAGATAATTTCCAGGGAAAATACAAGGATAAAGTGGCTAAAAGATGGGGATAAAAATAAGGTGTATTTCCATGCTTGTATTAAGGAGATGAAAGTGTTTGAAAAACCAAATATTAGGCTGGAGTATGGTTCTTTCACTAATAACAGGGATGTAATTGGTAATATGGCTAACAATTATTTCAGAGAACTTCTTGCTGGTCCTAATCCGCATATGCTTAATGGATACCTAGGGGGTCCTTTTTGATGTTTCTGATGTTATTCCAGATTGTGTTTCTAAAAGTGATAATAAAATATTGAGTTCCATATAGTAGGAGGCTAAGATTGTTTCTGCTATGATGAATCTGAACCTAGATAGTTTTTCTGGTCCTAATGGATTTCCTACCTCTTTTTATAGAGATTCATGGTATATTATCAAAGGAGATGTGATTATAGATGTTCAGGATTTTTTTTTCAAGGTTGATTCCT
Source organism: Viscum album (assembly GCA_963277665.1). NCBI lineage: Eukaryota > Viridiplantae > Streptophyta > Magnoliopsida > Santalales > Viscaceae > Viscum > Viscum album. The sequence goes on along the minus strand of OY728157.1, from coordinate 375,188,804 downwards.
TCCCAGAATTGCTTGTTCCAGCCAAGAGGTGCTCATCCCTAAAAATAAGGATCCTACTTCAATCTTCCACTTTCGGCCGATTAGTATGTGTAATGTCCCTTACAATATTCGTTCTAGTGTTATCAATTCTAGGCTATTAGTTATTCTTCCACAGTTGATTTCTATGGAACAACATGGTTTTGTGAAGGGGAGATCTATACGGGGGGCTATAGCATTGGCTCAAGAATTGTGTAGGGATATCAACTTCAAAACTCATGGATCCAACATGATCATTAAGATTTATATGAATAAGGACTATGACTGTATGGAATGGAGTTTCATAAATAGAGTCATATAAGGTATGGTGTTCTCTCCTTGGAATGTTGATATTATTTTTAGATGTTTTAGATCTGCATGAATGGTTGTTTCCCTCATGGGTAAGTAACTTGGTTTTTTATGGTAGCCTGGGGTCTAAGGTAGGGAGACCCTATTTCCCATAGTACTTTTATTATAGATCAAGACGTTCTTAGCTGTCTCATTCATAGGAACATATGCAATAGGGATATGATTCCTTATCGTAGAAGAATGGATTCCCTATTGGTCTCTTATCTCATGTTTTTAGATGATACTATGATATTCATTAATGTTTTGAGTAAGTCTTTAAGGATTTTTAATATGATGATGAATAGTTATTATCATTGGAGTGGCCAGATTGTAAACCAAATTAAGAGTAGTTTTTTTATACCCAACACCTATCCGGTTACTAGGATAGACAAGGTGAGTCTCATTCTGGACATAAAAAGAGTTGATTTTCCCACTGTGTTTTTGGGCCCCCCTTTCTCCTAGAATACTTTGTATTTGTGATTTTGAAACTCTTGTTAGCAGAATCCGAGATCGTGTTCATAATTGGGAAAATGTTTTCTTATCCTTTGGTGGTAGAATTGCCTTGGTGAATAATGTGTTATTAGCCACTCAAATTCATGACCTCTACTCAGTCAAAGTCCTTAAAGGTGTTATCAAAAACATTTTTAGTATTATTGATAGTTTTATATGGGATCTGAAGGGTAAAAGGAAAAGACATTGGGTCTCATGGAATAAGATATATCAACCAATTATTGAGGGAGGAATTAATGTTTTCAGTCTTGAGGACACTATTCACTATATGCATGCTAGGTTGGCTTAGGAAGTGTTGGAACAAATATATTTATGGGGGTGTTCAATGCATGGTAACTCTTTGGGAGATTATGTTAATATTGACCAGAATGCTTCTTCGCTATGGTTTGATATTGGACCTATTATTGATATTATGAGGAACCAATCTCTTTGGATAATAGGGAAATGGGATGCGTTGTTCTAGCACCATAATTAGGGTGGAGAGATTCTTGCTTATCCATTTTTCCCTGTTACTTATGTTCCCTTAAAATAGGCCTTACATTATCTTAACTTCATCAAATAAGTATTAAATAAAAAACAACAAGATCTGTGAAATATTATTGAAATAACCTATGATCCGGATAGGTATGTTTATACCCCTTCCTCATCTGGCCTTTTTACTACGAGGGACTATCACTAGTCACTATACATGCTGAATCAAATGAAACTATTTGGTTCAAGAATTTCCCAACCATGATTAATTTCCTTATTTGGAGGATTAGACATAATGCCATTCCAACCGATGAAAATATAAAGCGATGTGTCTGTTGCAGGGTGCATAAGGAAGAAAGTTCAGATCATATTTTCCTCAGAAGTGAATGGGCGGATGAGGTGTGGGGTTATTTTGGTGAGTTTACACTTGGTCTAATTCTAACATTTCTGATATGTATTTTCTTGATTGATGATACAATAGCTCTAGGAGAGGAAACCTGGAAAGATCTGTTTGGATATTGATACTCCAAGATGGGAGCTTGTGTTTTTGGAAAGCGAGAAACAAATTGCTTTATGAAGGGGTGTCCTCAAAGGGATACCAGATTATTTATAGGGTTAAAAGTATGATTCTTTATCTTATTAAAGCCTTGGGTAACTAGAGGGAATCTCCTTCCTTACAGCGGTTGGTGCAGGTCTTTGATCTTCATCACCAGGGTCATGTTTGTAGTCTAGGAAATTAGATATATTGGCGTCCTCCTGCTGAAGGTCTAAAGCTGAATTGTGATGGGTCCTGTGTGGATAGAAATATTCATCGAGGAGGGGTGGTGCGAGACAAGTATGTATAGGTTTTTCTAGATTTTTCAATCAATGTTTGACAAGGAACTGCTCTTCTAGCTAGAGCAAGAATTATGCTTGAGGGTCTCATTATTTGTAGAAAAAAGGTTTGGCTGTTATGGAAGCTGAAAAAAACTCGATGCTACTGTATAATGCTATTCAAGGTGTAGGTAGGATTCCTTGGTTTATTCTTTATATCATCAGGAAATGTCATACTATCTCGGGGGATAGCATCAAGGTTTCCCATACTTGGAGGGAGGGAAATAAAGTGGCAGAATACTTAGCTTCAGTGAGTTCTCATGATGTTAATAGTGTTGTTTTTCATGAACTTTTTAGTTTGAAGCTGGAGGGGGTCAATTTGATCAGAGGGGATGCCCTCGGTCTTCATTTTTTAAACCTCCATAAGTCTTGTTTTTTTTCTTATGGTCTGCCTTTGTAGACTTTTTGTTTTCCCTTGCTGGTTTCTTTTAATAAAAATTTGAATGTTAAATGAATATGTATAAACTATAATTAACATCTTAATTCAAGCTCATAACCCAGTACAACCTAAAGTTAAGGTAGAATAAAACTAAATCAACTATCATAACTAGCATTTAACTCCTTATATACATGTATAAAAATTTATAGGAGTTCAAAAGTTTAAATTGAATCATACATTCATTCACAATATAACAATTATATTCATAACTAAAACTGAGAATTAATTTAATAAATGAACAATTAATAAATTTAAACATGTGATAAAAAATTTATGAATAATTAATAAATAAAACTAATTATAAACACTTTATAATTTATACATATATTATGGGTATTCCATAATTTAAATAAATATAAATATTTAATATTTATTCCCAATATGAAATCTTTCATATTATTCTTTATATGGCATTGAATTAAAAAATATGATATTAAATGAAATATAAATAATTTATATTCTAATTATATTATGTTAACAATGTACATAATCTAAATATCACATATTTTTAATATTATTTAAACCTTGATCATATCAATTATCAAATCGTATTTTGATACAGTTTGAATAATTTCTAAAATAAGGAATTTAATTTGAAAAATTCAAATTACTTAATTATAAATAATTCATAATTTTAAATATGAACCCTTTTATATTTTTCCTTATTTTATTAATTTTAAAACTAGTTATAAATTACACTTATAATTTTCATATAAACTATATATATCTATATTATCAATCATTCCACATAATTTTTAAAATATATTTCAATATAAATAATTAATATTTATGATTATTTATTTATTAAATGGTTCAAAAACATTTAATTAGTTAATTATAAACAATTTATAATTAATTAATTTATAAATTCCCTTATGAATTAATAAATATACCAAAGTACCTTTATTATGATTAATAAACATTTTATAAACCATTTAATTCAATTCTTAATTAAAATATTAAAAATCTATTTTTTCTAGTTTTAAACCTATATTGTATTTAACAATATAAATTATATCTTTATCTATGATTCATAGGCCATAACACTTATTCATTTAATTTATATCAACAGTATTTTATAATAGATAATGTGACCTATGATATGTTTTGATAACGCATGTAAGAGTATCATAATGTACCAGCTATCATATCCTATGATATAGGTCCTGTATAATGTTAAAATAGTGCTCACTAATCTACATAGGAGTAATATCACACACCAACCATTCACCACTTACAATATAAACCACACACAATATTAACTATGTGTAGAGAGGAACTATCTAGTAATAACTCACATGGATTTCAATATTTTCATCTTAGATAGGTCTCACATAGGATTATCCAACATGACTAGTGTCTGTATAAGAATTACCTATGCATCACTACCTTATCACCTTCAATAATAAGCCTGAATAGGATTAATTCAACACATATCCTATATAGTCTACCAAAACTTCATGATATACCCTTTCACCTTTCATTCAGTCATATTCTATGATATTCATCGATGTCACCTTGATGATTCAAGGTTCTATTTTATAGAACACATATCAGCACGATCATCTAGTACAATAGTTTATAACACACACTATTATATACTAAAACATTCAGGTTTGTAATTTACCAATTGAAATGATATATCATATAATATAATGTGATATAATATCAATATATAATATTAAATATCATATGACATTCCAAAGAACAAAAAATCAATCATTTTTGACAATAATATATATGCTATCAAAATAATATGATTTTTCTTTTTTATACATGATTTTGAGAATCTAAGATCATGATAAAATTATGATACCACTATTGGATTTATAAGGATCATATAGCACTTATAAAACATATTAGAATCAATTATAAACCCTTTAACCCAATATCTACCATGATTTGAAATAAAAACCATGCTAAAACATAAAATAAAGAAACTATTAAGTAGATTACATTGTAGATGACACTGCTTTATCTTCATTCATTGTGTTTGATGAAGAACACTAAGAGGCATCAATAAGAATCCCTCCTGTATGCTGTATACATAGGTTAAATAAATCACCCATCATATGGGTATAATTATCCTATATCTCACAACATTATGTGCCTCTAGAAGAAAATATAGAAAAAGTAAGAGAGATATAATGAAAGGGGGAATCAAGATGATCTTGGGTAGGAATGAACCACCCAAACTATAGCCTTTGGGCTCCTTTATAAAAGTCAATAGGTACACTCCCTGATATACCATGAATTTAATCATGTGTTACACAACACATGAGTAAATCGTATATGGTTACAACAACTTATAACCCATTGACTGAATGTGTACATTCATTTATGATAAATACAGTGTCGAATCTCCATTTATTACATGTGTTAATGATAAAATAAATGGTAGCAATAAGATATATGAATAAAAATTATTTATGAAACACCCTCACCAAGATATACAATATTCCTTATATTAATTATATCATACTATAAAATATAACCACACATGCATCATTTATTCATGGATTTAGGGAATATATCCTTCAAAACCAACCTATTGAAATCTGAACCTAGAACCAAACCTCAATTAGCATAAAATCAAAATAAACCAACTGAACTAAATTTAATTGAATCAAAAAAAATATCACAAACCAAGATAAACATATATAAATCAACCCACTAAGATAAATTTTTTTCTAAACCAAATTAAATTAAATTGAACTGAATTGAACTTATCCAAACTGACCAAAATGAATAGAACCTAAAATAAACCGAATAAAAATTAATTAACTTTTTCAGACCTAATTCTATACAAATAAAACAAACATTTCCTAAAATTAACTAAATTATAATTATAAGAACTAAATGGTAACTAAAACCCACTCAAAAAGACAGAACCTATCTTAATAAAAACTACACCCAACCCACCTTATAAAAATAAATACAAATTTAATTGAAATTACATTAATATACCCAAATAAACCCAGCCTAAATTAGATATAATATAATGAAACTAATCAAAACTAAATAAAATTTAATATGACTAAATTTATTTAAACTTAATTAAACTAGAAAAAACTACCTATATCAAAACAATTTATAACTAAATAAACTAAATAAAATGGAATATTATTGAACCATATCAAATAGAATTAAACAAATAAAACTAAAATAAACTAAAATAAAACAAACTATAAACATATAAATTAATCTAAACTGAACCAAATAAAAAATTGAAATGCATCAAACATAACTGTATCAAATTTAAATGATCTCAAATGAACAAAATAGTGTAAAAAATCCAAATTAAATAGAACATGTTTCAACCACCAAGGAATTAATCAACTTAATAAGTGGTAAACTAGAATAATCATCATTATTTTTTGAATGGATCTTGTTCTTAAAATAAAAATATCATGAAATTATATCAAACCAAATAAATGATAAATATCATAAAAAGAGAGAAAAATTAGGACAAAAACTCATTAATATATACTTAGAAAAGGATATATCCATGAAGAAAATAATAAAGATGGGTAAATATATTGATAATTTACTAAAAATATATTATATGAATACAATTTTTGGATTAGTTCACTACAGATTCCAAGGAGGAATACATCTTCTTATCTCTTAACTCTCTGCTTTAAGGTAAGGATAATTAATAGTTAGTATGGTAATTTCAATGAATATATATTATATGATCAATATAGTAAATTAGAATAACTATTTCTCTAATACTCTATCACCTTTAATTCTTTAAAAATTTTAATTTTAAACCAAATATCTCAGTAAATTCATAAAAATTCTCTCAAACTATCCATTATTCAATAATTTTATCACACTAATTTGAAAACCATATTCTTTATTTGAAACATTTAAATCTATTTATAATTATTCCCCATGAAATATATATATTATTATGACTTATGTCACATGCTAAGTAGTCTTAAAAACCATCCTTAATGGTAAATTTTTATCTCTCATTAATATTCCATATCATTCTATATTTTTAAAAATATTCATATCATGAAAACATAATTAATTTTAAAAAAACATGACATGTTCATGTATACCATGAAATGTTCTTATTTGAGTAAAAAATAATTTAAAAACCATGAAATTTGAAAAATATTATCATAAAATAATTCACTGTTCTAATTTATAAAATCATCACAAAAAATTAGTGATGGAGTGTTGAATATAAACACAACATTTAATATTTCTTTTCACAAGACAATGATCTATATCAACATCATTTTCCCCTATATATTTTTAGTAAGCTCATAAAACCTATTCTAGAATAATACCTCTTATTTAACCATGACATAATATTAGTTTTTTTACTTAATATCAAGGTAAAACACACTGACATGTTCTTTTAAAAGTCACATCCTTCTAAAGAATGACATTCCACCATACAATGTTTTTTTACCATATAATGCAGTAACATCACCTTGTTTATCCTTTTTTATCATTAACTTTTATATAAAAATAAGAAAATAATTATGATAGGTTTTTATTTAACATGTCATAACTTTTGTATCCTTTATAAATTTAACCTCTAAAATTAAAAAAACAACAACCACACTACTTCTATAGCTTCACTTAATTTTGTAAAAACCCCACAATTATCATTATAAATTATTCAAATCAACTATTAAATTAAGATCATAATAAATCAAGCCATAATCTATCTTCATCCTCTTTAAGTTAGGTTATACATTGCTTTTTTCTCTATAACTATCATAGTCTTTAGATATTATTATAGTTTATCAATAACAACCAATTATCTACAAAAAAAACTTTTTAAAAATTTTCAAACATTCTCCTCCTTTTGATGTTCCCAATTTAAAATGTATACCCATTTCCATTTATTAGAAATTCATAAGTTACTCTTGTATTCATATATATTTTTGATTAATCCAATTCTCTCTAATAACTTCAAAAAGAAATAGAAATATCACATATTACTTCATGTATATGAGGGTAATTCATATTTTATAATATACAACTTTTAAAAGGATTTTTGTGCTTATACCTCTATATACATGGTTATTTATATCACTTTATTAAAAAATTTACAAATTATTTTTCATCATATAGATTTACTAAATTTTTTTAACTCCACTTATATTCATCATATTTTCCCATGATTTATTTTACGCTATTCGCCATAGATAATATACCCCCATTTTCATTCCTCATATTCTAAAAATACTCCCCCACATGTATATACATCTCCCCCATGGAATGATAGAAAAAATATTCCCCCCATTTATAAAGAAATAAAAGGGTATTTTACTATCACTCGTGTCAAAAATTTAAATCCATTTTAACAATAAAAAAATATATAAAGGGATATATTTTCCAATCCTATTTAAATATTGGGGTATGATTTAACTCAAGAATTAAAGTGAAGCTTCCTAAATAAATTCATGACTAATTGTTTTTAAAAATATTCCCCATTTGTTTATTTTTTCCATTATGATCCACTAGAAACATATTTTTACACTTTCCTATTTATATAATCATCACAATCACAATATTTTTAGTATTTTTGTACTATAGTATATTTTTTTATGATTGATTACACTTGTACTGACTTAAAAATCACCATGGTAATTATCACTTCATTATAGAGATAGTCCAATTATTTATTCCTCTAAATCAGTTGGGTATATGTATACATTTACAAAATACACATCGATTTAGTTATAATTTGTAATGTATTCTATTTCTTATGTCTATTGAAATTAATGTACTTTATTATGATAAATATAATCCTCTACTTACATATCTTCACTCAACAATGTTTTTTATCTAAATAAATATTTTAATAATAAATAATTCTTAACTTATTTACTATTTTATACACCAATCCCCAACCAAGGGTACATTAATCATACCTCAATATTATTTTTATTTTCATATGATTACCCTAACTTATATTTTTTTGGAAACCTCACCACCAAGCATGTTTTATTCAAAATTTCTAGACTTTTTATAATCAAATAGTGAATGTTTCCAATAATTTTATAAATTAATTTTAGATTAAATAAATTTTCTTCTCCATGACTCTCAAGTTTCTTTCCAATATTAATTGGAGTTGAAATAGTTAACAATATTTTCATTAACTTATAAACCCAATAAATACATGATAAATCCAATTGTATAAATTTAAAAACAATAATATCATCATGGTTGTGAATTACTCACCAAAATTCTACTTTCTTCCACAAAACATTATATCATCAACATAGTAGAGTATGATGAATTTTTATTCGTTCAAAAATTTGAAAAAGTGGTCATAATTGATACCAACTCTCATGATTTATAGCACCATAAAGTATGTATCCAATCAATAATACCAAGATTTTTATACTTATTTCAAATAATATAAGGCTTTTTAAGATGTCGTACCATTGATTTATTATTTATATTTTTAAAACTCTTGGTTGGTACAATATAAACAACCCCACTAAGAATACCAATTTATAATTACATCTTCACATCCATTTAAAATAACTTTATTATTTTTATTTTCACTAAAAAAATATTCAATCCAATTCCTCTATGGGCACACACATAAACTTCTCTTACAAATAATATCCTACAATTTGACTATATTAATTACAAACTAAACTACCCTTGTTATGAATTACATTACCATTTTTATCACACTAGTTATTGAATTTCCATTTCACATCAATGATGTATTAATAATTTTTCAACTTTATAAGCTCTATTATTATAGAATTTTTAATTTTATCAAGTTATACAACCATATATTTATCTCACGAATCATAATTTATCTTTTATTAAAAATATAATGGTTCTACATGCAATAAAAAAAGTTTGTATGTAATTACATGACTTTTGACTTAGTTATGGAGTAGTTTTGTCACCATAGATATTGAATTCATCAATTTTAATCCTCCTTTTTATCCTTTATGTTACTTATTAACCAAACTAAATTCCTTCACCCTTTTCAAATTCAATAACAAGTTTATCATCATGTAATGTACAATGAAGTTCTCCTGGAATTAATTAATTCACATATTATTCCCCATGAAATTCTTATAAACATGAGAATATGAATTTAATTCCTTAATTTTATTTCATGAAATATATATTTCTTATATTAAAAATCATATTATGCTTCTTATTGAAACACATGTAGTATTTACTCTTATATAAATAACTAAGAAATATGAATTTATCCACTTCATCAAAATATTTTCCTCATGTACCTTATTTACGATTAATGTAACAGTTACATGAAAATATATTAAAATTATTTAGAGTTATATCTCTTTCTTTACACATATCATATATATGAACTTTCTATATAAGACTTATCAATGCCTTATGTTGACTATATACTATATATTATACCACCTTATAATAATTATTTTAAATACTATTTTTTTTATAAATATTGGTTTAATTATATCATATACCATATGGTTCCTCTATTCAACCGCTCTATTTTTTTATTTGTTACAAAAGATACATTGTGTTTGATTTCATTCTCCTCCTAGAATTTCTATTCATTGATTGAGGTAAATCTCACACCCTTATCCAATCCTAGTGCTTTAATCAACCTTCAAAATTTCACTTAATTTTTTGTTTTCATGGAAATTATTCATTCCATTATGTTATATTCATAAATAAATAATATAATATACCTTTATTATATTATTCTTTTTTATTTTTATGGGACCATAGACATTGGAATGAGTAAAATCATGAAAATGTTATAATTTTTTATTATTTGTCATATAAGGATTTAGAACCATAATCCATATTTTTTATATATCACATATATTTTCCTTATCTATATCTAGATTTTTAATATAATCACTTATTTAATAATTGATATATTTTCAAGTTATTGATGATGTATATACTTAAGACTTTTATTTTATATAATGTTTCTTCTTCCGCTATGAGAAAACATGAGCTACCTTTCCTATTAACTTGATAAATATTTTTATTGGTCTCATTTCATTGAATAAATTACTCGGCATTAATTTTATTATTCAATAAACCATTATTATTGAATTAAACTTCAATCCCTAACTCAAAAATTTTACTAAAAAAAATACATTAAGGTGAATTCCATCTTTAAATAGTATATAAATATTTTTCAACTCAAATCCAGATTAAAATTTATTTTTAATAAGATTGAAATTTAATACACCATTATTTTAAAAACTAATAGTATTATTGTTAGGACCAAAAGGATCCTAGATACCTAGAGGGGGGGGGGGGGTTGAATCAGGGTATGTATATTCTATTTCAAAATTATTCCTGCCCCACTGGATCTTGACCTCTATATTATAAGGGTTACTTTTTTTTCTCATATGTTATTAAAATTTATCTTGTTCTTTCCTTATTTATCTGATAATGATGATTTGGATGTAATGTAAGGAAGCATGCATGCATACACATAGATTTTAACTTGGTTCACCCTCACTGGGCTAGATCCAAGGAACATATAACGACGATGTTCCACTGTACCAAATCCACTAAAGCTAAATGCCAATTTACAATGCTCGGGATAGATCACTTCTATGCCCAGAATCACTACCTTTACAAAGTTTAGGGTTAGATCATAGATTTCTCAAGGGTCACTCCCTGTTTCTCTCTCTAGATCATTACTGGTAGAAAGGATCACCTTCTTCCTCTTCCTTTACTCACAACTCTGGAAAGGATCCGCTCACTGTTTATAGACTTATAGGTCCCTTCATTATATCTAATGAATTTTGCATCCTTAACTATTGATAGATTCTCTGTTTATGTAAAACATTCACCTACAGATGAATCTAACATTTCCATAGAATTGAACTGGGAAACCTCAAATTTTATGCACAGTACTTATTGTGCCTTGCGCGTAATTACCTTTCCTTGCACACCAAAATATCTCTTTTTGTGTGCTATACCAACTACACTTTTCACACAACCTTAACAATTCATCACAACCTTAATTTTATGTGAAATGTGAAAATTCACGTGTATCATTAATTTTTACATGCAACACCAATTTTTACACGCAACACCAAATTTTACGCGCAACTCCCTTTGCTTATTTTTTACGCGCACCAAAGCTCAGATCTTCTCTAAGCCTTGATCTGTATCGAATGAGGGGTTCAACTCATATTTATAGGAAAACTAGAACCATATGTGAAAAAACCCTCCTTGAGCACGTAATCCTCTTCGAGCATGGAAAACACATCTTCTGTGCAACACTGTCTATCAGGAACTACTCCAATATTTTGCGCACCTCATGCCTTTTCCGATTTTCGAGATTCTGATATTGAAACAACTCTTTCATGAAAAACTCCATTACTCTATTTTGCACACCACTCTAATATTTCGTGCACCTTCCTTTTACAAAAAAAAAATCTCTCCATTTTCTAATTTTCAGGCCCAAAAATTTGGAAAACATTAGAAAATGGCCCCACCCTGTATCTACTCTTTTTTTACCACCTCCAGATCATCCATTCCTTTGTCGAGGTTATTCTTTCAACCATGGATTGTCAAAAATGTCTTTTTAACTTTAAAACTCACCATGTAAACCCCCTTTTTCAACAAAAATGAACAACGTGGTCTACTTTGTCAACAAACACAAAATAGAGTCCCACTTTTTCAATAAACACAATCACCTCAAGAATGATTCAATGATACCTTGAGGGATTTTTTCCCAACAATATCCCCCTTTGGGTTTGTTGACAAATATTCTCATAAAATGATAATGTGTTAACTCTTTAGCCACCATTTGCCTCTTAAAATTCTGATAGCGATCAAGGATTTACTCAACACATACTCTCATCCCACATGAGCAATGTTCAACATGAGAAACAAGAGTAAATAAAAAGTTCATCAGTGAATCACTTCATTTTTGACAAATTTTTTTGATACCATATGGATACCAATTTTTGATGATTGGTAACCTCCGGACACCATTCCAACACAACTATTCTTCTTTTATCACAATCCTCAGCTATCGTGATATCTATTCTTTGATCTATCACTTCTAGCATCATTAGATTTAATACTCTCCTTATTCACTTCTTGGGTTCCTGTGTTGTCCAAGATAAGCTCTGGCTGATCACTTCAAACACTACATACTCTCATCATGGTGCTCTCCCTATCATCTTGTTCACCTATCTTGATAAACTCCCCTATATCACGGCTCCACCTGTCAGATTCTCTCCATGTATTTGAAAAAACATTGTCTCCCTTATTTAGCCACAATTTCTCCCCCTTTAGGAGTCACTATTTCTCCCCCTTTGTCAACAAAACCAAAGGTCACTCCTTTGTGGTCTGTAATAGAGTAGAGAGAACAGATTAGTAGAGTAAGTAAAACACACTATACCTCGGGGAGAGGGGGTCCACATCCACACCTTTTCAAGTGTGGGGATTTTACTGGACTCCCAGAGCCAGTCGATGTCTTTAAAAAGATTAATTGGGTAAGGCCTTTGTCAGAATGTTAGAAACCTGTAATTATGTGGGCACATACTTTGACTTTACAATTCCCTCCTCAACCTTCTCCTTTATAAAATGATAATTTATCTCAATGTACTTTGTTTATGAGTGATGGAAAAGATTTTTTCTGATATTTATAGCACTTGAGTTATCACATTGAATTTTGATTGGAGACATCACTTAAACTCCAATATCATCAAGCTTTTTCTTAATCCATAATAATTGTGTGCATGCTTGAGTAGCCATAATATACTCAGCTTCCGTGGTGCTTAATGAAATGAAATATTGCTTCTTGCTTAGCCAAGAAATATAAAATACACTAATATAGAATGCACCTCCTAACATTGATTTCCTATCATCCTCTAAACCAGACCAATCAAAGTATTCTTTTCACTGTAGTCATGTGGCTTTCCTTGGGATTACTCTGATATCTCGCTGCTTGGAATGTGGAAAATAAAATGTCAAGCCATTTCTCTACCAGATACCATAGAATTCCAATGAAGCCACATGAACTGTGCTTCATCAGATCCTTTGAATATTTCGTTTTCGACATATATTAGCACCATCATCCTTTGATTACAATCATTATTGAGATACAAATTACAATCAATTTTTCCATGCCAAAAACCGAGCTTCTTCAAAAACTGATCCATCATCGAATACCATGCTCTTGTAGCTACTCAATATTCAATTATTCTTCTAGAACCCCATTAAAAAATATGGACTTAGCATGCATATGGAACACTATGAACCTCTGTTGCACTGCAATGACCAAGAATAATATGATTTTCTACAGCCTCGTCATAGGTGCAAATATCTCATTGACATCGATACCATCTATATGGGAGTATCCTTTTCACACTAGTCGTGCTTTGTTTCGAATCACTGTGCCATATTATCTGTCGGCCTCGAAATGACCTCCCATGTTTGATTCTTCTGAACTTGGTTAATCTATTCATTCATATCTTGAACCAAACTCTCATCACCAGTTCCTTCTTCAAAACATTTAGGCTCTACCTATGATAAGTATCATTCTTACTATAGAGTTATTATATTTTTCATTTGTACTGGCACCATTTAATCACCAATGATGATTTTCCTATAAATTCCATCCAAACTCTTTGGAATCTTTAAAGATATAGACTTTATTTCATCCTTATCATTATCTTTATTTGTTTTTGAATCAAAATTTTCCACTTTTGATCCCCTTGAATCTATTACCACTTCATTAATTTCAACAAGGATATTGCCACTTTGTCATTTCATTTCTTTAAACTTCTTTTCTCAGCTTCTTGAGTGTTTCTTCTTATCCCCCAATCAGTATTACTAATGTAAGACAACAAAAAAATTCATACATTATATACCATTGAGGTCTTGCATCTAATTAGGAGACAAAATTCTCCCCCTTTAATGTATAACTCTCCCTATTATTAATCCCACCATTTAGAAACAGAAAATTATTCTTCTCCTACATCATTTCTTCACACGTGACTACAGGTTTGAGAAACTTATCTAGCTCAATTATATCAATGATATCTTCATTGGGTAACTTAAAGCAATAAGCTATCAACAAAACCTCTAAGCCTAATAAGTCAAACTCAGTGTAAAAAAACAAGATATAAAGTTAACAACACAATCAATTTCTATTTTACTCAATTAATTTCACCTATCTCATGTATCCATATAACATTAACTCATTTCATGGAATTCTTCAAGATTCCTTCTTCAGCTCTGGTAACTTATTCAAATTAGTTGACATTATGGATCACATAACATCACTGTTTTCATATTTTTATGCCACTTTCCCTTGGATCATATCTCCATTTGAACCTGAAACACTTTAACATAATTTAATAACATTTATATACATAGGGATATGGGTTATTCTATAATCCTCAAGGTGAGTATTTTGGTTGATCCTGATGGGTCAACCCTTTCATTCTTTCTTACAGAGCATCACACTCCTTCCTTGCTTCTTCTAGCTGCCTAGCCAAATTATAATGCTCTGGACATATGAATAAGCATTCATTACCCACATGATGAGTCTTTTTATGATATGTAGATTCTTCAAGCTTAGAATTTCTCACAATTTGGGGTTTAATCCCATTGGTACACATTTCTATCTTTGATGTTACACTAATATGCCACTTCCCTTGATTCCTTTTCTGGGTAGGAATCTCTCTGCTGGTCATCATCCCTTACTTCTTCCACCATTGCAAGGATCTTACTCTTTCTTCCACTTTTCTCCATGGCACACGACATGCAAATTTCTCAATGCATTCTTTATTCATTTTTATTTTATAAGTTTTTTGAATCATGAAACCCTTTCTTGTTAGTGTTGAGTTTTCCACTGATTTAACATTCTTATTTCTCACAATTGGAGTAGATCTACCCTTAATCTTCCAGGTTAGTTCACATTCTCTCCAAGAGAGTTGTTGTGAGTGTGGTAGAGGAGGTGATTAATACGCCTTTCTTTCAGCTCCTTGTGATTCCCCTAAGGTTTTATATATGTTCTTAAAATTTCCACTTTTTCTTTTAGTGTAGAATTTCTCATTATGAACCACTTGAGTTGAGAATTTCCTTTCAAGTCCCTTTTACTTTCCTACTTTCTTCTTACTATAAGGTCTTTCCAAATGTCCATAATCAGAACATACAAAACATCTTCCATCAAAGGCATAACTCATTTCATAATTTATCAGCCGAGATGTTGATGCAATTTGAATTTTTCTTCTGATATTGAGCTCTTGAGCTTCCTGACACATGCTCATAGTGTGTCCCAATCTTCCACAGTAATAGCATCTGATGAATTATTTCTTCTGAGAGGTGTTACTTTCATAATTTTCATAATGGTTCTTCTTATTCTCAAATTTAGTAAAATTTCCATCTTCATAGTATGAAATGTATTCCTGAGCCACTAAAAAAAATCTTGATGTATGACCATGAATCCCATAGAAATATCATATGCTATCATTACTTCCTATAATATCCTTTTTGGGTCTATCTCCAACACCTACAATGTTTTCCTCATATTTGGAACTCTTCACTTCTCTCTTACCATCTTACATAGGATGGGGATCATCATATACAATTCTGAACTTTCCCATACTATGTGATCTTTGAGATGAGAAAATATGTTCTCAATTCTCCTCAGAAATAGTATACATTCTTTTCATTTTATCATCACCCACCAAAGGACAAAAGTGTAGTGCATCCTTTAACTTAGGCTTTACTTTGTCATTTGATTTCTCCATTTCATTCTTGAATGATTCTATCTCTTCCTCTAGTTTCTGAATCTTCTTATCCCTTGATTCAAGTTGAGCATTGAGCTCTCTTCTAAGATTCCTTCTTCTACTCATCTCATTTTCCAGTTCTTGTGTGAGATTATCTACCATATCACTTTTCTCCTTTATTTTCCATTTTTCTTGAGAAACCAAATTAGAGAAGGATGCATTCTATTTTTGTAGGATTTGATTCTTATAAACTAGTTCAGATAGCTGTGTACCAAGATCATCATTTCTGGATTTTAGATTCTGAATTTCATCTGAGTTCAGATTATTTACCTTGACATTAGCTTTGATATTTTCTCTCTTTATAGACAAATTTTGTAGTTCTTTAGCTTGAGAATCATTATTATCCATCAAATCAGTGGACAAAACAATAAGCCTTTGATTTAATCCTCTTAGTTTGTTAACCCTAGTTTCAATTTCTTGAATCCAGATATCTTTATATTTAATCTCTTCATCCAACTTCTGATCCAATTCCTTTGTTTCATGGATAAATTACACTTTTCACCTTCTGGGAGTTTATTCATCATCTATAGTTCCAACATCACTTGGAATATCAGGTTCTTCGATCATTCCTTTTTACATAATTTAATAAGTAAGTATTTTTAGTTTATTATTTATCCAAATCATTATTTTGTTCACTACTTGATTCCTTCAATTGAGTCACACTCTTTCTGTTGACACTTCCACACTGAGAAATTTCACAAGACTTCTACTTATTCTTTGAAGTTCTTCCCTTTTCCATGACACACTAAGATAAGAGAAGACTGAATCTTTAACATGAGTAATCAACAACCAATTCGGAGCAAACAAATATGATAAAATAAAAATTCCCTATGATACCAATTTTTAGGACCAAAAAAGGCCTATATACCTTGAGGGTGGGGGGGTGAATTCGGGTATGAATATTCTATTTCAAAATTCTTACTGCCCTACTGGATCTTGACCTCTATATAATAAGGGTTACTTTGTTTGCTCTTATATTGTTAAAATTTATCTTCTTCATTCCTTATTTATCTAAAAATGATGCTTTGGATGCAATGTAGGGAAGAAAGCAAGAAGACAAGGATATTTTTACTTGGTTCACCCTCATTGGGCTACGTCCAAGGAGCATACAATGATCATGTGACACTATACCAAATACACCAAAAGCTCAATACCAATTTATATTGTTCAGGATATATCACTTCTATGCACAGGCTCACTACCTTTACAAATTTTAGGGTTAGCTCATAGCTTTCCCAAGGGTCACTCCTGGTTTTTCTCTCTCTGTCTCACTACCAGTAGAAAGGATCACCTTCTTCCTCTTCCTTTTCTCACTACTATGGAAAGGATCCACTCAAAGTTTATGGAATTGTAGGTACCTTCATTATCTCTAATGAATTATGAATCCTTAACTATTTATATATGATCTGTTGATGTACAACATTCACCCATAGATGAATCTCACTTTTCCATAGAATTGAACTGGGCAACCTCAAATTTTACGCACAACCCTTACTGCGCCTTGCACGCAATTCCCTTACCTTGTGTGCCAAAATATCTCTTTTTGCGTGCTATAACAACTCCACTTTTCATGAAACCTAAAAAATTCCGTGAAACCTTCATTTTACGTGCAATGTGAAATTTTACGTGCATCATCAATTTTTATGTGCAACACCAATTTTTAAGCGCAACACCAAATTTTACACGCAAATTCCTTTGCATATTTTTTATATTCCCAAATCTCAGATCTTCTCTAAGTCTTGAGATGTATCGAATGAGGGGGTAACCTAATATTTATAGGTAAACTCAAGATCTATTCAAAAAACCCTCCTTGAGCATGTAATCCTCTTCCAGTGTAGAAAACACATCTTCCACGCAACATTGTATTTTGTGCACTGCTCCAATATTTCGCCCACCTTATGCCTTTTCTGATTTTTGAGATTATGATCTCAAAACAACTCTTGTGAAAAAAACTCCATTCCTCTATTTTTTGCACCATTATAATATACTATGCAACTTCCTTTTACAAAAACACATCTCTCCATTTTCTGATTTTTAAGCCCAAAAATTTGGCAAACACTAAAAAATGGCCCCACATTGTATCTGATATTTTTGTACCACCTCTAAATCATCCATTCCTTTGTTGAGGTTATTATTTAAACCATGGATTTTCAAAAACATATCTTAAACTCTACACCTCACCATATAAACCCCCTTTATCAACAAAAATGAACATCGTGGTCTGCTTTGTCAACAAATAGAACATGGAGGCCCACTTTTTCAACAAACAAAATCACCTAAAAAACGCTTCAATGATACCTTGAGGGATTTTTGAAGAATAATTATCTATAACATTCTTCATATTTTTTAATAATATCTAATTTACAATCACATGGGATGAATACTCACTAATAAGTATCTATGCGCCACTTTTTATGCACATATTGTGTTTAATTTTAACATTTAATCACTCTTACTTCATCATCATTTCTATTTGATAAATTACAAGTTATTTTAATAATTAAATAGACCCCTCACCATTTCTTATTATATGGTTAGTGATATAATCATATCCCTATTAATTTAATTATAATTTATTCTTGAATAGGGTAATGATCGTATCTTTCTTGAGTATTTAATAGATTTATTTTCAATACTCCATTTATTATAATAAAAACCCTTATTCCCTTTTTTAGAACATTGAAATCAACACCTGTAGAAGGAATCTATTCTTTATTATGATGAATATATTCTCATAATTTATTTATTTTGGTTGGTTGAATCATCACATTAGTATCTTATTTTTTTATCATAATATATATTGTCGTGACCCATGTTATAATAGATTTCAAAAACTTTCAATGGGAATAATCTCTCACTTATCTTCTTTATAGCTTCTAAACAACTTTATGTTTTTTAAAAGATTTATCAATTTTGGTCAATGATTTTATTTAACTATTTTTTTTTTCATTCACATTAGGGTTTGATGGAATTTATTTTTTTATTAAATATTTAGATGTACCACCGTCATATTCTACTCCCATATTACCCAAAATATATATACCTTTTCCACACAAACATTAATTTATATTTTTTTGACTCTCTTGGATCATTTTTTGAAATCATCATTAGTAAATATTCTAAATTGAGAGATATTTTTGGAATTTCTATAATTATTTAACCTTAAATATTTTCTTTAAGGGTAACCAATTATTTTTAATATGATTTAATCCTATTTATATATACTTTCATACAAATAATATGGTGATCAATTTCTATAGTTTATTACTCAATTTTAATATTAAAATATACTACTATATCTAAAATATGGAGTAAAAGTTTCATTTTCTATAACTTTCTCTAATGAGTGATTTTTTTTCAAGTTTATCAATATTATATGTGGATTTATTTAGAAGATAACCAATATTTGTATTATTCTTTCTCTAAATAGCCACTACTTTATATACTGAATTAGTTGAAATTAATTGTTTTAAAGAAAATTCATGTAAAGGATCCATGTAAAAGGATTGTAAACAAATGGAAACATCCTCGCATGAGGAATTGTATAAGGACAAAAATTTCATGATGGGTTACACCCACCTAGGTAAGATCATCCTCGCATGTGAGTGGTTTCTAATATACCATTATGAGATATTTCACATATAAGATTTCATCATGAAGGAGGTGAATAAGTGATTTTCTTGTGAGAATTCATATTGATCTAGATATTTTAAGGAATGGGAGATACACCACACAGTATTGAGAACTTAACATAAGTGATTCTGTATAAAATATTTTAATGTGATGGTGTTTTGTAGTTATATATCTTCATGATACATGGGTTTCACTTATTCTATTTTATAATAATAAAAATACCATAGAAAATTATTTATGGAGTGGTAATGAATTAATACACTCAAAATAATTCTTATACCCACATAAAACTACACATTTAGGTAAATAGAATTCTCCAAGTGCTCTAGAAGACTCCACTTTAAGATCAACCACTCCACCAAATTTATAATCTTATTTACTTTATGTTTCAAACTTTTCCACCATTTCTCTTATAATATCTTCTAAAAAAAATTTGAATTCAATTACTCCTTCTTCAATATAAATATAATAATTATTTTCTTACTTAATCATAGATATTTACTATTGAAACTTCATTATAAATTGTTTATAAGTTTCAAATTTGGTATTTAATTATGAAGGAAATTTCTATTGTCAATTTTATGAAAAGTCTATATTACCTTCTACAACATTTTATTTTTTTGGTAATATAAACAATATATAACAAAAATTTCCACATGTAAATAATTTTTGTGGTATATTTAATTTGAAGCAATTATTTTATCATTTTAATTTTCTATTAATATTTGATAGAATTTCCTAACTCATAATATCTTCACCTCCTCCTTGATTAATATCAAGATTTTCAATCACCTTGAAATCCATCTCATAATATGAGTTACTTATCATCAATTATTTCTTGACTTTTTTTTTAAATACCATAATGAAAATTTATAAATTATTAATAGATAGATCAAAATAATTTTGTTTATCAAGAGTTGAGACTATTATATTATATAAAGGTGGAAGCCATTTCATGATCTACTTTATTATATCAAAATAATTTATTTCATTTCCATGAAATTTTATTAGCGATGAAAAGATGGCTCGTGGCTCGCGGGCTTTGCGGGTATGGGGTGGATGTGGGGCAGGGCGAGCCTAAATTTTTTGACCATTTAGAGTGCGGGTTAATGCGGGTTGAGCCCACGTGGGTGAGGGCCAAAGCAGGTTGAGACCACGCAGGTGCGGTCTTGCCCGTAGGCCTAATTTAAAAATATATATATATTATTTTTACAATATATGTTTCTTAAACAATTTAGTTTTTTTAATAAAAAAATAATGGTTAAACGGTGACATATATTTTCTCACCGTAATGGTCATATTAATTCACCATTTATTCACATGTAAATTTTAAATAGGCCTATATTTATTGTTTTAATATGATATTATATTATTTATATAGTAATTATTAACCATATTCACATGGTGTGTCAACCCATCTTTCAAAAAATGGAACTCATCGCCCCTGCGCATGGTTTCAATTCTATAAGAGTTATTATAATCATAATATTTTTAGGTCAATTTAATTTTTTTTATTATTTAATTTTATTTTTTTATTAATAGAATTGGATAGAACCTCGTGAAAACACTAATATCTTCCTCTGAAACTAATCGTTACCTGGAGAGACTTCATTCATTCACAGGTTTAGTTTTTCACATCACCACACAACCAACATTATCATTCATCACCCATCACCGATCACTCACCTACTTTCTATCGCAATAGTTCTCCACCACATCGGCGTTACCATATGCCACCATTAACCCACAAAAAAAATGTTCTATAGCATTCTTTAAAACTCATTCTTTCCACAAATACCTTTAAAAATGATAAAAAATACAGTATTTGAATGATTATAAATAGTATTTTTTTTGTAAATGTGGGTAATCCCATGGGCAACCCACGGGTTTATGTGGGGCGGGGCGGGCTAGAAATTTTTTGGTCACATTATAAGCGGGCTTTTGCAGACAAACCCGCGTGGTCTCAAACCCTTGTGGGCTTGGCCCACCCCACCTCAGACCACCCATTTCGCATTACTAAATTTTGTAGATCCTAAAACTAAAATGATTAATTTGAATAAATAAACATTTTTTTAATATGGATAAATTATTATATCATGAAATTTATTATTAAAAATGTCATGAACAACCCCCACCAAGAACCCCTCCTCTGCCTGTAGTAAAGTCTAGAGTGATCCTCAAAGCCCATATTCAATAATCCATGGGTTGGTGACTAACACTGAGGGTATAATCACACATAAATAAGAGACATAACCCTCATAATCCCAAGAATATATAATAAAACCACCAATCAATTCCTTATAAAATAAAATAAATCCCAATTCATAATTCATGTAAATGTTAAACATAAATTAAGTCTCCAAAATTCGATACCATAATTAAAATTCTATGTAATTGATAGAAATACCGATGCTGACCTCTTTGATTTAGTACCGTCAAAATATATAAAGAAATACCTCATGGAAACCCATTATATATAAATATATGGGTGAGCATACAAGTATACTTGGTAGGATTCTCCATAAAACCACTCATTAAAATGTAGAAGAAGCATACTAATTAATAAATGAACAAAAATTAGAATAAAAAAACACTTATTCTAGGTCAAATATCACCAAACCTCACCAAGGATAACTCACCCATTATAAAATCCAAGTATAGTATCATAGTAACAAATGAATATGTGTTGGGAAGGTATCCTTAACCACTAATCTGGTCACTCTCGCGACTCAATAACACTTCATGGAACTCCCACCCCCTCTATATAGCATCATCATATGACAATAATATATCACATAACCAGAACACATATCACAACCACGTCACAATTGAATATCACATCCCATAATAGTATGGTAATGTGAACATGAAATGCATTAGCCTCATGCCCTCCCCCTACCATGAAACTCCCCCACTATATATCCACATCACAACTACAAAACCATGTCGGCCAGTATATATATACTACAAAATAATTCCATTATAGCTTGTATATATAAATACATAAATCTTGGACCATCATATCCTTTCTATGTTTGGAATAGAGAGTGGAGAAGAGGGTGTAGTCAACCTTCCCTCTATAATCTAGATATTGGGGAAAACACTCGGGACCCAAAACAATATAGGAATCAGTAAGGTAACCCAACTTAAACGGTATTTTGTGATAAATAACATGAAAATAAAATTATATAATAAATTATACACCATATTAACTTAATAATTCAAAATAAAAAACAATACAACAACAAAATCTATATGCACAACTATAATTGAGACCTTTCATCCCTTGTACCATTGTATCAGTCATGGGATGGAAAACATTTTCATAATCCCTAAAAATATCCTTACTACTTCCAAGCAAGGTCCATGAAGATTAATGTGTAAGAACCATTCAATCCTTTATTTTTTTTATCCTTTCACGACACGATAATCCTCATTTCATGACATTAAATTGTATAGACCATTCCTGTAATATGAACTTAATCTATGTAACTAATACTATATTGGTTTTTTATTATTGTCTACTAGATATGTAGGATTACAATTTTAGGTTCAATACCAACCTTCCTACTATCCTATACCCCCTTGATAGGTGGTGTTCCCCATAACATGATTACCTTCCAGGAGATCCTTAAACAACTAAAGTTCATACCCATGAGGATTCATTCAATATAGCATCCCCAATGTAATATAAATAATGAGTTTACCCACTAGATTATAAACTGTGAGTGTCCCCACTATACTCTAAACCATGATTATCCCCAAAAGACTCTAAATTTTAAAATTTCCCACGAGAACATAAACTATGAGTGCCTACCTGTTTGACTTGAAAACAAATAGTTCTTTCACCTGTTCAACTTTAAAACCACTAACCCATTATTTTTTATGTGATTATAATAACATAACATAATTTTCTAGTTTGATTAAGACATATAAATTTCCAAATTACTAAACAAATTCATCACTTTGAGGGTAAGGTCTTCTCTATACTAAGGTAACAAGAGATTTAATTAACCATTATCTGCAAAGATGGATTTAGAAAGGGTTTTATGACCATGTATTAAATTTATTAAGGAGTTTGAGACTATGAAATAATATATTTAGTGAGATTATCTAACCTACCATGCTCCCATCAGATAAAAGGGTCCATCATTATCAACCCAATGGATAAAGACCACTCGCCTTTGGAAAACAAGAGCACAAAAATAAATCAAAATAAACATGCATCCCTAATAATCCCAACTGAAAGCGTTAGAAACAAAACTATAGAACTTAATGTTAAAACATTATTATTTAATATAGAGTGAATTAATGGAACTAGATATCACTAGTTTTAAACATTTATTCATGATTAATTTCTATAAATTTTTTAGAATGTTGACCACTGGGCATGCCAAGAGAGGTACCCCTGCCACTCCCAATGAGAAATGGATAAGAGGGATACACCCAAAGATATTGATAATACAAAATTACCATATGTGGTGATCCCATACACTTAATACCAAGAAAAGAACACTAATTATCATAAGTTTTTTGGGAAACCTATCCCTTTTTCTCAAGTGGATGTTATACAATAGAGGGTGATAGATTCCCTTATCCACCAATATGAGGAAGATGATATCACCCCCACCCAACAGATGGATTAGTATAATATTGAATCCATGATTCCCTTCTAGATAACCCAACATTAGAGATATAATATGGTAAAAGTAACTCCTATCACTATGTATAATAACTTCTAGAGTCTTTCCCCAAATCATGTCATCACCACGTTCCCCTATGCCAAGGAGGTGGAGGACATCCAAGGTTTTCTAGCTCCATCTTCCACCTAGGAGTTTCCAAGGAAGGATCCTTCCATAAATAATCACCACCACTATAGGATCACCTAACCAATGGTTGAATAGGTCAAAAATAATCCTATTCAATATGCTTTGGTTCATGGTACATGAATCCCATGATGGGGGAGGGAAGTTTTCCTTACTCTATAGGAGACTTCTCTATAAGCTTCCACCACATCCCCACTATGACAACCCTTATCTTTATTTCACATTAATTTATTATTTATTACATAAGAGTATATGTAATAAAACTTGGAATATTTATAATTATAGTGTTGTAACACCCCAAGATTTCATAGTACATTATTTCATCCAAGTAATTCAATAACTTGCACTACAAGCAACACCGAGTTCAAGCACACCACGACTTACCAAACTAGCCATTACAAAGCGGTTATGAATAGTATTAATAGAATTTTGAACTTTATATAATAATTATAATTTTATAATACATATAATGATTTTCTTAAACATAATTTAAGGACAAATTCATTTTTTTAGATAAAAGAAGTATTTTTCAAAAAATGCAATTTTACCGCCTTTTAATGGAGAACCATTTTTAAATAAAATATTTGAAACTTTTATATATTAATTTTGAAAAAATAAAATTCTTCTTTATAATCGGGACATAATAATTTAGTTTCAATAAATATTTGGTGTTTTTTTGATTACTTTCATATTTGGATGAATAGTGAAAAATACTATATTTGAACTGAAAACAACTTTTTAAATCAAAATAATTTATAGGGTTCAACTATACATATGAATGGTTTGGAAGTATAATTAGATTATATTTTTACCATTTAATCTAATGTTTTTCATTGAAAGTAATTTTACCTTGAAATTGGACATAAACAAGTGTAAATCTTTTTGTAGTTATTATTTCTTAAAAATACGCTTTTTGGTTTTGACAATGGGAATTAATTTTAAATTAATAAATGAAATTTATATGTTTTTAATTTGATAAAATATAATTCATTTTTTAATTTGGAATATCAAAATTATCTTAGAATGAATTTTTGGTATGTTTCTGAAAACTTTCAATTTTTGATGAATAGTGAAAAACACTGCGTTATTGGTTAAAATCAACTTTTCATTTAAATAATTATTTATTTTATTTAAATTTATTTTAGGTCAAAATAGATACATAATACCTATATATTTTCAATTTAATTCACTGGAGTAATTTTTTTATAATATTAGATATATAAAACTTTATTGAACTTTTCATCGTCTTTTACCCACCTCTGAAGAGAATTTGAAAATTCGCATAAAACTTAATTTTATTACTTAAATGAGTGGAATTTCAAAAATCAAAGATACATGGTTGATATCAGTAAGAAAAATTTCGTTCAATAAGATGAAAATAATTTTTGGTTAATAATAACTTTTTACTTCTATTTACCACAGTTAAATGTAAATAGGGTAATTAAGTGTAAAAATGATATTATTATTACCCTAACACATGACCTAATTCTATTGGATAAGTTTAATTCGACCAAAAAAAACCTTAGGAATAAAATATGATCCTTTAGGTGTAATTGGATTAGATTAGGACATTTATTATTATTTAATTCAAAGAAGAGTTAAAAGTGTTAAATTCAAAGTTTAATAACTAAACCATTTTTAATATAGAGTTATACATAAGATAAATTCGACTATAAATATTCATTATAAAGATAAAAATACTTCCTACATAATTATAGTTTATTTATAATTTTTATACATTAAATAATTAAATTTATTTATGACACAATGATGATGCAGTAATTATCGTATTAATGAAAAATTAAAATAATTGATATTATAAATATCGAAATAAATGTAATTTGATACTTTTTTTGAATTATACTAATTTTATAGGTTAAGATGACATGTTAGGGTTGGTTATATGAATAGTTTTCTAAGTAATAATGCTGTTATGAATTTAGAAAAAACAAAATACCTAATAGTTTCAAAATTGACATAAAAGAGTTTTTGAAACAAATATTATATTATTAATTGATATTCTATTCCTAAAAATATAATGTTCAGTAAAAAGACTTATATAATGATATATGTATCATTAATGAACCACTAAGGGTTATCTTGAAAGTATATAGTAAGTTTATTAACCATATAATATAAAAATACAAAGAGACATGGTAAATGTCAAACTATTTAACTAAGAGTTAAATCTAAAAGATAAAGTTAATATAGTGACCCAAACCAATCTAAAACCTATTTGTTGAGTGGTTTTAGACCCATAAATACCTTATACTTTAATTAATTAATTTTTGATCCATTAGAAACCGAAAATTATTTTATTATAAAATAATATTTCTAGCTTTTCCTAAGGTGCCTGTAACACCCCGAGATTTTATGAAAAATATTCTTTTTAATTTCATTAATGTCTTGTGTTGTACGCTACACCAAAATGAGCTTGCACAACACACATCCTTGACTTTCCTTGCACGCAATCGCGACCTTCCTCGATAGCGTGTGTAGTACGCAATACCGAGTTTCACTAAACAACGATATGCTATTAAAATATTATTATAACTAGCCGTTATGAATAGTAATAACCACCTTTTAAAATTTTATAAATTTTAGCTCTCAAAATGGACTTCATTTTTGGATTCGGAGTATCGAATTTAGCCTAAGGTGAAATTTTGGTGACTTTCGGATAACTTTCATATTTTGATGAATAGTGAAAATTACTAAATTTTAATTAAAAACAACTTTTTCAATCGAAATAATTAATAGTGATAAATTATTAATTTGAGTGGTTTTAAAGTATATTTAGAATATATTTTTACAATTTAATACAATGTTGGTCATTGGATGTAATTTCACATTTAAACCAGACATAAACAAGTGTCAATCTTTTGATAGATATTGTTTCTTAAAAACACGCTATTTGTTTTAACAGCAGGATTTAATTATAAAATTAATTAATGCAACTTCTATGTTATTAATTTGGTAAAATAGACTTCATTTTTGAATTCGGAATATGAAATATAGCTTAGGATGAAATTTTGGCATTGTTCTGAAAAACATCAATTTTTGATGAATAGTGAAACTACTAAGTGGTAGTTAAAAAACTGAATTTTTCATAAAACTTAATTTTACCACTTCTGTGAATGGAATTTCAAAAATCCGAGAGACACGGTTGATGTCAGTAAGTAAAATGTGGTTCAATGAGATGAAAATAATTTTTGGTGAATAGTAACTTTTTACTTTTATTTACCACGGTTAAAAGTAAATAGGGTAATTAAGGGTAAAAATGATATTAATATTACCCTAACACATGTCCTAATCCTATTGGACAAGTGTATCTCGACCAAAAACAACCTTAAGTGTAAAATATTATCATTTAGGCCCACTTGGATTAGATTAGGACATTTATTATTATTTAATTCAAAGAAGAGTTAAAAGAGTTAAAATCAAAGTTTATTTACTAAAACATTTTTAATATAGGGTTATACATAAGATAAATTCGATTGTAAATATTCATTAGAAATATAAAAGTATTTCCTACATAATGGTATTTTATTTGTAATTTTTAGACATCAAATAATTTAATTTATTTATGACACAAAGATGATGCAGTAATTATCTTATTAATGAAATATTGACATAATTGATATTATAAATACCAAAATAAATGTAATTTAAGACTTTTTATGAATTACACTAATTTTCTAGGTTACTATGATATATTAGTGTTGATTTAATCAACTTGGTTCGAACATATAATTCTGTTATGACTTTCACAAAAATCATATATCAAATAGTGTCAAAATTGACACAAAATAGTTTTTAAATAAAATATTATATTATTAATTGTTATTTTATTCCAAAAAATCTAAGTTTCGACCACATAACTTAGATAAGGATATATATATTAATAATAAACAATTTGGGGTTCGTTTGGCATGTTATAGTAAGTGTATTAACCATATAGTGTAAGAAAACAAAAAGACACGGTAAAAGTTAAATTATTTAACTTAAAGTTAAATCTAATTGATAAGGTTAAAATAATAACCTAAACTTGTCTAAATCCTATTTGTTGATAGGATTTCGACCCATTCCCACTTTAGCTTCGAAATAAGACCCTTTGGAACCATTATAAACCGATTTTGACTTTAATATAAAATAATATTTTGAGATATTCCTAAGGTGCCCCTCTCCTCCCTTATAAAAGGGCACCTCCTCCCCCTCCTCCTCACACCAATTTGAGCACTCAAGCTCAGCCAACCCCTGCCAAAATCCCTTCTCCACTTCCCTATAATAATCCTAGAGGTCCTGGTCTTCTTCAAAGACCAATCTTAGTTCTCTAAGTGGAGGATTCAAAGAGGCGTTTCAAAGAAGAGGTAATATCCATTACTGATCTTTTCAATTTCTTTCTTCTTCAACTTCTTCTTCTTTAGTTGTTTCATGATAAAGTAATAAAATCAGTATTACTTACATACTGATATGTTATTATAAATATGAAACAACCCTAATTCACCTTCTATCCATCCTACGGAAAAATGAAATCACCGCGCGTGCGTACGTACGGAATACCGTCTCCACGCCGTGGTGTAATATATTTTCCACCATCACCTTACAAGGATGGGTATAATGGTTTAATGAGTAACTATATATGATTATTATAAAGTGATATTGATACTGAAATTGTATAAATACACTTAAATAAAATTCCACGATCATAGGAACAATATCATCACTCGTGCGTACGTACGGAATACCGTCTCCACGATGTGATGCGACCCGTTCTACATGATCTTCATTTCATAATGATTATATAAATGAATTGAATTGAATTAATATGATATATATTACACTAATACCATTCTAGAAATGAGGTTTCTATAATCTAAAGAAAATAATAAGAATTTATTCGACAAAACATGCATAAGAACAAAAGGCAATAAAGACCCGAGTAACAAGTAACAATGAAATATTACTAATAAGAAGATAAGAATATGACCATATATGATATCATATCAATATTTATGATTCTGGAATAAGTCAATAACATTATTTAAACCATTATACAGGAGCTTCGGACACGTACAGAGAAAATCGGACCTAAGGTAAGGGAAATATCACAATCTCATTTTTATCCGAGATTGTTTATTCGTAAGTATTTACTGGGGTGTATTTTATCATCCACATCCATGTTTCATCAATATGTAATGTTATTTCCATCCACCTAAAATTGTTTAAATCCAATTTTACCCTTTGGTGAGTTTTTAGTAAAATATATGAAAGGAATCTTTTGTTGTTTTTCGTATGAGGTACTTTTTGACTTCCCGACAAAAGTACGAGAAGAATGTTTTCTTTTAACTTATACGGAATGAATGGATTTTTAAAACATAATTTCCAAGAAGATTCCTTTACAATTTTTCAAGTTTATTTTTAATCAACTTCTTTTAGTTTAGAATTTTATGAAATGTTAAGAAAGGAAAAGTGTTTTTGAAGTAGAAAGGATATTTTCCTCAAGAATGGAGTTCAAGTGTTTTATCAAAATTATTTTCCATCTAAGATAATAAAGGGTTCTGTTTATATCCCTATTATTACATGTATTTGATTATGTTGTGATGGAAATATTTTTATGAATTCCTTTATCGTATATGAATTGTTTTATGATGTCATGATGTTTAAGATTTCCATTTTTATTACATGGGTTATGCAATGATGTATGGTTTATAATTTTGTGGCACACATAAGAATGGTATCATTATGAGATGGGTGGGACCTATATCTCCTTCCAATGAATTGGGTAAAGATTTTATATCTCATGAGATAAACATGGCTGGAATGGTAGGTTATACTGGTTCAGTGAAACAGGACTGAAACGAGGGTGACTCGGTTCAGAATGGGAGTTTTTACACTAAGATAGTCTTGGAAATGAGTCTTGACTAACAAGAAATGATTCTCTATTATTATGTGTGAATGCCACAAAGTTTCATGTTTTAAGTTATGATTATTGTGATTACATTTCACTGCCATGATTTATTCCATGTTATGAAATTATGATCTCTTTTGCAGGTTAAGATTTCCAAAAGTTATGTGCTTATGTACATGATGTGATTGATATTTCTTTTGTTTACCCTTACTGAGCATTTGAGTTCACCCTTTTATGTTTTCTTTTCCCCAGGATATAAAGAAAGGTTTTAGGTATTAAAAAAGAAGATCTTTATGGGAGATGTTGAAGATATTTCACCACGATTAGAAGATTATATTCTGAGTTTCCATAGACACTAAACTATTACGATCCTTGTGTGTGTGTTTTTGTTATGTACTAAGTATTCCGCAAAAGTAATGTAATGTCCATGTACGTCAAGATACGGGTCTTTACAGTTGGTATCAGAGGAAAGGTTTAGTCAACCTTTGGAAACTAGGATGCGAAAGAGTTAGTGAGATCCCTAGAGATATTTCTAAGGTATGTCTAGGGATGCCCCTAAGGATAAGTATACATATAGGATACAGTCCTATAACTACGGTAAAGATCATAGAATTTAACCTAAGAAGTTAGATAATGAAGTTACTCCCCCTTTATTTTGATTTTTTCCTCTCACACTATTCTTTTTGGGTTTTAGACGATGGCTGGAACCCAAAGGAACCGTGTTGATCAATGCAATGGACAATGCAATGATTGTCCTCCTGAACAAACAAATGTTATGGGATATGGAGTGCAAAATCTTATTGCTATCCTTAGATAAGCTATGAATCATTCTGGACTTCCAAATGAGTAGATAAAGGAACAATATTCTATTGAGTCCTTCATGAGGCAACGTCCACCTTCTTTCAGTGGGACTTCTGATCCACTTGTTGCTGAACAATGGATCAGTACCACTGAAAAGATATTTTCAGTTCTTCAATGTTATGAACATGATAAAGTCATCTTAGCAGTATATCGTTTGGAAGGTGAAGCTGATCAATGGTGGAATCTTATCAAGAATACGAGGCCAAGAGATGAAATTGAGTCCATGGAATGGGACGATTTCAAGAACTTGTTTTTCAGTAAGTACTTCCCTCGTATTCTTCGAACAAAGACGGAGAAGGATTTTCTTGAACTAAAGAAAAAGGATGATGAATCTGTTGGTATATACGAAGCGAATTTTACAAGACTTGCAAGGTATGCATCTGGAATTATCATCCAACCTGAAAGTAAAGTTGATCGATTTTTCAGTGGCTTAAAACCAAGTCTTCGAATGACATTAGCTATAAGAGACTTCAGTAGCTATGAATAAATTGTGCGTTGTTCTATCAAGGTAGAAATGGAAGTTGGTGTTACATATCCATCTCATGGTTTTGACAAGAAACGAAAGATGGAGTTCAAGGAGAAATCTCAGAATAATGGTGAAAAGAAGATGAATGTTTCCTTATGCACAAAGTGTGGAAAGAAGCATGGTAGAGATTGTCTTAAAGGGACTAGAAAATGCTTTAAGTGTGGAAAAGAAGGTCATCGAGCAGCTGAGTGTCGAAGTAATGGGAAAAGGTTTTCTAATGATGTGAATAAAGCAAACACTGCAGAGAACGCACCACCAACACTTCAATGCTTCAAGTGCAAGGAAATGGGGAATTATGCTAATAAATTCCCTAATCCAAGGGTTAGTGATGATCAACATGAGCAACCATTTAAGGCAAAGGACAAAGGGAAGTCACATGAGATCACTATTGGCGATGTTGAATATGACAACGATGTGGTGGAATGATTAAGTGTTTATGTAATGGGATTCCAAAATAATGTTGTATATAGTATCGTGGAATATTGGAATATTTATGTTTTCGATTTCAATAATTTTATGGTACCGGTAACCATGAAAAGTGATTGAGACATTTTTGGTAAACAGGTGATATGAGCATAATGAAGTGATAAGAAGATAATGAGATGTTTGATTGTATTCAGGAGCTCATGATTGATATAAGGACTAAGTGATATCATGGTTTGAGTAAATAGAATTTTGAGGATTTTGGTATGTGGAAAGTGTTAACTTTTAACTACATTCATGTTTTCACTAAGGTTCAATGGGTATTCATTCTTCAAGAGAATACATGATTAATTACTTTTAATGTTTGGAATGTGACCAACAAAACATATCTTATGATATATGGGGATCAACGATGGTATTAAATCTCTGGTAATAGTTTTCACTATGTTATGAGAGTGGACTGCAGTATTATGGATAAGCCTAAAGATTGGAATGGATTATGTTGGACATAAGTTAGTATTGTTTAAGGATAGAAGTTTTTTCGATATTATTTATGGGATGTTATAGTTTTAGAAAAAGGACAACCTGCAGGACGGGCGACAACCCATCGCGTTGGACAAGGTTGTGGGAATCGAACCCACAACCGAAGTGCGACTGGCCTTTATCGCCTACCACTGACCTACAGGAAGTCCCTGTTTAGTAGAAACTAGTTTTATTATATTAAGCAGTATGATATATGAAGTATAAGTCCATTTTAGGAACCATATATGATTAATCTCACTATAGAATGACTTATGAATATTTAATAACTTTTGCTAACCTTTTGTTTGAGACAGATGGAATGACCCGTAATTCTATCACATGATCTGATAAAACTTCACGAATAACAAATTCAACTTCATTTATTTAAGAGATGAAGTGGAAATTGTACAAGTCACGAACAACAGTGAGATTGTACCAAAATAAAGTAAGTATTTATTTTAATTCAAATTCTTCAACTTTAGGGAAACGATCTTGAAAACCAAAAATGTTGTCCTAGTGCTCTTATATCTGATTAATCAGATGGTACCTTAGATCGTCACAAATTTATGGATTTTTGATTGTTGGATTTCTATAGCCATGTTCTCTACCACTCTCCATCAGAACATGATGGTTAGATTTTTTGTTCCATATCCATATTTTCACCTATGTGGAAACCCAGTGATTAGTTTATTTGGGTAACCGTTACGTTTCATACTTTTGTTTTTAAAGATTGGTTTTGGTATTCCTTTTTACGATGTGGGTTTCTATTAAAGAAACTTTCGAGTAGTAAACCATTTATAACCCCGACGAATTTCGAGGGCGAAATTCATTTTAAGGGGGGTAGAATGTAACACCCCGAGATTTTATGAAAAATATTATTTTTAATTTCATTAATGTCTTGTGTTGTACGCTACACCAAAAGGATCTTGCACAACACACATCCTTGACTTGCCTTGCACGCAATCACGACCTTCCTCGATAGCGTGTGTAGTACACAATACCGAGTTTCACTAAACAACGATATGCTATTAAAATATTATTATAACTAGCCGTTATGAATAGTAATAACCAACTTTTAAAATTTTAGAAATTTTAGCTCTCAAAATGGACTTCATTTTTGGATTCGGAGTATCGAATTTAGCCCAAGGTGAAATTTTGGTGATTTTCGGATAACTTTCATATTTTGATGAATAGTGAAAATTACTAAATTTTAATTAAAAACAACTTTTTCAATCGAAATAATTAATAGTGATAAATTATTAATTTGAGTGGTTTTAAAGTATATTTAGAATATGTTTTTACAATTTAATACAATGTTGGTCATTGGATGTAATTTCACATTTAAACCAGACATAAACAAGTGTCAATCTTTTGATAGATATTGTTTCTTAAAAACACGCTATTTGTTTTAACAGCGAGATTTAATTATAAAATTAATTAATGAAACTTCTATGTTATTAATTTGGTAAAATAGACTTCATTTTTGAATTCGGAATATGAAATATATCTTAGGATGAAATTTTGGCATTGTTCTGAAAAACATCAATTTTTGATGAATAGTGAAACTACTAAGTGGTAGTTAAAAAACTGAATTTTTCATAAAACTTAATTTTATCGCTTCTATGAATGGAATTTCAAAAATCCGAGAGACACGGTTGATGTCAGTAAGTAAAATGTGGTTCAATGAGATGAAAATAATTTTTGGTGAATAGTAACTTTTTACTTTTATTTACCACGGTTAAAAGTAAATAGGGTAATTAAGGGTAAAAATGATATTAATATTACCCTAACACATGTACTAATCCTATTGGACAAGTGTATCTCGACCAAAAACAACCTTAAGTGTAAAATATTATCATTTAGGCCCACTTGGATTAGATTAGGACATTTATTATTATTTAATTCAAAGAAGAGTTAAAAGAGTTAAAATCAAAGTTTATTTACTAAAACATTTTTAATATAGGGTTATACATAAGATAAATTCTATTTTAAATATTCATTAGAAAGATAAAAGGATTTAATAAATAATGGTATTTTATTTGTAATTTTTAGACATCAAATAATTTAATTTATTTATGACACAAAGATGATGCAGTAATTATCTTATTAATGAAATATTGACATAATTGATATTATAAATACCAAAATAAATGTAATTTAAGACTTTTTATGAATTCCACTAATTTTCTAGGTTACTATGATATATTAGTGTTTATTTAATCAACTTGGTTCGAACATATAATTCTGTTATGACTTTCACAAAAATCATATATCAAATAGTGTCAAAATTGACACAAAATAGTTTTTCAATAAAATATTATATTATTAATTGTTATTTTATTCCTAAAAATATAATGTTCGGCCAAATAACTTATATAAGAATATATATATTAATAATAAACAATTTGGGGTTCGTTTGGCATGTTATAGTAAGTTTATTAACCATATAGTGTAAGAAAACAAAAAGACACTGTAAAAGTTAAATTATTTAACTTAAAGTTAAATCTAATTGATAAGGTTAAAATAATAACCTAAACTTGTCTAAATCCTATTGTTTGATAGGATTTCGACCCATGCCCACTTTAGCTTCGAAATAAGACCCTTTGTAACCATTATAAACCGATTTTTACTTTAATATAAAATAATATTTTGAGATATTCCTACGGTGCCCCTCTCCTCCCTTATAAAAGGGCACCTCCTCCCCCTCCTCCTCACACCAATTTTAGCACTAAAGCTCGGACAACCCCTGCCAAAATCCCTTCTCCACTTCCCTAGAATAATCCTAGAGGTCCTGGTCTTCTTCAAAGACCAATCTTAGTTCCCTAAGTGGAGGATTCAAAGAGGCGTTTCAAAGAAGAGGTAATATCCATTACCGATCTTTTCAATTTCTTTCTTCTTCAACTTCTTCTTCTTTAGTTGTTTCATGATAAAGTAATAACATCAGTATTACTTACATACTTATATGTTATTATAAATATGAAACAACCCTAATTCACCTTCTATCCATCCTACGGAAAAATGAAATCACCGCGCGTGCGTACGTACGGAATACCGTCTCCACGCCGTGGTGTAATCTATTTTCCACCATCACCTTACAAGGATGGGTATAATGGTGTAATGATTAACTATATATGATTATTATAAAGTTATATTGATACTGAAATAGTATAAATACACTTAAATACAATTCCACGATCATAGGAACGATATCATCACTCGTGCTTACATACAGAATACCGTCTCCACGATGTGATGCGACCCGTTCTACATGATCTTCATTTCATAATGATTATATAAATGAATTGAATTGAATGAATATGATATATATTACACTAATACCATTCTGGAAATGAGTTTTCTATAACCTAAATAAAAGAATAAGAATTTATTCGACAAAACATGCATAAGAACAAAAGGCAATAAAGACCCGAGTAACAAGTAACAATGAAATATTATTAATAAGAAGATAAGAATATGACCATATATGATATCATATAAATATGTATGATTCTGGAATAAGTCAATAACATTATTTAAACCATTATACAGGAGCTTCGGACACGTACAAAGCAAATCGGACCTAAGGTAAGGGAAAAATCACAATCTCATTTTTATCCGAGATTGTTTATTCGTAAGTATTTACTGGGGTGTATTTTATCATCCACATCCATGTTTCATCAATATGTAATGTTATTTCCATCCAACTAAAATTTTTTAAATCCAATTTTACCCTTTGGTGAGTTTTTAGTAAAAGATATGAAAGGAATCTTTTGTCGTTTTTCGTACGAGGTACTTTTTGACTTTCCGACAAAAGTACGAGAAGAATGTTTTCTTTTAACTTATACGGAATGAATGGATTTTTAAAACATAATTTCCAAGAATCTTCCTTTACAATTTTTCAAGTTTATTTTTAATCAACTTCTTTTAGTTTATAATTTTTATGAAATGTTAAGAAAGGAAAAGTGTTTTTGAAGTAGAAAGGATATTTTCCTCAAGAATGGAGTTCAAGTGTTTTATCAAAATTATTTTCCATCTAAGATAATAAAGGGTTCTGTTTATATCCCTATTATTACATGGATTTGATTATGTTGTGATGGAAATATTTTTATGAATTCCTTTATCGTATATTAATTGTTTTATGATGTCATGATGTTTAAGATTTCCATTTTTATTACATGGGTTATGAAATGATGTATGGTTTATAATTTTGTGGCACACAAAAGAATGGTATCATTATGAGATGGGTGGGACCTATATCTCCCTCCAATGCATTGGGTAAAGATTTTATATCTCATGAGATAGACATGGATGGAATGGTAGGTTATACCGGTTCAGTGAAACAGGACTGAAACGAGGGTGACTCGATTCAGAAAGGGACTTTGTCCACTAAGATAGTCTTGGCAA
The DNA here is from genome assembly GCA_963277665.1 of Viscum album. Taxonomy (NCBI): domain Eukaryota; kingdom Viridiplantae; phylum Streptophyta; class Magnoliopsida; order Santalales; family Viscaceae; genus Viscum; species Viscum album. The sequence continues at coordinate 375,151,267 of OY728157.1, read as the reverse complement.
TGAGTCTTGACTAACAAGAAATGATTCTCTATGATTATGTGTGAATGCCACAAAGTTTCATGTTTTAAGTTATGATTATTGTGATTACATTTCACTGCCATGATTTATTCCATGTTATGAAATTATGATCTCTTTTGCAGGTTAAGATTTCCAAAAGTTATGTGCTTATGTACATGATGTGATTGATATTTCTTTTGTTTACCCTTACTGAGCATTTGATCTCACCCTTTTATGTTTTCTTTTCCCCAGGATATAAAGAAAGGTTTTAGGTATAAAAAAAGAAGATCTTTATGGGAGACGTTGAAGATCTTTCACCACGATTAGAAGATTATATTCCGAGTTTCCAAAGACACTAAAATATTACGATCCTTGTGTGTGTGTTTTTGTTATGTACTAAGTATTCCACAAAAGTAATGTAATGTCCATGTACGTCAAGATACGGGTCTTTACAGTGCCCGTCACCCCTCTTATAAAAGGGCACTCCCCCTTCCCTCAAATTCACACCTTCAAAGCCATTTGTCTCGGCCCACCTCTACCCAAATACCCTCTAAACTGTCCTACCTTCATCCTAGAGGCCTTCCTTTAGTCAAAAAGACAACCTAAGGATCCCTTTTGATCAAATCAAAAGGAAGAACCCGAAGAAGAGGTAAATATTTCATCACCTCTTTCAAGTTCCTTTCTTCTTCCACTTCCTCTTTCTTTGTTGTTTCCATTCTAAAATAATAACTCCAGTATCTTATATATAATTTGATTTTATTATAAATATGGTACAACCATATTAATTATTCTATCTATCCTTTGAATGACATGTCACCAAACGTGCGTACGTACGGCTTCCCGTCTCCACGTCGTGGTGTAATTGTTATTCAACACATTATTATTTGGATGGGTATAATAATGATGTCTAATTGATGTAAATAATAAATATAACATGATAATTATTCTGTATATATGATATAACATCCAATTACATATTATTTTAATATCAAAATAATGATATTTTAGCTCGTGCGTACGTACGGATTATCGTCTCCACGAACACAATGAGATTTATTCTCCATCGTATCCATTCAAGACTAATTTTCATTAGATGATTAAAAATAATGTTTAAAGACATAATATAATTCTGAATATTAATAAGATACATCCTATCCATAACAAACATTACTTACTTAACAAAGCATATAAAGGAAAACGATTCAGTTAACACCCGAAACGAAGATAATACTAAAATATTATCAACAAAGCAATATTAAAAGATCATATATGATATCATATTACTGTATATGATTCTTGTATAATTTAATAACAATTATTTCACCATTATACATAATGTTAACCTAACCTTAACCAAGAAAAGTACAAGGTAAGGGTTAATTTCACAATCTCTTCATTATCCAAGGTTGTTTATACATAATTATCTACTGGGACCTCGTTATCATCCACCTCCATGATTCTTAAAAATGTATTTCAAAACATTTTTACTATTTACTAGACAATGGGTTAAAGTCATTTATACCCTTATTTAACCTTATATGTTCTGAAAGGAATCTTTTCATTATTTTCCAAACAAGGTCCATTATAACCTTTGCGACAAAATTAAGGTAAGAATGTTTTTTAACTTATATGGCGAGTGCGGCTATTTTCCTCCATTATAAAATCGTCGAATCTTCCCTTATAGTATTATAAGAATATTTTTAAAATAAATGTTTCCTTTTATAATTATAGTAATTTTAAATGATTTCAAAATAGAAAGAGATATTTCTCTAAAAAAGGTTTTGATTTCATCTATGTCAACATCCTTTGATGGATTTTAAGATTATTTGAAGTTGATTTATTATGATACAAAACTTCCATATTTTATTGAAGGTTTTGTGATATGTTTTACTGTGGATTTTTTATTTTTATACCATTCATGGTTTATGGATGAAGTATTGATATTTCATATTCTAGTTTTAATACGAATGTTTATGTTATGTTTAATCCTTTTCATACGAGGAATGCATTGGACGTAGTATGTGACGGGTGGAGCCCGCTATAGCTCCTAGATGCATCGTAGGTCTCATGAGACAAACTAGTGTCTTGGGACAAGGCCTTGACAAAATCTTATTTGTAGTCTTGGCATAAGGCCTTGACTATGTGGTTATGAAGTCTGGCATTATGCATTCCATCATTATAAAAGTGGTTATTGATATTGCATGTGATTATTAAACTAGTAGAATATCCATGTGAGTAAGTAAATGGAATTATTTTGATTTTATATTTTCCATATTATGTTGAAGTTCAAGTTTAAAAGGATTTTGTTTTATTCATATACATTACCTTAAATTTTTATGCTTATTTATGAAAGTTTCCTCTATATTGTTATCCTTATTGAGCATCTGAGCTCACCCCTTTCTATGTTTTATTTTTTCCCAGGATGCGAAGAAGTATATTATGACTGACCTGCAGAGATAGTCTATGGGATCTCAGTGTTGTCTATGGAAACAATGTTGTTGTAGTTTTCCATTTTATGATGTAATGTAAACCTAATGAATGTATCTAGTATTTCCAAGGCTACTAAACTAATCTGTCTTTCTAGAATTGATCTTTTGTGATCATGCCAATGTTATGTAATAATGCACCGACTCTGGGCTTTTGGGGTCGGAGAATTACAGTTGGTATCAGAGGAAGTTTAGTAAAAACCTTGGAATCTAGATTTAGATAAACCCTGATTAGAGAACATTAACCTAAGATAGACTTTGAGGATAGAATAGAATAAATTCCTAGAATTTTGGTACTGTATAGATTTTGCGAGTTTTCCAAGAAATACATCTCTGTCCAGATACGAGCAGGTAGAGGTGGATCTGACACAGATGTACCTAGGGGTAAAACCTGAAAACACCACTTTGATCTAGACTCGAACAGGAACTGGTGAATGACAATGAGCCTTGCTGCACTCTTGGTTATGACACTCCTAGGGGATATGCTTAGGATAATTCTCATTTTCTTTAAAAATAATTATGAAAGATTTATGAGTATATACCTTCTTAAAGAAAATATTTTTTTATGATTAAGGATTATATCCATAAACTGTTCAATTTAAGTTAGGTTTTTTAAAAGTTTGGAATTATTCATTGCGATTCATAAAATGACCCAGTGTATGCCATTGTATAGAAACTACACCCAGTAGAATACATGAGAACTCTAGTAATATGTATGATCCAAAGAGTAAGAAGGATCATATCATTCATGGTATTAAGCCAACATTTAGAAGGGAAATAGTCTCCCATGTATTCTCAACATATGAAGAAATAATATCATGTGTTAATAAGATGATTAAAGAATTCTCTGAGTCCTATGGATTTGAAGGGAAGCAAGAGAAGAAAAGGATGGTAGAGAGAAAGATGGATAAAGGGAAGAGGGGAAAGAAGGATTTTCCCATATGTGATAAATGTGGAAAGAATCACCTTGGTAAATGCTTGAAGGGAATGTGAGTTTGTTATAAGTGTGGAGAAAAGGACACCAAGTATGTGATTTCAAGGGTGAGAAAAAGGTTTCAAATGTACAATGTTTAATCTGCAAGGAGTTGGAACACTATGCGAATCAATGTCCCAGTCATCAGAGTATACTGCAAATGATGCTACAGGATAATAATCAAGTAATGATACTACCTATAATGAAGAGGAATGAATAGTGTTTGTATGTTGTTATTATAGAATTATTTCATTTGATTGTTTTATCAACAATATACTGGTTATATGAATTATAGAGATAAATAAGGATTGTACTGCAGTACTATTTTATTGAGGATTTGAGATTATATGGTTCTAAGAAAAGTGACTTAATAGAAAGATACATTTTTTGGAAATTAAATGGTTGAAGGAAAGGTAATCCTTAATATGGTCCTGATAACGAGGTAGTGATTTTTGAATAAGAGATGGTTGATTTGGATAAATTATAGTGGATATTCTTGACTTCCTTGGAACTTATTAATAGTTTTTTATTTCATCATTATTGAAATATTAAAAAATTTTGGATATAAGAAATATATACAGTATTATATAAAGAACAAGGGAGCATGAATTTAATCAATAAGGTTTTATGGTAATTCAGGGTGTCACCATGTTTTAAAAGAATACATGATGAAGGTGTTCACATGTTATTACGTGGCAAAAAGTATCTTCATTGTGTTTAACTTCCTTATAAATTTTGGACTGTGAGTTTGGATAGAATTATTTTGGATAAGTCTAAAGGTTGGAATGGATTAAGTTTGAAATTGGATACTATTGTTAAGGTTATTTTTTTTATTGTTATAGAAAGGACAACCCAGAGGTCGGGCAACAACCTGTCGCATCCAGAAAGGCCACAAGACTTGAACCCGCAACCAAAGGGCGACAATGGTGCATCACCTACCACTAGCCTACGTGATGTCCTAGATTGTATAATGTAGTTTTTTTAAAAGGTCTGATAGGTGAATTATAAATTCATTATTTTTGGAACCCTATACGATTTGGATATATATAATATTTTTTTTGAAATCTTTTGGAGTGAAAGATGAGTTTGTGGTAGGAATTAGTTAAAGGATGAGACTCTACTTGTCAAGTATATATATATATAAATAAATTTTTTTCCTCTTATTATATAGATAAATTAATTCTTAAAATTTACGGAAGGGATCTTAAAACAAAAACGATGTTATCCTAATACCTTATGTTTTGTTGAACCGATGATATTTTAAATCATCATAGATTGATAGATTTGAGGCCCTCAATTTTACACTTGTTTGTGACTGATGACCTCAATAACTCTCTATAAATATTTACGTTTTTCCTCCAATTATGTGTCTCTAACTTCCACCAATGTTCTCCTAATAGAGATCATAATTTGGTGGTGACCCTTTCATTTCCCTTTTCCTCTTATTAAAACTAAATTTTATTAACCCAATTTCTGATGTGGGTTTTCCCAGAAAGGTATTTTCTATTTTCAACCTTTTATTTTCGAAGAAAAATTTCTAATTTCGAGGACGCAATTTATTGAATGAGGGAAGAATGTAACACCCCAATATTTCATAGTATGTTATTTCATCAAAGTAATTCAACAACTTGCAGTACACGCAACACAGAGTTCAAGCGCACCACGACTTACCAAACTAGTCGTTCCAAAGCGGTTTTGAATAGTATTAAAAACATTTTGAACTTTATATAATACTTATAATTTTAGAATCCATATTATGAGTTTCTTAGATATAATTTAAGGACAAATTCATTTTTTTTTCAGATAAAAGAAGTATTTTTCAAAAAATGCAATTTTACCACCTTTTAATGGCGAACCCTTTTTAAATCCAAAATTTGAAACTTTTATATATTCAATTTGAAAAAATAAACTTATTATTTAGAATCGAGACATAAGAATTTAGTTTTAATAAAATTTTGGTGTTTTTCTGATAACTTTCATATTTGGGTGAATAGTGAAAATACTATATTTTAACTGAAAAAAACTTTTTTAATCAAAATAATTTATAGGGTTCAACTATACATATGAATGGTTTGGAAGTATAATTAGATTATATTTTTACCATTTAATCTAATGTTGGTCATTGGAAGTAATTTCACTTTGAAATTGGATATAAACAAGTGTCAATCTTTTTGTAGTTATTATTTCTTAAAAATACGCTTTTTGGTTTTGACAATGGGAAGTAATTTTAAATTAATAAATGAAATTCATATTTTTTGAATTTTGTATAATATAATTCATTTTTTAATTCTTAATATCAAAATTATCTTAGAGTGAATTTTTGGTATGTTTTTGAAAACTTTCAATTTTTGACGAATAGTGAAAAACACTGCGTTATTGGTTAAAACCGACTTTTCATTTAAATAATTTTTTATTTTATTTAAATTTATTTTAGGTCAAAATAGATACATAATACCTATATATGCTCAATTTAATTCATTGGAGTCATTTTGTAATAATATTAGATATATAAAATTTTATTGAACTTTTCAGTGTCTTTTACCCACCTCCTAATAGAATTTGCAAATTCGCATAAAACTTAATTTTACCACTTCTGTGAGTGGAATTTCAAATATACAAGAGACACGGTTGATATCATTTAGAAAAATCTGGTTCAATAAGATGACAATAATTTTTGGTGAATAGTAACTTTTTACTTTTATTTACCATGATTAAAAGTAAATAGGGTAATTAAGGGTAAAAACGATATTATTCTTACCCTAAAACATGCCCTAATTCTATTGGATACGTGTAATTCAACCAAAACCAACCTTAGAAATAAAATATGATCCTTTAGGTCCAATTGGATTAGATTAGGACATTTATTATTATTTAATTCAAAGAAGAGTTAAAAGTATTAAATTCAAAGTTTAATAACTAAACCATTTTTAATATAGGGTTATACATAAGATAAATTCTAATATAAATATTTATTAGAAAGATAAAAATATTTAATACATAATGATTTTTTATTTATAATTTTTAGACATTAAATAATTAAATTTATTTATGACACAATGATGATGCAGTAATTACCATATTAATGAAAGATTAAAATAATTGATATTATAAATATAAAAATAAATGTAATTTGAGAATTTTTATGAATTAAAATAATTTTATAGGTTAATATGACATGTTAGGGTTGGTTAGAGAAATATTTTTTGAAGTAATAATGCTGTTATGAATTTAGCAAAAACAAAATACCAAATAGTGTCAAAATTGACATAAAAGAATTTTTGAAACAAATATTATATTATTAATTGATATTATATTTCTGAAAATATAAGGTTCGGCCAAAAGACTTATATAATGATAGGTTTATCATTAATGAACCACTTGGGGTTCTCTTGGAAGTATATAGTATGTTTATTAACCATATAATATAAAAATACAAAGAGACATGGTAAATGCCAAACTATTTTACTAAGAGTTAAATCTAAAATATAAAGTTAATATAGTGACCCAAAACTGTATAAAACTGATTAGTTTAGTGGTTTTCGACCCAACCCACCTTATGCTTCAAATAATTCATTTTGGATCCATTACAAACCGAAAATTATTTTATTATAAAATAATATTTCTAGCTTTACCTAAGGTGGCCCTCACCCCTCTTATAAAAGGGCACTCCCCCTTCCCCCAAATTCACACCTTCAAAGACATTTGGCTCGGCCCAACCATGCCCAAATATACTCTAAAATATCCTAACTTCATCCTAGAGGCCTTAATTTAGTCATAAATCCAACCTAAGGATCCCTTTTGATCAAATAAAAAGGAAGAACCCGAAGAAGAGGTAAATATTTTATCACCTCTTTCAAGTTCCTTTCTTCTTCCACTTCCTCTTTCTTTGTTGTTTACATTAGAAAATAATAACTCCAGTATCTTCTATATACTTTGATGTTATTATAAATATGGTACAACCATATTAATTATTGTATCCATCCTTTGAATGACATGTCACCATACGCGTGTACGTACGACTTACCATCTCCACGCCATGGTGTAATTGTTATTCAATACATTATTATTTATATGGGTATAATAATGATGTGTAATTGATGAAAATAATAAATATAACATGATAATTATTATGTATATATGATATAACATCCAATTATATATTATTTTAATATCAAAATAATGATATTGTCGCTCATGTGTATGTATGGATTACCGTCTCCACGAACACGTTGAGAATCATTCCCCATCGTATCCATTCAAGAATAATTTTCATTAGATGATTAAAAATAATTTTTAAAGACTTAATATCATTCTTAATATGAATAAGATACATCCTATCCATAAAAAACATTCCTTATGTAAGAAAAAATATAAAGTAAAACAAATCAGTTAACACCCGAAACGACGATAATAATAAAATATTAACAAAGCAATATTAAAAGATCATATATGATATAAAATTAATTTATATGATTCTTTTATAATTTAATAACAATTATTTCACCATTATACAGGAGGTTAAACTACCCTCGACCAAGGAAAGTACAAGGTAAGGGTTAATTTCACAATCTCTTCATTATCCGAGGTTGTTTATACGTAATTATCTATTGGGATCTCATTATCATCCACATCCATGATTCTTAAAAATGTATTTCAAAACATTTTTACTATTTACTAGATAATGGGTTAAAGTAATTTATACCCTTATTTGACCTTATATGTTCTAAAAGGAATCTTTCTGTCGTTTTCCAAACAATGTCCTTTATAACCTTTTTGACAAAAGTAAGGTAAGAATGTTTTTTTAACTTATAAGGTGGGTGTGGCTACTTTCCGCCATTATAACATCATCGAAGATTCCCTTAAAATATTATAAGAATATTTTCAAAAAAAAAAGTTTCCTTTTATAATTATATTACTTTTAAATTATTTCAAAATAGAAATAGATATTTCTCTAAAAAAAGGTTTTTATTTCATCTATGTCAACATCCTTTGATGGATTTTAAGCTTATTTGAAGTTGATTTATTATGATACAAAACTTCCATATTGTATTGAAGATTTTGTTATATGTTTGACTATGTATGTGTTATTTTTATACCATTCATGGTTTATGGATAAAGTATTGACATTTCACATGCTAGTTTTAATACGAATTTTTATGTTATGTTTAAACCTTTTCATATGAGGAATGCATTGGACTTAGTAAGTGATGGGTGGAGCCCACTATAACTCCTTGATGCATCAGTATCTCTCATGAGATAAAATAGTGTCTTGGAACAAGGCCTTGAAAAAATATTATTTGTAGTCTTGGCACAAGGCCTTGAATATGTGGTTATGAAGTCTGGCATTATGAATTACATCATTATGAAAGTGGCTATTGATATTGCATGTGATTATTCGACTAGTAGAATATCCATGTGAGTAAGTAAATGGAATTACTTGGATTTTATCTTTGTCATATTATGCTGAAGTTCAAGTTTAAAAGGATTTTATTTTAGTCTTATACATTTCCTTAAATGGTTATGCTTATTTATGAAAGTTTCCACTATATTGTTATCCTTACTGAGCATCTGAGCTCACCCCTTTCTATGTTTTATTTTTTCCCAGGATGCGAAGAAGTATATTATGAATGACCTGTAGGGATAGTCTATGGGATCTCAGTGTTTTCTATGTAAATAATGTTGTTGTAGTTTTCCATTTTATTATGTAATGTAAACCTCATGAATGTATCTAGTACTTCCAAGGCTGCTAAACTAATCGGTCTTTCAAGACATGATATTTTGTGATCATGCCAATGTTATGTAATAATGAACCGAATCTAGGCTTCTGGGGCCAGGGCATTACAAGTTTCCTTTGGAATTAGGTACATTACATAATAACTTAAAATAGAGTGCACTTCGACATTATTGAAAACTTCCTTATCTTGCTCATTATTATTCCATCGTACTTAAAACTTCATGGGATAAATTGGGGATATACATAAGAAAGGGGTGAGATATAAAGACCAGTAAGATAATAAAAATGGAATAACATGAAGAAAATTATTACATTTTAGACAATAGAAAATTAAATGGGACATAAAAAGGGTGAGAAACATGAACATGAAGAATGAGGCATGCTAAAGCATGATAACATAAAGGAAACATGGGAAAATGTGGAAAAAACTTTAAACATGGCATCATAAACATAGGTCAAGGATAAAAACCAATAAATCATGATGGAAAAATTCCTATAATGGGTTAGTTTCACTCCAAATTCCCTTTCATGATGTTTCAAGAGACTAATACATTAACCAATTCATTGAAGCACTATATAATTCTAATTGCACCCGTCACTTTCATCTCATTCACATACATAAGTGTGACACACAGATCATACAACATGGAATCATTTATCATCACATTTTATTACATGATCATGGGTGAGTAATAAATTCAGGTAAGTACCCAATCAAAGAATAATAGGTTCATAAATTTTAACACCCTTAATAGTAAATGAGTGTGGGTATTCACTACACAGTTGTTAGACATGGAAAATCATGGTGAAATTTCAACAGCATAACGGGGGAACAAAAATTTTCATGGAGGGATTAATGATAGTGAAAGGGGTATATCATAATTTATACATCATAAGGGTAGTAAGGGGGATATTAAAGATTATATCCCAACATTATAAAATGGATATAAAATACATAATATAATGAAAATTCTTGAATAAGGAGGAAAATGAAAGGATCCCTTACTAAATTTCAGCATTGTAATAGGTGTACATAATGGTTCATGGGAGGGATTAATGAAAATGAAAGAGGTATCTAATAATTTAGATATCATAACAGAAGTAAGGGGGACGTTTAAGAACATATCACAACATTAGGAATTGTAAATAAAAGACATACAATGAATAAGATGCTTGAATAAAGAGGACAAAGAAAGGATCCCATACCTTAAGAGTGTGATTCCAAAAGATTGGGAGGAGCTTATTGAGAGTTTGGGGGAACCTTGTGGGGAATATATAGTGGGAAAGGAAAATTAATGAAATGATCCAAGTTTTTTGAGTAAAGATAAATGGGATATTTGGTGGGTTTATATAGGAAATAAGTGGGTAATTCTTTATTATTTCTCAAACTTAGGTTTTTGGAATCAATATAATAAAGTAATAAAAACCAAAAAACTTACCATGGTTTCTGCCAAATGGAAGTGGTTTTAATTATTTAATTATTAAAAGGTATTAAATTATTAAAATATTAGCCTTAGTGATGTGGAAGTGAGTCATGTCCTCAAAGAAACGATCTTAAAACCTTAAAAATATATTATAGGTTTTGAATAATTCATAAAGGATTTATAAAATTAATAAAACAAACTAAAAATTATATTATCTTTAAGGGTAAACATATATTTGGTTGTGGAAACCATTTATAATATTTATTAAATAACATTGGGTCATTATGATTTCATAATACACATTGTATATTTATACCGTATTTAAATTTTACCCGAAAATTCGACTATCTCAAAAAATTATGAAAACTTATCTATTGGATAATTTTGATGTTATGATTCCAAAAATAATTTTTGTTTTATCTAAATAATTTTCTAAATATTTCAATTTTTTACTTTTAAAATAGAGTTGACATTTATTGAGAAATGTTGGGTTTCTGAAAACAATACTTTTTGAGCACTTATAAAAATTGCATTTGAATTTATAAAAATTATATTATAATTTATATTTAATAAAAATTATTTAACAAAATTATTTTATTAAAATATAATTTATTTAAAAAATACAAAAATTCATAAAAAGGAAAGCTGTAATTTAAATTTCATATTATCCAAAAATTCAATTTGTATTTAAACATATCAAAATCAAAATCATTTATAAAGTACAAAAAATCAAAAGTAAATATAAAAATTAATCAATTGAAAATATAATATAAATATTCATATTATTATTATCTTGATACATATCCCTTATTACACTGAAAAACACCCTATGGGTAAGGTGCGTGTTGGTAAGAATTTGAATGGGTGGTTTGGCGTACATGGTTTGGGACGCAATATCGATGAGATTGAACTTATCCAATAAACAATTTTGCTCATGCTTAAGTTGTTGTATATCAACTTGGGATTTGTCAAGGAAAAATCCAAGTGATGTTATCACCCTTATAAGTTATGATAAATGGCATTCATAGGGTATAATCCTACTAGTTGTGGCCATCACTTCATTTGTCTATGTCAATTGGATTTGTCAAAACCCTATATTTATACTTATCATATGTTCATTGTTCAATGTTTATATTATCAATGGTTAAGGTTATTAATGGTTTCTTAAATATAAAAGGATATAATAAAACTGAATAAGTTCATGAGTTTTCTACAACCATAATACATAATAATAAATTTAATTTAATCACAAAGGGAATTTTATTTATAAAAGTTCGGGTCATTATAATCTCCCCCATTGAAATTTTTATTTCACACACTAAAATAGATTAGGGTAACTCTATTTCATCACCTCCTCTAATTACCATGTCACATATTTAAACTTGTGGTTTCTCTATATCACTTTGACTAGGTGTATTGTCTTATTTCATATAACTTTTTCTCTATGATATAAGAACTTCATCGGTTGCTCCTCATATGAAAGATAATTATCCAATGGTACCACCTATGGATTCAGAACATGCGATAGTTCTGGTATATACTTATTCAAGAGTGATATGTGGAACACAACATGTACTTGAGATAGTTTAGGTGGGAGTGTCAGTTGATAAGACACCACTCTGATGTGATCAAGGATCTCAAAGGGACTGATGTATCTTAGACTAAGATTTCCCTTCTTCCCAAATATCATGACTTTATTCCATAGAGATATGCATAATAATACATTTTCTCTAACCTCAAACTCTAGGTCTTGTTGAAAATTATCCGTATAGATATTTTGATGAATCTGAGGGGCCTTGATGTGCTTCTGAATGGTCTTGACCTTCCACTATTTCCTCAATAATTTTAGGATCTAGCAGTTTACTTTCCCTAACTTCATCCCAACATGAAGGTGTTCTATACTTCTTCCCATAAAGGGATTCATATGGGTCTATTTGGACGCTTGATTGGAAACTATGACTGTATGATAACTCAACCATAGTAATATGTTGATCCCATCCTCCTTTAAAGTCAATTGAGAATGATAAAAAAAATTCCTCGAGTGTTTAAATAGTCCTATCAGATTGGAAATCAGTTTGAGGGTGATAATCCATTCTAAAGTTGAATGCAATATTTAGAGTATTTTTGAGACTCTTTTAGAACATGGAGATAATTGTTAGATCCTAATCAGATATAATTGATAGCGGTGTTCCATGTAGCCTCACCAGTTCTCTAATGTATATCCTTGAAAGTTGATCAAGTGATAAGTCGTCTCGAATTGCATTGAAGTGAGAATTATTTGTAAGATTATCCAACACAACCCATATATCATTATTTCCTCTTGATGTCTCTAGAAGAACAGTGAAAAATTTTATGGTATTTTTTTATTTTCATGTAGGTATGGGTAATGGTTGCATAATCCCCTTGTATTTTTTCCTTTCAACCTTCAATTTCTGAAATACAAGACACCTTGATATATATTTGGAGTTCTAAAGGATTTAATAACAACTAAGAATGTGTATGTGGGGGGGGGGGAGGGGTTGAATCAGTTGTTCGCTTTTTATAAGTTCCAAAAATTTTCAAAACTTAACCCCTACAACCTGTTAAGATTTATTTCCTTATCAGATTTTGGTAAATAACTATGCTTAAAAAAGTAGGAAATCAAGTAAAGCAGAAAATATTTATAAGGTTTGGCCTCAGTGTGAGAACCTACATCCTTTCCAAATCCCCCTATAGGTCTATGTAAATCCACTATTATGAATAAGTGAATACAACATGTTCCAACTCCTATTAGACACCTTTTATCTCCCAATATGAATGATTATACCGACTCCCATTAGTTTACAATTTTTTCTTATAAAACAATTGATCTAAACAAAATAATAACGACTTTATTAAAAATTCTCCATAATTGCTTAGTCTGAATCCTCACTTTGATTTGGATGGATCTGATTTTCTCAATCCGATGAGTCTGGATCTGATTCTCTCAATACAATGGGATCAATACGATGAACCCATTCTCAATATACAAAACTAAAAATTTTCTAAAATATAATATGATATTCTTTAGTATGATTGAATCAATATGATATTCTCAATATGATTTTCTCAATCTGGTAAATAGAAATTCAGCTGTCTGATCCTCCCCATGATATCTATGGCCAAAGATGACTTTCAATTGATTTCTTCAACGCTTCTCCTTTTCCACTTGTATGAAAAGTCACAAATGAATAAATGGTCTGAGCAAGTATTTATAGATGACTCAGAAAACAAAAGTGTGAAAATTGAAAACTTTCCCCACTTCCTCAAATTTTAAAACTTCAAAAATAACTCACATTTAAACTTTAATTTTGACTTCTTCAAACCTTATTATATTTCTCTAATATTTACAAAAAAATGAATTTCAATTTTGAAATCTTAAAATATTTATAAAACTTCTAGAGTTTTATTTTTGAGTCTTCTTCATAATAAAATCAATATGAATCGGTTTCCCTCTCAACTCATTATGAATTTATTTTCTTATCATCTCATTATGAATCTATTTCCTTCACAGATCCTTAAAAATATATTTCCTTCTCATCTCATTATAAATTTTGTTTCCTTATCAACTCATTATGAGCTCTCTTTCCTTATCAGCTAATGGAATCCTTATTACGATGGAATTATCATTATGAAGGAATTCCCATTACGATGGATTTTCCCATTATGATGGAAATCCCATCATGATGAAATTACCATTATGATAGAATATCCATACTTAAACTTTGAAATTATTCAAACTTCATTAGCTTCACACATTCTAACTTATGGATCCGATCTTCTAAAACACTTCTTCCTTTGATGGATTTTTCATAATTATGGAATCCTTCACCCTCAAATCTTTAATTTCTTCAAACCTCTCCACCATATATTCAAAAGATTTTATCATGATATTTTTCATGATTTGTGATAACTTCAAGATCAGAAAATCATAGTCTAATTTGGTTTAGAAAGTATTAAAACCTTCTAACTCTTGACTTCACAATCTTCCTTAAAAACTCTTCAACAACAATATAACTTCTTAAATAATCAACTTAGGTATTTCAAAATCATCAAATTATTTAATTATCTGATTAAAATAAAGGAAAAATTTCAGAAAATAATAATTTATTCCTCTGATTCTTCTAGATTTGATGATCTGAATCTGATAACGATGGATCTTATGATCTGAATATGATGTTGGTCAGTCCTACTATCAGATTTCAGAAAACAAATTTCTTAATTTTTTTTTCTACCCCTTTATATTTGGGTCTAAACTTTTAGTAAATTTTAATCTTTATTTCAAATATCATTACAATGGATTGGGTCCAATTCCTAAAAACCATAAACATTATTATACAAAAATGTTAGTTGTTAACAAATACAAAAAACCTTGTTAAAATAATTCATCAAAAAGTTTCTTCAATCTCCCCCTTTGGATTTGTTGACAAACCTCATTAACAACTTTTCCAACTCAGAATTTTTCACAACTCAACTTTTGTAAACAACTCAAATTTTTTTGACTTTTATAAAAATATATCCTTTCTCAAAAGAGGGTTTTTTGACACCACACTACTAGATAAGGTAATTTTTTGAAGCTGTTATATCCCTTAGTGACAAGAAAATTTTGAGTCCATGTAAAGATAACCCCCCTCACTTTTCTTTTTCTCTTACTTTTCTTTCTCTTGACCCTATTTTATGATAACCACAATTTCAGATTCATTTAAGAAAGATATGTAAAAAATTCTTACAAAGTACAATGTTGTTAATTTTTCTACCCCTTTTCAACATAATACAAAGCATGGAATGGGTTCTTCCTTACAAGGTGTAGGAAGTCATAGGAGGAGGATGAACATGAAGTTGTAGCCTCAATTCCATAAACCTTTATTTCGATATTTCTTGTATAAATATATCATCAATCTGATACTTTCTTGAAATATATTCTATAAAAACATCTCCAAAATCAAATTTATCTTTTATAAAGTGAAACTTTATATCAAACAATTTTGATCTTGAATATTGGAGACAATTTTTAGAAAGGTCAATTGCATTATGATTATCAAAATGTATCTTAAATAGTTTAGAAAATTTTACTTTCTAATCTTCTAGATGAACTTTCATCCATAACATTTGATTACAATCCTGAGTAGCTGCAACATATTCAGATTCAACTATTCTCAAAGTTACTAAAATTTGTTTCTTACTATTCCAACTCACACAACATCAACCCATGGAAAATGTTCCTCCTGAGGTTGATTTTCTATCATTACAATATCCAACCCAATCAACATCAGTATAACCATGAAACTTCATCTCATAATTTCTTTTATATAACAACCCATGTGAAGTTGTTCATTTGACATATCTAGAAATTATTTTTTCTTCCAATATATGTGATTCTTTCAGATTACTTTGATACCTAGATCACAAAGTCACAACATAAACAATATCTGGCCTTGAGGCTATAAGATAAAGTATAATTCTTATCATATTCTGAAAATATTTCCAATTCTCACTATTTCTAAATTCATCTTTACTCAACTTTGTAATCCCTAAAATAAGATTAGAAAATTATTTGGATTATTCCATGTCAAACTTCTTTAACAATTCCCTAGTATAATTTTCTTGAGATAAGAAAATGTATTTCTTTTGTTAAACTTGTAAGTCAAGGAAGAAAGTTAATTATCCCAACATTGAAATTTTAAAATTATTCTTCATTTATTCAGATTTTTTTTGACAAAAATCTTCTTGATCCCAAAAAAAAATTATATTATCCACATAAACAATTATAATTAGAGCTCCAGAGTCAATATATTTTACATATAAGTTACTATTAACTTTTACTTTAGAAAAATTTTACATTCTCAAAAAAATTTCATGTTTTTAATTGTAATCATGTGGAGCTTGTTTCATCCCATAAAAAGCTTTATTGAATTTACAAACTTTGTTTTCATACTCATCAAGTAGAAATCTATAAGTTTTTTCAAAGTAAAATTCTTCCTTAATCTCACTATTTAAGAAAGATGACTTTATATCCATCTGATAGACTTTGTAATTACAATGTGGGACTAATGAAAGAAACATTTTAGTATTTTCTAATATTACAACCAGGAAAATTTTTTCTTCAAAATACACACCTTACACCTATGTATTCACTTTACTAACAAGCATGGATTTGTTTCTTGAAACTTCTCCATATTTATTTAACTTGTTTCTATAAACCCACTTGGTTTTGATAACATTTTTATTTATTGGCCATGAAACAAATCTCTGTGTTTCATTTTTTCTTAATCTGATCCAATTATTCATTCATAGCATCCACCCAATATTTGTGTTTAATAGATTCAGAAACTAATTCTAGTTTAACATTTGAGATAAGTGAAGTATGATTTTATAATATCAACTTTATTATTATCTGAACTGGAACCTTTTGATTTCCAATAATGTTTTTAGATTCAACATTTTTTATAATATATGAAATTTCAAAGTTTCTTTTCTAGATGAACTTTCCTCATCACACCATTCTTCTGAATCTTGAAAATGATGTTTTTAATTACATTCACTATTTTTGGAAATATCCAGTTTATCCTCCTAATCATGCTAAATAGCTTTTGTTAAGGAAATTTTATTTTCAATCACCTTTATATTATATGAGTCCACTAACTTTTGTAAATGTTTTTTCCAACATTTTTAACTTATTCCATTTGGTGAATAACCCATAAAATTTTCCTCCTCAACTTTCTCATCTAACTTTTCCAAATATGGATTTTTTATTTTGAGAAAAAATGGACTTCTAAAGACTTTGAAATATTTCAATGAAGGTTTTTTATACCACATTTAATAAGAAGTCATGTTAGTTTTTGGTATAAACAAGAATCTATTTTGAACATGTACACTAGTACTAAAATATTCTCTCTAATATAATTTTAAAAGTTTGTATTATGCTAACATACTACTTCCCATTTCCACAAAACATATATTCTTTATTTCTGCTACTACGTTTTTTTGTGGAGTATAGGGAGAACTCTACTGAGGTTTGATACCATGCTTTCTTAGAAAATTTTCAAAAGTATTATTTTTGAATTAGATACCATTATTTGTTCTCAATTTCTTTATGGAAACCCCCATTTATTTCTCAATATCTTTTCTTAATAATTTCAACATTTCATTAGAATCTAAATTTTGATTCATAAACATAATGTTTGTCATCTGAGTGAAATCATCAATAAAAGTGATAAATTAAAAATATAATTTTGTTTATTGATGCCTCATCAACCAACATAAACCGGAATTAATAGGCTCAAGTGGACTGGTAAATTGAATCTCAAATCTTTTATGACTTTTGTTATTAATATTCTTCTTTTGAAAAGTTACACAAACATCTTCTTCTCATTTTTTTTAATTATGAAAAGTTTCAAAATACATCAACTTTAGAAAGTTTTTTTATACTTTTTTTTCATGGTATCCTAGTATTCGATTCCACAATTTGTTTTATTCTTCTACACTCAATTAACATGAGTTATTTAATTCTCCTATTTGGAAGAGATTGCCATTGGTTCTTTATCCTTTTGTAATAAATTTTCCATCTTTCACACTTTTGATAATAAAAAAATTATTTCTAAAAAAAATTATTTTCCATAATCACAAATCTGACTTACACTAAGTAAGTTATGTTTTATCCCATAAATAAATAAAAATTCCTTATATTTCAAATTTTCCACTTCAATCTCAGAAGTTCTGATTCCTTTGATTTTTAAGGAAATATCATTACCAAAGGTAACTAATCCTCAATCATGAATTTAAACATGTTTCAAGTTTTTTATATCACCTATCATATGTGAATAACAACCACTATCATGTATCTATGGTTTGTCCCTTTTAATTGCTTTCAAAGCTATCTCAATAAAAAAATCTCTTTACCAACTTTATTCTTTTCAACTTTCTTTTCTTTTATATCATATGAAATTTGTTCCAGAAGGAGTTTCATACATATTTTAGCATGATGACCAACCTCATAACATCTTCCAAAATTTTTTCCAGACATTCAAATTGATTTATTTTTGGCAAGTTTCTAACATCTTGAGAATTTACTTTTTCAACGTTTTGTAAGTTTGGAAAGTTTCTCATTCTAATTCCACTATTTCTTCCACTTTCCTCAAACATTCTTCTAGGTAAGGTTAAGTTGTGCCAAAAATTATATTACCTATGCCCATAGATTCCATAATGTCAATAATAACTATAAAATCTTTATTTTATGTTTAAATAAGACATTTATCTATTGAAAATTTGTTGAGGTTGATAGCTTCTTTCTGCTTTACCATACTCAAGATATGGACCATCTTTACTTTAGAGTGGGTATTCATATTTTGTAGTTGTGATTGTTTTTTCACATCCTTTTTCCACCCAATAATTCCCAATAATTTTTGTGGAACTTAAAATGTTCAAAAAAATAATATGAAACATTAATTTTGGTGAGTGGATATTTCACATGCTTATCGTATTAAGTCTTCTCATCAAATTTAAAAGTATCAAATTTTAATTTCAAATATTTGTTGAAATTTTCATTTATATTCTTCAAGGTATTTTTTGGAATCAAGTAGTTTGTATTGAAACTCGTTAAATTATTATTTCTTAGATTTCATCTTCTTACTAAGATCTTCAATCACCATTCCCTATTTAATAATTCTTAGTTTGTAACCTAAGATCTCCTAAATGTATTCATACTCTTGATTGATGAAATATTTTCTTCAATTAGAAACTTCTTCACAATATTTCTTCATTACTCTAATTTATTTCTTGATAGTTTTTTTGCTCGAGACATGAAACAAGTTCTATTCCGAGTAGATACTCTCTACAAGATTCTTCACCACTTTTTTCACTATATGAGGAATATTTTGTTTTCTCAACTTTTGCATTGAAGGTTCTGAATTTTTCAGAAATTTTATCTTTAGAAGAATTGTTGTCATTTGAGTCTGATTGAAATTTATTACTCAACATATTTATTTTGTTTCTAGTAAACTTATTCTTGTATTTTTTGGATGACTTTTATTCATTATAATTTTTATTACACTTATTCTCTCACGTTTTTTCATCAGAATCATCTTAATATTCACCAACTTTCTTCTTGGGGAAATTGATAGAAAAGTGTATGATTCCAACTCACTCAAAAAATTTGAGGGTAAGTTTACCTCCATACTTTCCTCTTCCTCTTCGATAGTTTTTTTAGATAATAGAAAAATCTTGTCATTTAATTCATTATATTTCTTATCTTCATACTCATAAGGTTCAACTTCTTCAACATCTTGGTTTTTTATCTTTCTCATAGTTTCAAAAGACATTTCAACTTTAATATTCTTTTCAAAAAATTTATATTTACTCATTTAATTATCAATAATAAATTTATGCAATTTATCAAGAGATAAATCATCCATATTTTCTAAATAGGATATTTTAGAATCAAACCTATCCAGAAAGTTTCTCATAATTTTATTCACAATTGTAGAATCTTCCAAGACATCTCTAAATCCTCTAATGTTGAAAAAAATTTCATTTACCCTGGTTAAGTATTCATCAATAGTTTCTTCATCTCTCATTCTGATGTCTTCATACTTATTATACAAGATTTGTAGCTTTTCTTCCTTCACTTTAGTATTCCCTTAGAATATACTTTCCAGCTTGTCCCACATACTTTTTGAAGTATTGATACCCATTAAATCATGATAAAAATTCTCTGATAAGAAAATAATGATTTTATTTCTAACCTTTCCATGAATTTATATATTTTTATTATAAAAAAACATCATAGGAGAATCTTCCTCAATAGGTGGAAAACCAATAGTAGCAGCATAAACACCTTACATTATAGGATATAGGAGATATGGAATCATCATATTTTCCATCTAAA
Source organism: Viscum album (assembly GCA_963277665.1). Classification (NCBI taxonomy): domain Eukaryota; kingdom Viridiplantae; phylum Streptophyta; class Magnoliopsida; order Santalales; family Viscaceae; genus Viscum; species Viscum album. Next base: position 375,130,752 of record OY728157.1, on the reverse strand, counting down.
ATAATTTTTTTCATCAAACATAGGAATTACTATACTGTTGATATAATTGATATTATCCATAATAATTATTCAAGAAGTTAACCTTCTATATAATACCAATTTAAGTTCTAAAGGATATAATAACAAATAATAACTAAAATTGGGGGGGGGGGGGTGAATCAGTTCAAATTTTTATATGTTTCAAAACTTTTCAAAACTTAACCCCTGTGGCATATTAAGATTTATTTCCATATCAACTTTTAATAAATTCTAATGGATGAAAAAGTAGGAAATAAATTAAAGCACACAATATTTACAATATTTGACCTTAGTGTGAGAACATACATCCTTTCCATAGCCACTTCAATGGGTCTATATAAATCCACTATTATGAATAAGTGAATACAACTTTTTTCAACTCCTGTTAGAAACCTTATATCTCCCGATAGGAATGATTATATTAAATTCCATTATTTTATAATGTAATCATATAAAACAATTTAACCACAAAAAATAGTAATGAATTTATTGAAATTGATCAATAATTTCTTAGTTTGAATCCTCAGTCTGATTTGGCTAGATTCGATTTTCTCAAATCAATGAGTCTAGATCTGATTATCCCACTAAAATGGAATCAATATGTTGAACCCAATATCAATATGAAAAAATCAATCTCTTCTCAAATTATCAATACAATCATCTTCAGTTCGATCGACTCAACACAGTATTCTCAATATGATCTTGCTCAATACAGTAAATAAACATTCATCTGTCTGATCCTCCTCATGAGATATATGGATGAAGATGGATTTTAATTTATTTCTTCAATGCTTTGTATTTTCTAAATGTACAAAAATTCATAAATAAATGAATGATCTAAGAAAGTATTTATAGTAGACTTAGAAAAAAAGTGTGAAACTTGAAAACTTTAACTGTTTCCTCAAATTTTAAAATTATGGAAATCTTTCACTTTTAAGCTTTAACTTTGACTTCTTAAAACCTCCTTAGATTTCTTGGAGATTTAAAAAAATTGAATCTCAAGTTTTACCTCTTCAAATATTTATAAAACATCTAGAATTTTCTTTTTGATTCTTCTTCATAATCAACTCATTATGAATCTATTTCCATCTCAACTCATTATGAATCTGTTTCTTTCTCATCTCATTACAAATCTGTTTATTCCTCAGCTCATTAAAAATTCTATTTCATTCTTATATTATTACAAATCTATTTCCTTCTCAAATCATTATGAATTGTGTTTCCTTCTCAGCTCATATAATCCTTATAATTATGGGATTCTAATTTTGATAGAATTCCCATTACAATGGATTTTCCCATTATGATGGAAATACCATTACGATTAAATTACCATTATGATGGAATCCCCACACTTAAACTTTGAAATTATTAAAACCTTATCAGCTTCACACATTATGAATTCTGGATTCGATATTCTGAATCATTTCTACCTTCGATGTATTTCTTCAGAATGATGGAATCCTTCACTCTTCAATCTTGAATTTATTCAAACCTCTACACCATATCCTCAAAAGATTTTATCATGAGAGTTTTCATGATTTGTGAGAACTTAAAAATCAAAAAATCTTCATTTTATTTATTTTAGAAAGTATTATAAATTTCTAAATCATGACTTCAAAATCTTCCTTAAAAAATCTTCAACAACAATATGACTTCTTCACTTAGCAAATTTGGTCTTTCTAACTCATAAAATTATTTATTTATCTGATTAAGAAAAGACAAACCTTTGTAAAACAACAATTTCTACCTCCTATTATTCTATATGAAATGGTCTAAATCCAATTATAATGGATCTGATGATCTGAATATAATTATGGTCAATATGATTGTTTGATCCTAGAAAAAAACTTTCTTAAAAAGAAAATTTTTCTCCCCCTTTATGTTTGGGTCTAAACATTCAACAACTTTCAACTTTATTACAAATCTCATTATAATGGACTGGGTCCAATTCCTGAAGAACTAAAACATTCTTATACAAAAAATGTTAGTTGTCAATAAATACAAAAACTTTGTTAAAAAAATTCATCACAAAGGTTCTTCAATATTCTATTATCTCCATCTTCATATTGTCCCACAAATAGTTCTGTTATAGATCCTGATACATCATTGTGCTTCTTGGATGAATGGAGAATGTTGAAATATGTGCATTATCCAATATATCCTTCTTTAACTCAGGTTTTGATGGTACACATAGTCTTGAACCAAATCTTACAACTATTTATTCATTAACATTGAAATTTTAGGATCTACCTTTTCTTAGAGCTTACACTTTCTTTTGAATTCCCACATCATCTCATTACGCATCCTTTATCCTCTCCATAAGGGATAATTGATCAATAATTTGTGAAAGGATTCATAATTATCCTTCCTCTATGATTCCCATGTCCATCCTTTTCAAGTCTAAGAAGATCATATCATTATCAATTCTCATAAATGATAAAATTTATGGATCCTTTCTACTTATAGAATCTTCCACTTTATTCACTTTCCTAGGATGATAGTGGATTGATTAGTTATAGTCTTTAATAATATCTAACCATTTTCACTAGCACATATTCATCTCTTTAGGTGTGAATATATACTTGAGGCTCTTATGATCTGTATATATTTCACATTTCTCCCCAAAGATATAATGCTTCCAGATTTTCAATGCAAAGATCACTACAACCAACTCTATATCACGTGTTTGGTAGTTCTATTTGAGAACCTTCAATTACATTGAGGTATATGCTATCACTATTTAATTATGTATCAACACATATCCCAAGACCTTCTTTAAAACATCATTGTATACCACAAAAATTTATCCACTTGTGGGTAGTGTAAGTACAAATGTTGTGATAAGAATTTTTTTCAACTCTTTGAAGCTCTGTTTACATTTATTGTTCTAAACAAACTTGACTCCATTCTGAGTTAGTTTGGTTTTAGGGTTTTACAACCATGATAAATTTCTCAAAAATTCATTATAGTACTTAGATAATATAATAAAACTATGGATTTCTATCACATATGTTTTCCTCTAACATCCTTAAATTTCTTGTATCTTTTAAGGGTCCACATATATCCTATTTATTTTGATAATATTCTCCAAGAACGAGACTTACTACAACCATAACTCACATTTTTTTTACTCTGCATAAAGTTTCTCCTTTCATAAGGTCTTTATAATAGTGCTCATATTCTCCTCATAATCCTCTTTTATTTTAGAGTATATTAGAATATATTTTTATAAATACTAGCACAAATTTATAGAGGTAATCTCTAAATATTCTATTCATCAAGTCAATGAATATTTCTAGAGCATTGGTGAGTCCGAATGGAATTAATATGAACTCATAGTGACCATAACTTGTATAGAAAATGGTATTGGGGATATCCTCCTTCTTTAACCTTACTTGATAATACTATAATCAAAGATCCACCTTAGATAAGTATTGGGATCCATATATCTAATTGAAGAAGTCATAAATATGTGTAAGTGGATACTTTTTATTTATCATGATCTTATTGATCTCATGATAATCAATGAAAAGGTTCATTGACCTATCCTTCTTCTTGAAAAAGAGGAATGGTGAACCTCATGGTGAATTACTTGGGAGTATGAACCCCTTTTCCATATTCTTTTATAGTTGTTTTTCAGATCCTCAAGTTCCAAAACAACTATTCTATATAGAGTATTGGATAATGGAAACACCCTTGGTATAAGCTCGATTTAAAATTCAATCTCTTGGCTAGTAGGATGACCAAACAATTTTTCAGAAAACCCTTCATCATATTCCCTCACAATGGTCATGTCTTTGAGGATGATCTTCTCCTTATACTCAATAATTTGAGATAGATAGACTTTATTATAGGGAAATAAAATCCATGATTGAGATGTTGGTTCTAAAGAAGATTCATCCTTATCCTTTCAATTTTATAGAATCATAGGATGATTCAAAATAGAGAGAGTGATTTAATTCTTGCTGTAATTTAAGTTGGAACTATATAAGGAAATCCAATTCATGCCCATAATTGCATCAAATTATACTAAGGGGTGTATCATAATGTTTTCTGGGAAGTTAAATGCACAAATTTTGACAGGGGAGGTGTTATATACTTGGGATTCAATAATTTACTCATTTGAAGTTTTCACAAAAATCTATACATCCGTGATTTGTGGTGGTGTTTGAGTAGTTTTAATAAACTTATGTGTTATAAATGAATGCATATAACTATGGATGATAAACCTACCTTTCACTTTTTGATGTTGGCTATAACCATTTAATTCATCCAAAATTGACTTAGGGATGATGTTTCAACATATTAAAAATATAAATGGGAATCCAATAACATTAAAGGGATAACATATAAATGGAATTTATTCCTTAACTTATGAATTTATAGACTTCAATCTATGTTTTCCCTGATCTATTTTCTAACATAGACACTTATTTTTTTTCTTCCCTTGATAATGGTTCATAATGATCTTGTGAATTTACCAATTCATACCTTAGGAGTTTTAAACCAGGTATAAAACAAGGCCCATTTTCATGCACCAGTTCCTGATTGAGTCTAGCCCAATGCGGTGTTTTCAGGTTTTACCCCTAGGTACATCTATGCGAGATCCACATCAACCTGTAATATCTATAAATAGATTTATTTTTGTGTAAACCACTTACTCTAAACTTTAAAAAAGTTTATGGATGTCTTATAATGTTTAGTCTTATCCCTAAGTATTTATATTGAGTTTTCTAATCCTAATCCAAAAAATAACCAAAATTTTCCCTGATACCAACTATAAAAACCCTGATTTTTTATTTCATATTAATTCATTATTTATTACATAAGATTATAAATAATAAAAACCATAAGATAGATAATTATAGTTTATTTGGGAATTAGATAAGTTATATTTAAATTTAAAATAGGGGGCACATCAACATTATTGAAAACTTTCTTGACATTCTCATTATTATTCCATAGTACTTAAAACGGCATGGGATAACCTAGGGACATGTATAAGAAATGGGTGAGCTATAAATCCCAGTAAGGCAATAAACATGTCATAACATGAAGGAAAGTATTTAAAGTTATTCAATATAAATTTAAATGGGTCATAAAAAGGGTGAGAAACATGAACATGAACAATAAGGCAAGATAAAACATGACAACTTAAGGGCAACATGAAAAAATGTGGAAACAGATTTAAACATGGAATCATGAACATAGGTCCAGGCTAACCTCCAAGACATCGTTATGGGAAAATACCTTAATGTATTAGGTTCACTCCATAATCCCTTACATGTAATCTCATGATACTAAAACATTAACCAATGTATTGGAGTGCTATATAATTTCGGGCACACCCGTCACTTTGATTTCATTCACATGCATAAGTGTTCCACTAGATCATAAAAAATGGGATCATTTATAATCAAATTTTATTCCATGAACAAGGAGTGTGGAATAAATACATGTAAGTCCCCAATCATAGAAGTATATGTGCATAAAAGTGAACACTCTTGATAGGAAATGGGTATAGGTATTCACTACCCATTTATTTGGAATGGGGGAACATAGATGTTCATGGGAGGGATTAATAAGAGTGAAAGGGGTCTCTCATAATTTATAAAAAATAATAAAAATAAGGAGTTTATTTAATAACACATCCCAACATTAGTAAGTGGAGATAAAATTCATAATATAATGAAAATTCTTGAATAAGGAGTAAGAGGAGAGGATCCCTTACTAAATTTCAGCATGGTAATGAGTGTACATAATGGTTTATGGGAGGGATTAATTAGAGTGAAAGGGGTATATAATCATTTAGATATCATAATTTAAATAAGGGGGATTTGTAAGAACATATACCAACATTAGGAATTGAAAATAAAATACATAAAATGAAGAAGACACTTGAATTGCGTGGAGAAGGAAGTGACCCCTTACTATGAGAGTGTGATTCCAAAAGCTCGGGAGGAGCTTCTTGAGAGGTTGGTAGAACCTTGTGAGGAATATATAGAGGGTATGTCAGATTAATTACATTATAAAAGGTTTTTAGGGAAGATAGATTGGATATTTGGTGGGTTTATATAGGAAATGAGTGGGAAATTCTTTATTTTTTCTCAAACTTAGGTTTTGGACTCTATATAATAAAGTAATCAAAACCCAAAACCTTACCATGTTATTTTCCCATAGTTTATTCCAAATGGAATTTATTTTCACTATTTTATTATTAAAATGAAATAACTTATAAAATATTATCCACGGTGTTGTGGAAGTGAGTCATGTCCCTAAAGAAATGATTTTAAAACCTTAAAATATATTATAGGTTTTAGAGGATTCATAAAGGCTTTATAAAATTAATAAAATAAACATAAAATTAAATTATTTTAAATGATAAAGATTTATTTTTTAATGGATATTATTTATATGATTTATATTATTTTTTGGTCATTATGATGTTGAAATACACACAATATATTTATATTGTATTTAAATTTTACCTGAAAATTTGACTATCTCAGAAAATTATGAAAAATTCACTATTGGATAATTTTGATGTTATAATTATAAAAATAATATTTATTTTATCTAAATAATTTTCTAAATATTTCAATTTTCACTTTTAAAATAGAAGAAACATTTATTAATAAATGACGGGGTTTTGACAATAATAGTTTTTGATCACTTATAAAAATTACATTTGACTTTATAAAAATTATATTATAATTTATATTTAATAAAAATTATTTAATAATAGTATTTTATTAAAATATAATTTATTTAATATTCCATTAATTTATAAAATGTAAATTCTTAATTGAAATCACATATTATCCAAAAAATACAATTTGTGTTTAAACATATCAAAATAAAAATTATTTAGAAAGTAGAAACAATAAGAATTAACTACAACCATTATTATATTTAAAATAAAATATATATATTAATATTATTATGGTATTGATACATATTCCTTTATTACATCAGAAAACCTCGTAATAGTAAGGTGCACGATGGTGAGACTTTTATGGGGTGGTTCGATGTACATTGTTTGGGCCATGATCTCAAAGAGCTTAAAATTATTTCATAAACATTTTCACTCATGATTAAGTTTTTGGATCTTAGCTTGGTCTTGGTCAAGGTAAAATACTGATGATTATATCTCCCTTATAAGTTCTAATAAATGGGATTCATAGGGTATGATCCTACTGCTTGAGGCCATCACTTCCTTTGTATGTGTCAATTATATTTTTCAAAAACCTATATTTATACTAATCATAGGATCACTGTTCAAAAACTATATTATCAATTCTTAAGATTCTTAACTATCTCTTAAATTCAAAAGGATATGGTAAAACCAATTAAGTGCATGCGTTTTCTACAAAAATAATACATAACAATACATTTAATTCAACCATAGATGGAATTTTATTTATAAAATTTCAGGCTGTTACAACCACAGTTCCAACCATACTGAAAGGAAATTTTTCTATGAGAGTGGGGTAAAATCCCCAACCACATGCCAGAAATGATTGATTGGCTCTGTCATCCATTGGCACTATTATCAACTATCATAGAGTTCCTACCTATGATGAATAAGTTCACTGAACTGAAGACCTTCCTAGGGTGAGACAATTATCGACTATTGTGGATGTCCTCCTCATAATGCTAACATCACTAATTGTAGAAATTATCCCTATAATGTAGAGAAGCTTGCACTTAAGAAAATTCTACACCAACATCATAAGGCTAGTAAGGGTCATCAATGGTAGATTACCCTTGACTTTTCAAAATCCCAAACCAGTGAGTACCCAGAGGATATGATCACAGCTCCATCGCCAACACCCTAGGAAGTAAGAACTTGATAGTTAAGGATTTCTATTCTAGATACCAGAGCACACATTTTTCTAAAGACCCTCACTAAGTACTTGTTCATAGAGGTTGTGTTGTTGTCTTTTTAATGGATTTTTATCAATCCATCCCTGGAACCATAATCACGAATTCCCTATACCTTGACGAGAATGTTGAGGAAATATTAAGGGTCTAAACTAGCATTATTAAATGAATAATATTTCTAAGAAGAGTTATAGGTTATTTAAATATTCCCCAAGAACAGGATGAATGTTTCTTTACATATAAGAAGATTACATTAAAGCCTAATCTAACTCTGCATGATATCTCTCCGGTTCATGGTAGGGCATCCTCAATGAAAACACTTCCACTCTAATCTCAATAATAAAGGAGGTGTTGGAACCTCATTAATTTAATACTCACAAATAATTATTTTTATGTTTATAACAAGTTCAATGTTTTATGATAGTCAATCCATTTATAAGTAAATCTATGATTAAATTTGGTTAAGTAATGATATACTGTGAATTGAAGAGAACTACCATTGGCCATGATGATCTACTATTAGTTAAATCAGATCTATTAGTGGATTACATATAACACTAGACTCTACTAGTGATTGGTCTACCATTGAGGACATATATAACTAGTTCAAAAAAAAATCTATTGGTGAAATTCAGCTACCACTAATAGATATACCATCAGAACATCAACCGTCAAACTCTATCATTGGATCATTTACTGCTAGACCAGATCTATCACTGATTAGATCAACCGCTAGTTCAATTGATCTACCTTTGATATATCTACAACTAGACCATGCTACCATTAGTATAATATACCATTGTTCTATGATATCATCATAGATTATATAGTTCTAGTTTTCTATCATTACTATTCTGAATCTTATTTGAATTTAATTCCTCCAACGACTAGTTTAAGGAATTAAATTCTTTCAATCGCATGTGGATTTATTAATCATTATTCATAAACCACTTCATGGATGCATTGAAGAAAAATTCAAAGTTTCTAGATTTAATGCTTGGTATGAGGATCTCATATATTTTTTTATTATTCTTCAATGTGTATTTGGATCCTAAAGAACTATATATTCTGGAGAACTCACTCGTGAATGATATATACATGTGTGGGTGTGGAAGTGTTGAATATAGTGAAAACAACAACATTAATACACTATATAGAGGAATGATATAAACTCACTTGTGTGGAAGTTTTTCATAATTTCTACAAACATATAACAAAAGTAATTTTCCAGACTCTACAATACTCTTTTTTTTTCAGGAAATTTTGAATAACTTGTTTGAGATACTTAGAAATAAAAATATGAGGACCTTTGAACATACAAATATAATAAGACTCAGCAACACTACTTATTTAATATCAACTCATTTTGTCTCTCTATTTATGATTTACATTTGATCTATGTGTTGTATTACTTTGTTTATCTGTACACACTATCTCCTATATAAAATTGGTGTGTGCTTGAAAAACACTCTCAAATTTCTCTATTTGTATACCGATGAAAACTATAGAAGAGGTTGTGTGTGACATTTTTATTGTTTTTCTTCCCATATATAAATTTGGAAGAGGATTTGAGCCTTGATAGCTAATGTGTAATTGATTTTAAAACTTGATCTATTTTTTTGGTTCAAATTTTATTATTTAATAAACTACTTAGAAGTAGGTGATTTCCAAGTGGAGGAGATTGAGTCATGGCTTGAGACTAAACTCTTTGTTTTATTCCACTAGATGTTTTATCAATTTTTTTCTATATTTCAAAATTAAAACTATATCTGTCATTTCTATATGTAAACAAAACTCTACTTTGATAGTAAGTATTAATTTTTGTTTATATAAAGGGTTTGATTAAGTAAGATAGTTTCAAAAGTTAATGTGATTTAAAATATTATTTTAACAGATCCCTAATCCTACTTCTGAGAAATTATTTGAAAGATCGAACTTATATAATTCTAATATTTTTATTAACAGGTATTTTTTTTATTAATTTTGGGGAATTAGTTTTAATTTTTTTAAATATTTATTTATTGGGAACTCAATTCTCCCACCCCTATTGAGTTACTCACTATGACCAACATTTTTTATTAGGAGATTTTCAAATATATTTTCAACTATGATTTCATTGTCTTTTAAATATCTTAAATTTATATTATTTATAAATATAATTATTTATAGATAATAATAGACAAGAGAGATATGCTAAAAATAGGAATCCTTATTTTAATGGCACTAACTATGTTCAATGGAAGATTACATTAAGATGCATATTGAAATCATGAGTTTTAAAATTTGTAATTTCATTTAAGATAAATACGAATTACCCAAAAATCTTAAATATGAATGGAGTGATACTACTAAATAAGATAATAACAATAACTATAAATCCATGAATGATTTATATTATGCTTTAGGAGATGATGAATTTAGTAGAATATCATCATGTACTACTACATTTGAAAATTGGGATATGTATCTCAGGTTTAATGATATTTTGAACACAATGCATTCATCATGGAAACCAATTCCTAAAAAAAACCAAGTGATTTACCTGTTAAGGTGTTTACTAGACAGATGGAGAGGTACTTCAGTGTCAATTTGAGAGTCATATGATGTAAGCAAGTTTCATGTTAAGGATATGATATGAAATCTTATGATGTATGAAGATAAAATCAAAGTAAACATATAAAAAGAGGATTAAATAAAGATGAAATATGTAGCTTTCAAGAGAACTCTTTAAAAAAAGATTAAATATGATATCTCAAGTGATGAAGAGTCACCTGCTGAAAGTCATGAAAAAATGAAAACTTATTCAAGAAATTATATAAAAGGAAGAAGTTATTTAGTAAATCCAATTATAAAGTAAAGTATGAAAATAATGGTAATTAGAGAAAGGATTGGAAGAAGGATAATACAACGAATGAAATAATATGCTACGTGTCACGACTCGTCCTCAGGGCCAATGCTGTGACTACCCCAAGCCCGCCTTCCATAGGCCAGGAGCTGGCGACTAGCACCAAAGGCATAAATCCAAAAAGAAGGTAAGGCATTGCCTTTATAAAGTAACAAACACAACAGAGTACGCAAGCGAAGTAAACACTAAGCAAAACTGAGTACAAGGTAAGTGCTTGAAAAGTAAATGGGTCAGTATAAAAACCCAACTGAAAGTACAGTACAACTGAAAGGAAAGTATAACAATAGTAAGAAAAATAGTAACACCGAGTCATCCTCCGGAAATCCCACCTGAAGGGTGGGCATAGATAGTCTCCTCAGCTCCTTGAGTCCGGTCGCCCGCTCTGTGTACGTCCCGTCAAGTTGTCCAACTCTGGGTACCGTCCAAATCCTCAAGACTCCACCTCGATCAGCGCTGTCCGTCATCTGCAACCAATACAATGTAGTTCGGGCATAGCCCATGCAGGGGTGAGTATATGATACTCAGTAGGGACCCCGAGACCCCCGAAGGTCTCTCAGAATCCACGAAGGATAAACCATAAGGAAAGATATAGTCATGAAGTATCAACAACACTACTTAGGTATATGCCCATACATATACCTAAGTCATCAGTTACAGTTCATCTCCAACTCCCAAGCACCACGTAGTCCACAAAGGAAAGCACAACTTTGTCCATATAGAAAAAACACAACCCAGTCCACAAAGGATAGCAAGTCAATCACATCGATGATAATATTGAGAATCAAGACTCATATCACACAGGTATACACTTCATAAGGCAATAGAGATGATCATATGTAGCCACTGATTCATCTAAGTTATCAGACCCACATAGGATACAAGACCAGCTAAGCTGTCAGACCCACACCGGATACAAGACCAGCTACTATGTCAGACCCACACAGGATACAAGTACAAATGTCAATACTTCCAGACGAACATAGGATACAAGAACAGTGGTCATCACTGTCGAAACGATGGAGTATTCTAGTACGGTCATCATCGCTGTCGAACCCACGGAGGATTACAGTACAAAAGTTGATGCAGTCGCAACCAGCTCTAGGGTTCCCGCACACAACACGATCGATTCCGGGAGGGTACACTCCATGAGCCAAGGGGGTAAATACATAAACTTTCATGAAGTCCAGAGTTTTTGTATCACAAAGTTTCATCTTGTCAAAAGAAACCCAACGCGACAGACGATGCGTCAATCGGACGCCTGGTTTGAGAGTTATTGGCTTTTCTGTCCTGGGGGCCCTGTTAGTTTTTAAGCTAAAAATAATCTGACCATACTACATCTGTGCCCAAAACTCAAGAGGAGTAATCCAAAAGAACCGTCTCACTAATATGAATTCAACAAAGTCGGTGGCACGTCAATCGGACGTCCAAAGCTCAAGTTATAAGCATTTCTGCTCTGAGGGCCCGGTTGGTTTCGTGTTCGAACCAACCCGGCCATACCCAAAGTTCTTAGAAAACTTGAGTGTAATATACCGAAACGACCGTCTCGATCCAAGAATCCCAACGCAACTGACAGTGCATTGATCGGAGGTTCGTAGCCCATGATGTGAGTGAAAGACCGAAAGAGGTCCGAAAAGGAGGGTCTGGGCCCGGCCCGACCCGGCCCAACCCCCCTGGGTCGGCCTGAACTGGGCCGACCCGACCCAGGTCCAGGTTCGGCCTGGTAGGGTGCAGGCCGATCCGACTGGGCGCGGCCCGGCCTAGCCCGGCTGGGCACAGTGCGGCCCAGTCCGCGTGACCCGCCCCGGCCCGGCCGGGGGGTGCGCTGTCTCGGCCAGCGAGCCGAATAGGGGGGACACAGTCCCCCCTCCCTTTGCGCTCTGCGGACACGGCGGGCGCTGTGTCCTCTTCCGGATCTCGTGCATCCGTGTGATCCGACCAACTGCTGCGACAGATTCAGCTGCGGCGGCCCGCGCCGCCGGAGATGTCCGCGGGTCACCTGAGTCGTTCCGGTGGTCTGTTCTTGCTCCCGTCTACGCCTGCAGTCATCTCGGGACCCACTCTTCACTGTGACGACTTTAAAATGCCGTTGTGGTCCCATTTCATCGTCTCCCAACGTTCCGCGCATCAAGAACAGAAAAATGGTGGGTTCAGACTTGTTCATTGGTCCGCACCCATCGCGTTTGTGGTTCAAAAAACTCCCAACAATTATATGTCATGCCGAGGGTATAATTCACGTAAAGAAAAATAAACCAAAACCCCTACCTCAACCAAGAATACGATCATCAGTGTCGCGGTACACGACATCACAGAGAAGAGGATCATAGGTGTCGTCGGGGCGCACCGAGGAGGAAGCGGTTTGGTGTTGCATCATCAATCTCCGAGGAACCGACGTTCTTCGTCGTTCTTCATCAGAGGCCGGTGTTGTTGGCGTTTTCATCAGATCTTCCTCCCGCGGGTTCTCAAATCGTTTTCCAAAGGGTTGATTAGTAAAAGAAATAATCCTTACGTTGTGTTCAATATTATGGTTCATTAATGAGCCTAAATTAATGAACCTATTAAACACACGACCGTTGCTGTTACACAACCAAAGGGATGAGTCATTAAATGGCCCTCATTTATTGACCGTCGTTACGCTACGATTCCGCCAACTGTCCCTCGATGGTGGAAGAAAAAGAATAAAATAACTTATAGTTATTTTATTATATAAAATTATATTTCTGAAAGTCTAAAAACTTATCTTTTTCGTCCAACCATTGTTGGTTGAAGTTAAGCTTCGACTAAGAGAATCTCAGTGCTGTGAATTCATCAGTGCCCTCAGATTTTAATTCTGATCACCGGTTTAAAAGTTAGGAAAACCCTCTCATTCTTTCACTGAACGTACTCGAGCTAAACTTCGAAAATTGATTCCGGGCACACCGGGCCTCAGAATCAAGCGCCGTCAGAAACTGCATACTCGTAAAATTTCAAAGCATATTTAAAAATATAATTCCTTGAAATTTCCAGGTCTTTACATTACTCCCATCTCAGGGATTTACATCCCCGTAAAGCTACAACATAAACTAATGGAACAAATGAGGGTACTGAGCACACATCTGAGCCTTCCGCTCCCATGTGCTCTCCTAGAGGTTCCCGTGATGCCAACATATGCACATAAGAGGTATCAACCATCCACGTAGGACCCACTCCTATTGATCCTCGATCTCCACCGGGACCTCCACAAAAGTCGCCCCGTCATCGATGTCCAGCTCCCCATGGTCGATGATGTGCATTGGGTCGTGCACGTATCTCCATAGCTGAGATACGTGGAAGACGTCATGCATCCGGTGAAACTGAGGGGGAAGGGCCAGGTGGTAAGACACATCGCCTACCCTGCTGAGGACCTAAAAAGGCCTGATGAAGCACAGAGATAACTTGCCGCCATGGCCAAATCTCCGTAATCCACATTGAGGTGAGAACCGTAAGAAGAAATGGTCTCCATCCTCAAACTCCAGTGGTCTCCGCCTCCTATCAGCATAGGACTTATGTCTTCTCGGTGCAGTCCTCATCCGCTCCTGGATGACCTGCACCTTCTCCGTCATAGCTCAAACCATCTCTTGTCCCATGAGTGCTGACTCGCCAGGGTCCGTCCAGCACAGAGGTGATCTGCAAGGTCGGCTGTACAGTGACTCCTAAGGTACCATTCCGATGGTGGAGTGGTAGCTGTTGTTGTATGCAAACTCCACCAAGGGTAGGTGATCCTCCCAGCTGTGACCAAAGTCAAGGACACATGCACAGAGCATGTCCTCGAGTGTCTGAATGGTCCTCTCCATATGGCCATCTGTCTGAGGGTGAAAGGCAGTACTCAGGCGTAGCTGCGTCCCAAAAGCCTCCTACAACCCCTTCCAAAGCTGGGAAGTAAAGCGAGTGTCTTGATCAGAGAATATATATGATGGCACCCCATGAAGTCGTACGATCTCCTGAACATAGAGGTGTCCCAAGATCTCTACTGAGCCATGCTCTCTGATCGGTAGGAAGTGAGCTGACTTGGTGAGTCAGTCTACGATCACCCAGATGGTGTCGTGTCCTTTAGAAGTACGTGGAAGGACCGTCATGAAATCCATGGATATACCATCCCACTTCCACTCTGGAACCTCTAAGGGCTGTACCAAGCCTACAGGTACCTGGTGATCTGCCTTCACTTGATGGAAAGTGAGGCATCGTGAAACGAACTCTGCCACAAACTTCTTCATAACCGGCCACCAGTACTGTCGTCTGAGGTCCTGGTACATATTTGCTACCCCAAGATGTACCGTTAGAGGGGAAGTGTGGAACAACCTCAGCACCTCCTCCTGTAGTGCAACTGGTACCATGGTACGTCTCCTGAAGAGGATGAAGTGCTCTCCACCTACAGAAAATCCATCAGGTGACTATCCTGTGGATATCTGTGCACGTCACGTCTCACAGTCAATATCCCCACACTGTGCCTCTCTGACCCACTGAAGTAGTATAGGAGTGAATGTGAGAAATTGTAGAAAGGCTGCCCCATCTCTATCCACGAAGGATATCTGCAATGTGGCCAGCTGCTCTGACACTTCTCCATGTAGCTGAATGCCCGTCCTCCTATTGAGAGCATCAGCTACTACATTCCCCTTTCCAGGAGTATAGACTATCTCAAAGTCATAGTCCTAGAGGAACTCGAGCCACCACCGATATCTCAGGTTCAGGTCCTTCTACGAGAAGACGTACCTGAGACTCTGGTGGTTAGAATAGATTGTAAAGCACTCACCCATCAGGTAGTGTCGCCACATCTTCAGGGAGAAGACCACTGCTGCTAACTCCAGGTCGTGGGTGGTGTAGTTCTACTTGTGCTGCCTCAACTGCTATGAACCGTAAGCAATCACTGCTCACTCCTGCATCGGGACACACCCGAGTCTGGTCCCTGATGCGTCATAATAAACTAAGTACCCTACGCCCTCCTCTGGTAGCCTCAAGATGGGCGCACCGATCAATCTCTGCCTCAGCTCCTAGAAGCTTTGCTGACATCTGTCTGACCACACAAAGGGTTTCCCCTTCTTCGTCAAAGCTGTAAGCGGTGCCGCAACTCTGGAGAAGTCTGGAAAAAATCTCCGATAGTACCCAGCTAGACCTAGGAAACTCCGCACCTCCGTCACGCTCCTAGGTGGCTCCCAAGAAAGTACCGCCTCGACCTTCACAGGATCAACTACAACTCTCACCTCAGAGATGACGTGCCCCAAGAAGTGAACCTCTCAAAGCTAGAACTGACACTTCGAGAGCTTAACATAAAGCTAGTGCTCTCGGAGTGTATCCAGTACAACCCGTAAGTGGTAGGCGTGCTCCTCCTCGGTAGTCGAGTAAATCAGTATGTCGTCAATGAAGACTATGACAAACCGATCGAGGTAGGGATGGAAGATCTTGTTCATGAGACTCATGAACACTTATGGAGTGTTGGTCATACTGAAGGTCATGACCAAGAACTCATAGTGGCCATACCGACACCTAAAGTCCGTCTTCTGCACATCCTCATCCTGAACTCGGAGCTGATGATAGCCTGACCTAAGGTCTATCTTTGAGAACCAACGTGCTCCCTTGAGCCGATCGAAGAGGTATTCAATCCTCAAAAGTGGATACTTGTTCCTCACAGTCACCTGGTTTAGGTGATGATAGTCTACACACAGTCGCAAGATCCCATCCGCCTTCTTGGCGAACAATATCGGGGAAGCCCTGGGTGAAACACTGGGTCAGATGAATCCCTTGCCCTACAAGTCCTCCAGCTGTACCCGTAGCTCTCGAAGCTCAGTGGGAGCCATCCGATATGCTGGAGTGGATATTGGGACTGTCCCGGGGTATAGGTCAATATAGAAATCTACCTCCCTGCAAGGAGGTAGTCCTGAAACATCGTCAGGAAAAACGTCCGCATACTGATCCACCACTACAGGAAAAATCGGACTCTGCACGTCAACTGCTCCGAGGATGATACTAGCTAGCTGATGTGTGATCGGATGTCCACTCCTCTGCGTGAGTCCATCCTACACTGCAAAGGCTCCCTTCTCGCCGGTGAAGGTGAACCTGCTCCCATCGGTGCAGACACACCGCACCTTGCGCCTAATATAGTCAATCTGAGTATGGATTGTAGATAACCAGTCCATACCCAAGATGACATTGTAAGGCCTCGACGCCGCTACAAGAAGATCCCAGCCGAAGCTCTCGCCTCCTAGAGTAAGATCACACTGCCGGAACCAGTGTGTAATCGTCGAGTCTTCTCCTGTAGGAGTCTCTAGCTGCAAGGATCGATCCAACGGCTCCGTCGGAATCTCCGAGCTCCGAACAAGGGCAGCGAAAATAAAAGAATGACTTGCACCTGTGTCTATAAGAAATGCAGAAAAGGTGGTGTAGACAAAGATAATACCTCGAATCATCTCAGGTGCACCGTGGTCATAAGACTCTGCTACCTGGAGCTGAGCCTGCCTCTACCTACCAGCTCCCTGTGGTCGGGGTGGACCTCCTGGGGGTGGTGGTGGTAGAGCCTCGAAGCGTCGTCCACCACCCGCTTCTCGGACAGCTCCTCTGCCTCGTCCCCCTGCTCCCTGCGGACCGCCATGGTTGAACCTATGCCTCTTCCTAGGAGGTCCCTCCACTGTCTGATGCTCGTCTGCATGGAGGGTCGGGCAGTCACGATCCATGTGGTCCTGCCCGCTGCATGCATAACATTGTCTGCTCCTTGAAAGGCTAACTTTGTGCCGTGTGCCCCGCATAGCCGAACCCGAATCCTGAGGTCTCCCACCTGTCAGCCTGGTCCGCTTGGACCCCTACATCATCTGTCGACTGCCAGCTGGAGAAGACTCCGCTCCGTGCCATCCTGCGGTGGGTCTCGCTGCTGACGGCTGCTCGGCGAGAAAGCTCTCCACTAGCAGGTCTCGCTCCCGCACCCCCGCCTGGGTGGGGATGCTGAGTGGAATCGTCGAAGCTCTGATCTCATGCCTTAGCCCCTGCTCAAAGGTCCGAGCCCGGAAGAATGGGTCCCGTACCATGTATGTGGAGTAGCACGAGAGGTCGGTAAATCTCACCGAGTACTGGGATACTAACATGCTGCCCTGCCATAGCTGCAGTAACTCTTGGATGCGCACCGCACAGAGGGTGGCTGGAAAAAACTCCAAGAGGAAGAGGCTCTCGAAGTCCGTCCATAGTAGAGATTCCTCATCGTGAACCTGGAGCATCAGGCTCCACCATCTACCTACTACTGCGTGCAGGAGACTCGCGACAAGGATCACCATGAGGTCTGCTGGTGTTTCTACCAATCTGAAGACTCTGACGATAGGCTCTAGCCAATCCTTGGCTGCCTGAGGATCCGTCTCTCCGTAGAACCTGGGCGGCCTCTACCTATGAAACTCGTGCAACGTGCTCAGGCGGCGTGAACTCTCTGTCGCTGGGGCTGGTAGCATCAGTGGCTCGGCGGGTAGAGGTACCGTCGGTGCCTCCGCTGTAATGGGGCCCTGCACCGAGGCCTCATTGCTCGGTGGGCTTTCGTCTCGCACAAAGCTCGGAACCCTAGATGGCTTTCGTCGTGGGGCCATCCTGAAAAGAAACAGGTGCACCACAGTTAATACAATATACCTGGTGAGATAACACAAAGTAATCACAAAGAAATTTTTTGAAACACACATGCAATCAATGTTTTCATTAACTGAGTTGAAAATTAGAAGTCAGGGTCCTGGTGTATGGATACGTCGGCCGCCACACCAACACTGGAATCCCTGTACTGATAACCACACTCATTACTCTAAACATTATTGCTTCACAGAGAAGAAAATATC
Source organism: Viscum album (assembly GCA_963277665.1). Lineage (NCBI taxonomy): Eukaryota > Viridiplantae > Streptophyta > Magnoliopsida > Santalales > Viscaceae > Viscum > Viscum album. The sequence continues at coordinate 375,112,134 of OY728157.1, read as the reverse complement.
AGAGTCCTGAGTTCTGCGGTAGAACCGACTCCTCTGATACCAATTTGTCACGACCCGTCCTCGGGGCCTGTGCCGTGACTTCCCCAAGCCCACTTTCCATAGGCCAGGGTTGGCGACTAGCACCAAAGGCGTAAATCCCAAAACAAGGGAAGACCTTGCCTTTATGAAGTAACAAACACAATAAAGTACGCAAGTGAAGTAAACACTAAGCAAAACTGAGTACAAGGTAAGTGCTAGAAAAGTAAATGGGACAGTATACAAACCCAACTGAAAGTACAGTACAACTGAAAGGAAAGTACAACAACAGTAAGAAAAACAGCAACACCGAGTCATCCTCTGGAAATCCCACCTAAAGGGTGGGTACAGATAGTCTCCTCAAATCCTCAGATCCGGTTTCCCGCTCCATGTACGTCCCGTCAAGTGGTCCACCTCCGAGTACCGTCCAGATCCTCAAGCCTCCACCTCGATCAGCACTATCCATTGTCTGTAACCAACACAATGTAGTGCGGGCATAACCTGTGTAGGGGTGAGTATACGATACTCAGTAGGGACCCCGAGACCCCCGAAGGTCTCTCAGAATCCACGAAGGATAAACCACAAGGAAAGATACAATCATGAAGTATCAAAAACACTACTTAGGTATATACCCACATATATACCCAAGCCACCAATTACAGTCCGTCTCCAACTCCCAAGCACCACACAGTCCACAAAGGAAATCACAACTCAGTCCACATAGGAAAAACACAACCCAATCCACAAAGGATAGCAAGTCAATCACCTCGATGATAAGATTGAGAATCAAGACTCAGCTCACATAGGTATACACTTCGTAAGGATATAGAGATGATCGGATGTAGCCACAGATTCATCTAAGCTGTCGGACCCACAAAGGATACAAGACCAACTAAGCTGTCAGACCCACACATGATACAAGACCAGCTACTCTGCCGGACCCACACAGGATACAAGTACAGAGGTCAATACTACCAGGCCCACATAGGATACAAGAATAGTAGTCATCTCTATCGAACCCACGGAGGATTACAGTACAGTCGTCGTTGCTGTTGAACCCACAGAGGATTCCAGTACAGAAGTCGATGTAGTCGCAGCCAGCTCTAGGGTTCCCGCACACAGCACGGTCAATTCCGGGAGGGTCCGCTCCACAAGACAAGGGGGTCGATACATCAACTATCATGAACTCTAGAGTTTATGTATCACAAATATCTATCTCATCAAATGAAACCCAACGCGACAGACGATGCGTCAATCGGACGCCCGGTCTGAGAGTTATTGGCTTTTCCGTCCCAGGGGCCCGGTTGGTTTTTAAGATAAAACCAACCCGACCGTACTCCAGCTATGCCCAATCCTCAATAGGAGTAATACAAAAGATCTTTCTAACTAAGAGGAATTCAAAAAAGTCGACGCCACGTCAATCAGACGTCCGGAGCTCAAGTTATAAGCGTTTCCGCTCTGAGGGACCGATTGGTTTCGTGTTCGAACAACCCGGATGTACCCAAAGTTCTCTGAAACCTTAATTTTAATATACTAAAACGACTTTCTCGATCCAAGGATACCAACGCAACTGACGGTGCATTGATCGGAGGTCTGTAGCCCAAGATGTGGGAAAAAGACCGAAAGTAGTCCGAAAAGGGGGGTCTGGGCCCGGCCCGACCCGACCCAACCTCCCCGAGTCGACCCGACCCGGGTCCGGGTCCGGCCCGACTCGGATGGGTGTGGCCCAGCCTGGCTGGGGGTGGCCTGGCTTGGTCCGCGCGACCCACTCCGGCCCGACCGGGGGGTGCGCCAGCTCGGCCAGCGGGCCGAGCAGCGGGGGATGCGGTCTCCCCTCCCTTTGCGCTCCGCGGACGCGGCGGGCGCCACGTACTTTTCTAGATCTCACGCGGCCGCCTACCGCGGCGGCTCCTTCCGGTGGTGCACCGGGGCGCCGCCGCCTCCGCCCGCCGATGCCGCCTCGCCGGTGACCCGCGCCACCAGAGATGTCCACAGGCCACCAGAGTCATTCCAGTGGTCCGTTCTTGCTCCCGTCTACACCTGCGGCCGTCTCGGGACCCGCTCTTTATTGCAATGGCTTTCCAACGCCTTTGAGGTCCCATTTCATCATCTCCCAACGTTTCACACATCAAGAATAGAAAAGCGGTGGGTTTGGACTTGTTCGTTGGTCTGTACCCACCGCGTTAGTGGTTCAAATAACTCCCAACAATTATAGGTCATGCCGAGGGTATAATTCACGTAAAGAAAAATAAACCAAAACCCCTACCTCAACCAAGAAGACAATCGTCGGAGTTGCGGTACACGGCGTTGTGAAGAAGAGGATCGTAGGCGTCATCGGGGTGCACCGATGAGGAAGCAGTTCGGTGGAACGTCGTCAATCTCCGAGGAACCAGCGTTCTTCGTCATTCTTCGTCGGAGGCCGGCGTCGTTGGCGTTTTCGTCAGAGCTTCCCCCAGTGGGTTCTCAAATCGTTTACCAAAGGGTTGATTAATAAAAGAAATAATCCTCATGTTGTGTTCATTATTATGGTTCATTAATGAGCCTAAATTAATGAACCTATTAAACACACGGGTGTTGCTGTTACACAACCAAAGGGACGAGTCATTAAATGGACCTCATTTATTGACCGTCGTTATGCTGCGATTCCACCAACTGTCACTCGACAATGGAAGGAAAAGAATAAAATAACTTATAGTTATTTTATTATATAAAATTATTTTTCTGAAAGTCTAAAAACTTATCTTTTTCGTCCGACCCTTGTTGGTTGAAGTTAAGCTTCGCCTAAGCGAATCCCAGCGTTGGGAATTCATCGGTGCCCTCATATTTTAATTCCGTGCACCGGTTGAAAATTTAGAAAAACCCACTCGTTCGTTCACTAAATGTACCTGAGCTAAACTTTGAAAATTGATTCTGGGCACACCAGGCCTTGGAATCAAGCGTCGTCAGAAACTGCGTACTTGTAAAATTCCAAAGTATATTTAAAAAAAATTTCCTTGAAATTTCCTGGTCTTTACACTATGAATGAAAGATAAAGGGACATGTCAACGATGACTATCCTATGATAAGTTTTAAGTATAAATATGAGGATAATAATAATAAATATAAGAAATATATGATTTAAACTTTTAGTGATCCATAGGATAACTCAATTTTCAAAAAAATATGACAACCATGATAAAGCCAACATATCTTTTATGACAAACACAAATGAGGTATCTAATGTTTTCCCACATCTCATATTAATATTTATAAACCTTATGAAAATGAAAACAATGATGAAAATATGTCTAATAAAGAAATTTTTGAAAAATTTAATATTTTATAGGAAAATTTTTCAAATATAAATATAAAAACATAAATAAGCAGCATGCTTTGACTTCTAGTTTTAAAATTGATCTTACTATAGAGAATGAAAAAATTATCTATTTCTAAAAGAGAACAATGAGTTAAAGTTATCTAATGTCAAATTTAAAAATTATTTGGATATTTTTAAAATTGTAATAAATACCTTGACTCGAATTCTTGTAAACTAAACAAACTCTAAATATACTACTAGAATAGGCTATCATCTAAGATAGATAAGGATTGTTAAAAATAATTTTATTCCTAGTACCAGTTATAATAAATCTATTACTATTTTTTATTATTATATACCTAAACAATATTCTATTTATAAAAGTCTAAAATATGCTTATAGTAATCCTGTTAAGAAGTTATGGATTCCTAAATCTTTGATTACTTACATTTTTGGACCTAAGAAGATTTGGGCACTAATGCCATTTTTGGTTTTAAATTTATTTTGTATGAACCTTATTTGAAAATATCCAGTAAGCACCAATGGTATCTAGAAAATGGTTTCTATAAACACATGATGGGGGACTATTCAAGTTTCAAGAACCTAATCAAGGTGGATGGTGGACATGTCACTTTTAGTGACAATACCAAAGGAAAAATTATTGGACTTGAAAAAATTAGTAACTCTAACACTATTTTAATTTCTAATGTTTTATTTGTGGGTGGATTAAAGTATAATATGTGGTAGAATAAAAATACATCATATAAATAACCAAATAATATCATATAATAGTTTCATATACAATCATAATCATGGACTACTATACATAATATAGGTAATACCTGGAAACAAGAATCTAGTACAATATATGTATCAAAAGTACGAAAAGACCAAAAAGTAATTATCCCTAGATAGAATCATGATCCATAACCCAATATTGTGCTCCCCTTATCTTATGAAGCAATCAATAAAGAATCAGTAAGTGGTCTCTTTCCCCTATCCCATTATGCATCCACGAAGTCTTTTCGGGTACCCAATGATGGCCCAAATAGGGTGCCAAATAACACTTACTAGGCCACCAACAACGTTGTCTATAACAAGTCAATTCCTCAAATATAAGCTGAATATGTGTACAAATATAATAGGAGTACATGTAGTAAAAGTAGAAGTGATACTATCCAGTCTATGAAGTCTCATTATGACCAAGTAACTAAATTATAAGGGTTATCTATAAAGCATAACAAGCATAAAAAATAGATTTTTCTATGTAATCATAAAATAAATCAACATGGGTTAGGATCTAAGGAGTATAAATGTCCAAGGCATCCAAGTGAGTAGGATATATGGAGTAGAAATGTTCATGGAATCCAAGTAAGAAGGATATCTAATTAAATTGGATCCATGGAGTAGAATTTTCTATGGTGTCCAAGTGAGCAAGTCAATCAATTAAGACGTATCTATGGAGTAGAAATTTCCAAGGCAACCTAATGGATAAGATCAAAGGAGTAGAAACATCCAAGGTATCCTAGTAAGCTTATTAAAATGGATACAAGGAGTAGAAATTTCCAAGGAATCCTAATGAATTAGTAAGTCAATTAAATATGTTCTAAGAATTAGAAATGTCCAAGTATTATTAATGAACTAGCAAGTCAAGTAAACATGATCCAATGAATAGAAATTTCCTAGAAATCCTAATGGATCATATCTAAGGAGTAAAAATGTCTAAGGCATCCTAGTAAGTTTATTAAAATGGATCCAAGTTGTAGAAATTTCCAAGTAATCCAAGTGGGTCTTCAGTGCCATGCCGCAAACCCTCCATTATCATCACAACTAATTTATCCATCATTTCATCAACCATTCATTTACTCATTTAACTAATCTATTCATAGTCATACACAATCACGAGATTAACCATTTCATACCTTTTATATACAAAGGAAAATGTTCTATAAGGTGCTTAAAATTTTAAGAATCTACTCTATTACCATATTCAAATCCCAATAATGAAAAACTAGCACAAATCACCCCAAGGGTGACATTTTGATAGAAAGAGTGAAGAACCCACCCCATGGGTGGTTTAGGTTGAGGTTGATAACTTCTAACCTAATATAAGGGTGTCATGAAATTTCTTAAACATGATTTTATCAATTAACCCATGGTTCAATTAATTAAGGAAGCATCACTTAGAAAGTATGGTGTGAAAAACAACAAGAACAAGATATAAATGACTAGAATTTTAGGGAAAAGGTATAGAACACCAACATTAATCCCATATAATAACACTCATCCAGTATCAGCCTTTGATTCAGTCCAGATTAAAGGAAAATATGATAATGGAGGAAGACCTCAGAAATATGGAATATTATATTGCACCATAATAGCATCATTGATAGAAATAAAAATGGATAAAGGATCCTAAAGAATGAAGAAATCAACAATGGATATGCAACAAAATGATTGACTCTCGAATCATAGGTAGAATGATGAAACAACACCAAATCATAGCTTAGGCTTGAGGGATAGATCCTATAGTGGACCTCCTGTGTGAGAGAGATGTTTGGGGGTGGGTGGGGGGATTCTATCGAAATAATAGGATTTGCATCCTTAAAAAAAACTCCTGGGAATTTACATGATGTGTAAACTTTAAATACCCTGTAATGTTTGAGTTTTTCTTCTCCATGGAAAAACCATTACACATCATGAAAAGAGTATTCAAAATCAACACATGTCATGTATTTAATACCCTACATGTATTCTAAATACACATCATGTATTTGTATAAGGACCCAGCCTTAAAACAATACATAATCTTGAATTAAATGAATAATTCACATTGAGGATCTTTTCAGGTTTAGAGTTTTAGAGAATTAGGACATAACTATTACATCTCAAAGATTACAAAGGAGACACATCTACTTAGTTTCCATTTTTATCCCAAAATAAAAACTCTTGAACAAAAGAGTCATGTCTAGTTTCATATTTTAGACAGCATGAAATTTCCCTGATCCCATCCTTGACCCTATTCTACTTTATGTCCTGTGAAAAGCATTTCAAAAAATTGGGATGAGCATAAAAATCTAAATAAGGGATATAAAAATACAGAAAGAAAACATTAGTCCATGTATACATAAGAATCAATGAAATCATAATTTACTCATAAAACATAAGCTCTTTAACATACCTCATGAAATCATAATATTTAAGAATAACTCATAGAAATCATAATATGTAAAGGTAACTTGAGGCATTTATAACATTCTTTCGTAGGGAGTAACCCTCATGGTTACGTTTAGAATACCCATCATAGTATATTCCTTAAATCTCTTCAGAGAAACCTTAGCGTTTAACTCCTTCACGTTACCCAATGCATTGGAGAGCTATCTCAGGCTCACCCGCCCTTAGTTTATCACGAAACCACCCAACTTCATAAACAATTCCCAAGAACCATAACATAATCGTATCACATAAAACATGAATAAAGGAAACATAAAATTTCCACATTTCAATCAAAAGATATCAATAAAAAACATTGATATAATCAAAACATTATCAAAAACGATTATCAATACCAAAATAAAATAAAAGTAAAATATGGTATTTATTTTTCATCTAAAAAAAGTTATGGCTTGTAGAGGAAGCTGAAACTCAAATAATGGTCACGGTGGCAGAGATGTCGTTGTCGCCGCATACGTAAGACAAAAAACCATTACTTTTGTCATTTATTAAAACATTTCATGTAAAAATATTCCTTTTGAATGAAATTAAAAGTCAAAAATGTTTATTATACAACTAATAAAAGAAGGTTGTATATAAATTGAAGTATGCCTCATCGAAAAGTGATTGAGACGAAGTCCCGTAAAAAGACGATATCCTTAGATTAAGGATAAATAAATTACATAATTATGTGTGAAAAATATAAATACACCCAATATAAGTGGATATTAAGTGTAAAAAAATCATAAGTAATCCACACATATTCATAGTATGACATAATCAAGAAGTAGAGGTTTAACCCAAGGAATTGAAATTGAGTTAAGAAGTTCCCTTGCAAAAATTCGACAACTTAACAACGTCACATTAAAATTCATAAAATGAGTTGATGAGAGAGAACATAGTATCTCATAATTTGGACATAAAATTTACATAAATAAGGATATATAATAACAAATCACAACATTAGAAGATTTAAATTAAAAGACCTAAAAAAATAAGTCTTTTAAAAAGAAGAGGGTGAAAGGTTCCCTTACTGATTTGGGTAACTTTCGAAACGTACACCCTATGAAAGAAGGAATATAAAATGTTGATGTAAATACCCATAAATGAAATTATATTACACAAATAGTAGAATAATGGGAAGTATATACACCACTCAAAGGATATAGTAACAAATATAGCTTGAATCTCACGGGAATAAATAGTGAGATAAAAACCCCTTACCTCATTGTAATAAACTGAGTCGTATGACCAAAAGATAATAAGAACCAAATGAATCATAGAATACCATGAATATAAATAGAACCATGATAATATATATCAAATGGAAGTACAAAATACACCACAATCAATAAGTAATTGGTGAACAATGGAAATCTCATGGAATTAAAAGTGAGATAAGAAATCCCCTTATCTCAAGTCCAACTTGTCTTGTTCGTTTCTTTATATTCCTGAATAATAAACTTTGGTCAATTTATAATTTCTTAAGGGATTTTTTTAAAGTTTATTATTCAATTCATATCACATGTTATAATAATTAGTTAATTATGCGAGTTCATATCATACGTTTTGTCGATGTTCGGTACATGAGTCAACAATGAACTTGTTTGAAGATAATTGTCCATGTAGTTATAAGTACATCATCTCCAAAATGGTGTGCATGGTTTAAATATCATATATATGCAGTATATATTTATTTAATAATATTCCATAATTTTTAGAGAAAAGAAAAGAAATGTACCGTTCATGGAGACGGTAGGCCGTACGTATGCATGAACGCTACTTTCATTTTTTTGTCATATTAATGGAATTTAAAACTAAATTACACATATATATTATAATTACTATATAATATATATGTTATATAGGTAACATAATTTTATTAATTAAATTATTTATAAATTCCATGTTTGGCATGAACGAGTCACATCACTTGAGTGGGCGGTAGTCCACACTTCCTCATATGAAATTATCGCATTTGCACAACATGAAAAGCATAAAGATATGTTTTAAATATAAAATAAAGAAGAATTGAGAGGAAATAAATATAATATATATCATATATAAATATAGTTCCATCATAATGGCCACAATGAAAGGTATTAAAAGAATATTGAACAATCATCGTTTCATGAGGCAGTAATTCGCCACCCACAGAAATAGTATGTTGTTTAACCATTAGACAGAGGTGTGTATAAGTGTAGGTATAATAATTATCATAAAAACATACTAGTATATTTAGGATACTGGTGTTTTTATGGGATCAAATAATAATAACATATTGGTGAGTTAAGAAGGAAAATAAAAGGAAGAAACTCGAGATAAGACATTACCTATAAATCGGGTAACTCTTTTTGATTTGCGCCAAAGGCTTCCTTGGAAGGACTTCTGCCCAAAGTGAGGCTTCTAGGAGTAATAGAGGGATGTGGAGAGATAATATGAGAAGTTTTTGGACGATCCAAGGTATTGAGAGGTGTCGGTAAGGGGGTAGAGGTGGGGGCCTTTTATAAGAGGGAGGAGGGTCACTTTTGGAAAGTCTTGAAATGTTACTTTTTTATAAAATGATTTTAGGATTTTAAAGATCCCACAATGATATATTTAGAGTATAAGTTGATAAGGATTCTAAATCCACCCATACAATAGGTTTTAGACAGGTTTAATTCTTAGATTTTACCTTATATTTTCATTTTATTTAAATCGTTCATTAATGAGGTAGTCACTACATCATCATGGTGTCATAAATAAATTTATTAATTTAATGTCGAAAAATATTAAAAAATACCATGATGTAGGAAATATTTTTAGATTTCAAATGAATATTTATAGTCTAAGAGATCATTTATGGAAACAAAATTAAATTTTTTTTACTTAGGATATACAAACCTTTGTTATATTTCTCTTCTTTAAAAAAAAGTCATAAATATCACTATTACACCCATGTGACTCCATGGGACCTCAAGTTCAGCAAAAAGCTTTCCATGGTTGTACATGACTCAATAAAGATGATTTGGAAACATGTTGGGGTCATTTTATATTATTATGATATTATTTTATTACCCTTAACTACCCGATTACTAATTAATCACGATAACTAAAGATAATTACCGTCGTTACTATTCATAATGTCCAAAAATAAAAGATTATTAATTAAATAATTTGGAAATTATGATTCCAAATATGGAATCTATCTTACCAAATTACAAACTCAGAAATTTCAGTAATTAATTTAAAAATAATTCCCGTTGTCACAACCAAAGGCTGGTTTTTAAGAAGTAAAATTTATCAAAAGATAGACTTGTTTTTACATCCAACTGAAAAGTGAAATTACTTACAATGAACAAAATTGTATTAAGTGATAAAAATATAATTAAATTAAAATTTAAAACCAATTAAAAGTACAATCTAACTATATAATTAAATTAGATGGAAAAACAGTTTTGAAGTAAAATGCAGTATTTTTCACTATTCATTAAAAATAACCATTTGTCAGAAAAATACCAAAAATTTATCCAAAGTAAATTTGATATTCCAAATTAAAAAATGATTTCAATTTTACCAAATTAAAAACATATAAGTTTCATTAATTAATTTTATAATTAATTCCCGCTATCAAAACAAATAGCGTGTTTTTAAGAAACAATATCTATCAAAAGATTGACACTTGTTTATGTCCAATTTCAAAGTGAAATTAATTCCAATAACCACCATTGAATTAAATGGTAAAAATATATTTTAGCTTCAATTTAAACCCAATTAAAAAGATAATCTAACCATATAAATAAATTATATTAAAAGGAGGTTTTGAATTAAAATACATCAATTTCACTATTCATTAAAAAATGAACTTTATCAGAAAAATAACAAAAATTTACACAAAGTAAATTTTGATGTCCCAATTATAAATAAGGATTTTATTTTTTCAAATATAACATATAAAATTGAAAAAAATTAGTTTTAAAAAGGGGTATCCATCAAAAAGAGGTTAATCGACCTTTTAAAGAACATTAGAATATTTATGTTTAAAATCAAATTCTTTTCTTATTTCAAGACTCTAACTTTTATTGGATAAATGTAAAAATATTTAACAAACATATATAATCATTTTTTAGTTAGTTCTGTTCATTCCCTTCATTACAATGGTGAGGCGTTAACTACCATTTAAAAAAATATTATTATATTATTAGTGTGCAACATAAGATTTCAAAGAAACTCATTGTTGCGTATTGGGTACGCCATCAAACATAGAATTCCATTTAAAGTAATATTAATATTTAATTCACATGTATTAATAAATATGAAATTTTTTTATTATTTATTTACTTGGGATGTTACATCCTTCCCCCCTTTTGGGAATTGAGTCCTCGCAATTTTAAAATTGGGCTCGAAAACTTCATTGAAAGCCCCACATCGGAAAAGGAGTAAATTAAACTATCACTTTAAAATAAAGAAAGAAAAGTACAAAGGTCACCTGAGACAACAGATACTAGGATTCCATTAAAACATGGATATGGAGGAGAAAACAAACCATCAAGTTCTGATGGAGTGTGATAGAAAACATGTTTAAGAGAAAGTTAACCACCAGAAAATCACAAACTTGTGATGGGTTAAACGATATTTGATTCCCCAGTAGGAAAAGTTAACAGACAACGTTTTTGTTTTAAGTTACTTTTCATTGAGGAATTTATTTATGATCTTAACTAAATCATAAAGAAACATACTTACTTATCATGTATACTTTCATCTCTTACTATATTTCTTACACAAACTCATATTTTCTCCAAAAGATGTGTATTTATGATGATTTTTTCACATTAAGAGCACTATAATCAACTTCTTAAGAATCACCTAATCCAAAAAAGATGAACTATATATTTCCCATGTCTTTAGACCTTAACCAAAACCAAAATTTTTAGTACAAAATCAGATAATCCCCAAAAGGATAATCCTTTATAAAAAGAATTACTACTCTTAATCTCCAAAATTCAACAAAAAGAACCCAAGGTTCAAGAAAAACCATTAAATAAATAGCTATCTATAAAATTATTCAAAGTAATCCAAACTAAGATTGAAACCCAAATCTCTGAAGGATTTAATCACATAGTCTTCCAAGGTAAATCTTAACATTTATCTCCAAATAACATCAGTTACTCTTAAAGTCTAATATTGAAAAGTAATAAACCGAATCACATATCCTCCATGATAGGTTAATCATTTCCATAGATAACCCAAAATCAACTTATTCCTAATTCATAAGATCATCTAACTAAAAAGAATTAGTCAAACTAACTAGGGACTTCACATAGTCCAGTGGTAGGTGACAAATACTAGTCACACTTTGGTTATGGGTTCGATTCCCGCGGCTTCATCCGATGTGATGGGTTGACACACGGTTTGCGTGTTGTCCCTTTTAAAAAAACTATATAATTTTATAACATTTCCAAAAAGAGATAAATTAATAAAAAATAACCATAACATATTTTAACCACAAAGGTTATCTAATAACTTTTGTTTTTCATCCCAAAATGTATTAACCGATAATTTTCTCAAATTCAGGGATCATATAAACCCAAAAATGGTTCTTTATAACTATATCCACAAAGACAAGATAACTATTCCTTGAATAAAATTTTCATATATCAGAAATCAGGGCTACACATACTATAAAAAGTATTCTAATGTAATCTCATAATCAAAAGAGCCTTAATACTTTTAAGAATCCCACCATCCTAAAATTTACCATAACTCTTGAATCCCTTATATGCTGACTTCTTACTCATTCAACATTCTTCAAGATCCATTAACCATTCCTTTACAACTTATTCTGAAATAATTCTTTCCTACAAATAAAATCATGAATCATATCCTAAGATTTCAATAATAGGAAAACATATGTTAAGAAATAATCCATACCTTTTATTGGTCATTTTTAGTTTCTTCATCCTCAATCAGAATGACATTAGGTATTGGTAAACAAATATTTGTACGATCCTGGTGATCCCATTCCTGAAACTTCTTTGTAGGACATGTGTTTGCATAATGACCATGCACACCACATTTAAAACATTCAATTGATCCTTCATAAAGAACTTATTTCGCTTTCTTAGAGGCAACTAGATGCTTCCTTTTTCCATGGAAGGTTCTTGATTTATGACCTTCATTTCCACATCTATAGAATCTTTCTGTCCCTTTGAATCATTTTCCTATGTGTTTCTTCCCACATATTTTACACATAGGTTTTTGAACATTCTTACCTTTATGATTATTACCTAAACTTTCGTAGGGATTTGTTTATATCATATATGATGAGTTATAAAAATTAATAAGGTTCAGGTGGTCAATAATGACTCCAGATAGTTGGTTGAGAATAACCACAAGAGTTCTCATTGCAGCTCCAATAAGATTCAGTTGCTCGTTCAGAAAACCGTCACAGTTTTCTTCACATCCACTATTACATTGGTGCCTGCTAGATCCATCCATTTACTAAAACCAAAAAGTTCAGTGTGAGTATATCAGTAACATCATCATATAATATCTTATGAGGAGATTAAATACAAAGATATACTTATTCATGTTATCTTAAACTCATTCACTTTATAAAAATAACTACGACTCTTTCTAAAATCCTAATCATTATGGTAATGTCACTTGTTCTTAAATAATACCCTAACCTCTAAAATTATCTAAACCAACCTCTGATACCAACTATAAGGAACTAGCCTTAAAACATTACATAATCTTGAATTAAATGAATAATTCACATTGAGGAACTTTTCAGGTTTATAGTTTTAGAGAATTAGAACATAACTATTATATCTCAAAGATTACAAAGTAGACACATCTATCCAGTTTCCATTTTTTTCACAAAATAAAAACTCTTGAACAAAAGAGTCATGTCTAGTTCCATGTTTTAGACAACATTACATTTCCATGATCCCATCCTTGACCCTATTCCACTTTATGTCCTGTGAAAAACATTTCAAAAACTTGGGATGAGCATAAAAATCTCAGTAAGGGATATAAAAATACGGAAAGAAAACATTAGTCCATGTATACATAAGAATCAATGAAATCATACTTTACTCATAAAACATTAGCTCTTTAACACTCCTCATGAAATCATAATATTTATGAATAACTCATAGAAATAATAATACATAAAGGTAACTTGAGGCATTCATAACATTCTTACATAGGTATTAACCCTCATGGTTACGTTTGGAATACCCATCATAGTATATTCCCTAAATATCTTCGGAGAAACCTTAGAGTTTAACTCCTTTGCATTACCCAATGCATTGGAGAGATATCTCGGGCTCACCCACCCTTAGTTTATCATTGAACCACCCAACTTCATAAACAATGCCTAAGAACCATAACATAATCGTGTCACATAAAACATGCATAAAGGAAACATAACATTTCCACATTTCAATCACAAGATATCAATACAAAACAATGATATAATTGAAAAATTATCAAAACCATTTTCAATACCAAAATAAAAGAAAATTAAAACATGGTATTTATTTTTCATTTAAAAAAAATTATGTCTTATAGAGGAAGCCGAAACTCAAATAATGGTCACGGTAGTGGAGAAGTCGTTGTCGCCGCATACGTAAGACAAAAAAACATTCCTTTTGTCGTTTAGTAAAATGATTCATGTAAAAATATTACTTTTAAATAAAATTAAAAGTCAAAAGTGTTTATTATACAACTAATAAAAGAAGGTCGTATATAAATTGAATTATGCCTCATCGAAAAGAGATTGAGATGAAGTCCCATACAAAGACGGTATCCTTAGATTAAGGATAAATCAATTAAATAATTATGTGTGAAAAATATAAATACACCCAATATAAGTGGATATTAAGTGTAAAACAATCAGAGGTCATCCACAAATATTCATAGTACGAAATAATCAAGAAGTAAAGGTTTAACCCAATGAATTGAAATTGAGTTAAGAAGCTCCCTTGCAAAAATTCGACAGCCTAACAGCGTCACATTAAAATTCATAAAATGAGTTGATGAGATAGAAAATTGTATCTCATAACTTGGACATAAAATTTACATCAATAATGATAAATAAGAACATATTTCAACATAAGAATATGTAAATTAAAATACCTAACAAAAATAAGTCTATTAAAAAGAAGAGGGTGAAAGGTTCCCTTACCGATTTGGGTAACTTTCGAAATGTACACCCCATGAAAGGACTATACAATGTTGATGTAAATACCCATAAATGAAATTATATTACAAAAATCGTAGAATAATGGGAAGTACATACACCACCCAAAGGAGATAGTGACAAATATAGCATGAATCTCATGGGAATAAATAGTGAGATAAAAACCCCTTACCTTGTTGTAATAAACCGAGTTGTATGACCAAAAGATAATAAGAGCCAAATGAATAATAGAATACCATGAATATAAATATAACCATGATAATATATATCAAATTTAAGTACACAATACACCACATTCAATAAGAAATTGGCTAACAATGGAAATCTCACGGAATAAAAAGTGAGATAAGAAATCCCATTACCTCAAGTCCGACTTGTCTTGTTCGTTTCTTTATATTCATGAATAATAAACTTTGGTCAAATTATAATTGCTTAAGGAATTACTTTAAAGTTAATTATTCAATTAATATCACATATTATCATGTTATAATAATTAGTTAATTATGTGAGTTCACATCATACGTTTTGTCGATGTTCGGTACATGAGTCAACAATGAACATGTTTGAAGAGAATTGTTCATGTAGTTATAAGTAAATCATATAAAAAATGGTGTTAATGATTTAAATATCATATATATCCAGTATATATTTATTTAATAATATTACATAATGTTTGGAGAAAATAAATGAAATGTACCGTTCATGGAGACGGTAAACTGTACGTACGCATGAACGCTACTTTCATTTTTTGTCATATGAATGGAATTTAAAACTAAATTAAACAAAGATATATTATAATTAAAGTATAATATATATGTTATATATGTAACATAAGTTCATTAATTACATTATTTATAAATTCCATGTTTGGCATGAACGAGTCACATCACTTGAGGGGGCGGTAGTCCACACTTCCTCATATGAAATTATCGCATTTACACAACATGAAAAGCATAAAGGTAGGTTTTAAATATAAAATAAAGAAGAATTGAGAGGAAATAAATATAATATATATCATATATAAATATATTTCCATCATAATGTCCACTATGAAAGGTGTTAAAAGAAGATTGAACAATCATCGTTTCGTGAGGCAGTAATTCGCCACTCATAGAAATAGTATGTTCTTTAACCATTAGACGAAGGTGTGTGTAAGTGTAGGTATAATCCTTATCATAACAACATAATAGTATATTTAGGATAATGGAGTTATTATGGGATAAAATAATAATAAGATAGTGGTGAGTGAAGAAGGAAAATAAAAGGAAGAAACTCAAGAGAAGACATTACCTCTAAATCGGGTAACTCTTTTTGATTTGAGCAAAGGCTTCCTTGGAAAGACTTCTACCCAAAGTGAGGCTTCTAGGAGTAAGAGAGGGATGTGGAGAGATAATATGATAAGAGGTTGGACGAGCCAAGGGATTGAGAGGTTTGGGTAAGGGGGTAGATGTGGGGGCCTTTTATAAGAGAGAGGAGGGTCACTTTTGGAATGTCTTGAAATGTTACTTTATTATAAAATGCTTTTCATATTTTAAAGGTCCCACAATGATATATTTAAAGGATAAGGTGATAAGGGGTTGAAATCCACCCATAAAATTGGTTTTAGACAAATGTAAGTCTTATATTTTACCTTATCTTTTCATTTTATTTAAACAGTTCATTAATGAGGTAATCACTGCATCATCATGGTGTCATAAATAAATTTATTTATTTAATTTCGAAAAATTATAAAAAAATACCATGAATTAGGAAATATTTTTAGATTTAGAATGACTATTTATAGTCTAAAAAATGATTTATGTAAACAAAATTAATTTTTTTTACTTAGGATATACAAACCTTTGTTTTATTTCACTTTTTCTTAAAAAAAAGTCATAAATGTCACTATTAAACCCATGTGACTCCATGGGCCCTCAAGTTCACTAAAAAGATTTCCATGGTTGGAAATGACTCAAACAAGAGTATTTGGAAACATTTTGGGATCATTTTATATTATTATGATATTATTTTATTACCCTTAACTACCTGATTACTAATTAATCACGATAATTAAAGATAATTACCATTGTTACTATTCATAATGTCCAAAAACAAAAGAGTCTTAATTACATAATTTCAACCTTATGATTAAAAATATGGAATCAATTTTACCAAATTCCAAACTCATAAATTGCAGTAATTAATTTAAAAATAGTTCCCATTGTCACAACCAAAGACGAGTTTTTAAGAAGTAAAATTTATCAAAAGATTGACTTGTTTTAACATCCAACTGAAAAGTGAAATTACTTCCAATGAACAAAATTGTATTAACTGAAAAAAATATAATTCAATTAAAATTTAAAACCAACTATAAGGACAATATAACTATATAATTAAATTAGATGAAAAATCAGTTTTGAAGTAAAATGCAGTATTTTTCACTATTCATTAAAAATGAACATTTGTCAGAAAAATACCTAAAATTTATCCAAAGTAAATTTGATATTCCAAATTCAAAAATGATGCCCATTTTACCAAATTCAAAACATAGAAGTTTCACTAATTAATTTTATAATTAATTCCCACTGTCAAAACAAATAGCGTGTTTTTAAGAAACAATATCTATCAAAAGATTGACACATTTTTATGTCCAATTTCAAAGTGAAATTAATTCCAATGACTACCATTGGATTAAATGGTAACAATATATTTTTTCTAAAATTTAAACCCAATTAAAAAGATAATCTAACCATATAAATAAATTAGATTAAAAATAAGTTTTGAATTAAAATACAACATTTTCATTATTCATTAAAAACTGATCTTTATCCGAAAAATAACAAAAATTTACACAAAGTAAAATTTGATGTCCCGATTCTAAATAAGGATTTTATTTTGTCAAATATAACATATAAAACTGACAAAAAGTAGTTTTAAAAAGGG
Organism: Viscum album; assembly: GCA_963277665.1. Taxonomy (NCBI): domain Eukaryota; kingdom Viridiplantae; phylum Streptophyta; class Magnoliopsida; order Santalales; family Viscaceae; genus Viscum; species Viscum album. Next base: position 375,094,501 of record OY728157.1, on the reverse strand, counting down.
TTCACCATCAAAAGTCGGTTAATATACCTTTTAAAGAACATTAGAATAATTTTGCTTAAAATCGAATTCTTTTCTTATTTTAAGACTCTAACTTTTATTGGATAAATGTAAAAATATTTAAAAAACATATATAATCATTTTGTAGTTAATTATGTTCATTCTCACCATTACAACGACAAGGCGTTAACTACCATTTAAAATAATATTATTATATTATTAGTGTGCAATGTACGATTTCAAAGAAACTCATTGTTACGTATTGGGTACACCATCAAACATGGAATTCCCTTTAAAGTAATATTAATATTTAATTAACAAGTATTAATAAATATAAAAATGTTTTATTATTTATTTACCTGGGATGTTACAATTTGTCCTGAAGCCACTTTCATCCCCTTCTTCCTTTTTTCCAAACATACCAACCGACCTAAGTGTCTGAATTCCAGATCTAATCCAAAAAGAGAGTTTCAACAGGGGTTTAACTAAAAATTAAAAGGATTCATATCTCATAGAAAAACTTCGGATATTAAAATCTTCATACCTAAATTAATTCAACCCTAAATTTTCCTTACAAGGGTGGTAAAACATTATTTGAGAATAAATATAGCCACTAGGAATGTAAGTCAGCCTCCCACCCCCAAGTATTGTCCAGTTTACAACCGTGCTGCCATACCACCTACACCAGAGGAACTGACCAGCCTCAGATAACCTTCATACATCGATCAAAAATATGGATAGGATTCCATTCAAAGGAAATTTCTACCTCCAAATAAACCTCCTTAGGCTGAAGAATAAGAAATGAATCAGAATGATATCAGTGAAGATGGGATACATGAAAGATGTCATGCATTGCCCAATACCACTGAGGTAACTATAATTGGTAGGATACAGGCCTGGATCTCTTCAGAATCTCAAAGGTCCTAACATAATGAGGTTATAACTTCCATTAGTTCCAAATTAATCTATTCCCCAGTCAAGGTGAAATTAGAAAGAAAATCTGACTCCCCACCTCAAACTCTAGTGGTTGACAATGAAAATCGACATATGAATTTTCTCTAGACTAAGCTATAGACTTCTGCTGTCTAGTAAACTAAACCTGTTCTAAAGTCTCTTGAATGAGATGAGGACTTTGTAGCACTGCCTCTCCTACCTCTATCTAACACAAGGGTGAACAATATGTCCTAACATATAGGGTATAATAAGGATCCATATGTATATTCACTTGGAATATATTATTATAAGCGATCTTAGTGAGAGTTAAGTGTTTCACCCAAGAAACCCAAAAATCAAGGAAACATACCTGGAGAATGTCCTAAAAAACCTTTATTATATGCTTGGACTGACCATTAGTCTATGGATGATAGGCTGTACTCAATAGTAGTAATGAACCTAGTTCCCACTAGTAGAAAAATGATTTTTAACGTCGCCAGTTTGACGTCGGTTTCTTATAAACCGACGTAAATAAATTTTACGGTGATTTTTTGGCGTCGGTTTTTAAAAAAACCGACGCCAAAAAGGGAAAAAAATTGTTTTGGCGTCGGTTCCTAAAAAAAACGACGCAAAAAACTAAAAAATATATATTTTGGCGTCGGTTTTTTAACAAACCGATGCTAAAAATTAAAAAAAAACTACTTTTCGCGTCGGTTTTTTTAAAAACCGACGCGAAAAGTTAAAATATATTTATGGCGTCGGTTTTTATGAAAACCGACGCCAAAAAATTTTAAAAAAAAATTATATTGTTTTAGATAATTCTCTAATCTTTGATTTGACTGGTCGTGGAGCAAAAACGGAGTTACGGATTAAAAGTTATGACCTTTGAAAGTTGAACTTCTTTAAGACTTCTTTTAGAGAAGGTCAACTTCCGACATCCATAACTTTTAATCCGTAACTCCGTTTTTGCTCCACGACCAGTCAAATCAAAGATTAGAGAATTATATAAAACACTGTAATTTTTGTTTTTAATTTTTGGCGTCGGTTTTCATAAAAACCGACGCCAAAAATATAATTTAACTTTTCACGTCGGTTTTTTTAAAAACCGACGCCAAATTTTTTTTTTGTTTTTGGCGTCGGTTTTTAAAAAAACCGACGCGAAATGTAGTTTTTTTAAATTTTTAGCATTGGTTTGTTAAAAAACTGATGCCAAAGATTTTTTTTTAAAACTTTTATGGTGTCGGTTTTCATAAAAACCGACGCCAAATTTTTTTTTTTCATTTTTTGCGTCGGTTTTTTTATGAACCGACGCCAAAAAGGATATTGATTGACATTTTTTGCATCGGTTTTCTAAAAAACCGACGCCAAAAGACCAATGTAAATACTATTTTGCATCGGTTTCAAACAAAACCGACGCCAAAGAGTAACGCGGGATCAGAATTTCAATTTTTTTCACAACGCGCGTTTAACTTTATAAAATCCCGCCTACATTTTCATACAACGCAATTGAAAATATTTTCGTTTACTATATATATATCCAGTTTCTCCTTCTTTCATCATTTTCAACATCTTCGATTCAATCACGATTTCAATGCGACTTCAATCATTAATTTGAACATGGTACATATTCTATTCATTTGTTTTCTTTATTATTATTATCCTTCATTTCTAAACAACTCGATTGGCTTTCTTATAATGATGATTCATTCTCATTTCTAAATACAAGTTATATGATAATAAAGAACATATCATTTCGATGGAAGCCCCTAAAACCATTGAAATATGTTTGATGTATTATGATTATTTTATTACATTTGGTGTATATGATTATAATTTATGTTTATCATGTTTTCTTTGAAACGAGTTGTATCAATCAAAACTTTGATAGGTTCAACTTCTAACGGCGATAACGTTTGAACCGTAACTCCGTTTTAGGTCCACAGCCTGTCAAATCGAAGCTTAGGAAATGATCTAAAACCTAGAAAAAAAAATTTTGATTTTTGGCGTCGGTTTTTATAAAAACCGACGCGAAAAATATATTTTTTTCATTTATGGCATCGGTTTTTTTAAATAACCGACGCCAAAACTACTTTTTTTAAATTTTTCGCGTCGGTTTTTATGAAAACCGATGAGAAAAATTATATGAATTATTTTTTTTGGCATCGGTTTTTTACAAAACCGACGCAAAAAAAAATTTGATTTTTGGCGTCGGTTTTTATAAAAACCGACGCGAAAAATATTTTTTTTTTCATTTATGGCGTCGGTTTTTTTAAATAACCGACGCCAAAACTAATTTTTTTAAATTTTTCGCGTCGTTTTTTATGAAAACCGACGCGAAAAATTATATGAATTATTTTTTTGGCATCGGTTTTTTACAAAACCGACGCCAAAAAACGAATGTTATTCATTTTTCGTGTCGGTTTACAAAAACCGACGTAAAAATTCATATTTTTTACGTCAGTGACTTCGACGTCGGTTAAAAACCGACGTCCAAAATAAAAAAAAAACCGACGTTAAAAACCGTTTTCCTACTAGTGTCCCTCTGCAACCCCTACCAGAACCATGATGTAAATTGAGTGTCTCTATCTGATATGATAGAACATGTAACCCTATAGAGGTGTATGGACTCATGAATGCAGAGCCTCCCAATGTAATTTATTGAAAGATTCTCCTAAATATTTAGAAAATGAGGAACCTTTTTCAACCTATCTATGATCACCCATACAGTGTCACTACCCTGAGGTGATGCAGGAAGTCCATCCTGAAATCCACAGTGACGTCATCCCATTTCTACTCAATAATTGGAAATGACTGTAAAAGAACAAATGGCGACTGGTGGTTTGTCTTCAACTGTTAATAGGTGGAACCCTAAGTAACAAACCTAAATATATCCCTCTTCATCTCCGATCATCAGTATTTATGATGCAAGTCACAATACATCTTGATAAGTCTAAGAAGAATAATCTATATAGAGGCATGGGAATCTCACATCAACTCCTATTGAATGTATGCAGGAACCCAAAAGCATACATGGATGAAAAATATCTCATTCTATTTAAAAATCCAACTAGGAGGTGGGTCATCAACTACAATACTCTCTCGTAGAATCAAGACCTTAGATTTGGACAACTGCCTCATCCTCACCCTCTCTAGCAGTGAAGAGGTAACTGAAAACGATACATGTATAGACTAATCATGATGCTTCTAAAACTCTATATAAATCACTAAAAATAGGTCTATAAGCTACCACATACTATTGGACTCATAAAATTCCTGTATTCGATTCCTCTTGCTCAAAGCGTCGGCAACTATATTTCCCTTACTAGGCTTATAAGCAAGATTGAAGTCAAATTACGGTAGGTATTCAACCCACCTTCATTTAATTATATTCAAGACCCACTATGTAAAGATGTAATTGAGGTTTTTATGGTTCATAAACAACATAAAATTCCCTCCAAGTAAATATTTCCTCTAACATCATAAGTAATATAAATTAACGACTAACTCAATATCGTACGTTGGGTAGTTCCTCTTGTGTAGCCTCAACTGATGTGAAAAATATTCTTTGACTCACTCCTACTACATCAAAAATTATCATAGAATAATACTTGATACATAAAAATAGATTATATAAATTCTGCCTGGATCTAGAATAATTAGAATTGGCATTGGTTTCAGCCTCCCTTTCAGCTCTAAAAAGGTCACACCGTAGGTGTTTGACCATAAAAAACTTACTACCTTATTATTAAAGACTTTAAGAGGTGATTATGGTAATGATAAGTCATATATTAAGTGCCTATAATAACTAGATATTCCTAAATAAATCCATATATAAAATTAATTATTGGGTATTTCCTAGGCAACTGAAACTATCACCATCTCTAGGTCAACTGATATTCCCACCTCTATGATAATATGAACCAGGAAGTGAATCTCACCCATTCAAAAGTGTCACTTTGTGAGATTATCATATAAATGATGTTCTCTCAGTGTATCCAATATGATATCATGATATTTGGAATGTTCATTTTGAGTATGAGAATACATCAAGATATCATCCAAAAATACCACCACAAACAAATCTGGATAAGGATGAAAAACCTAGTTCATCAGTGCCATGAGAACTACTGGAACATTAGTGAGACTAAATGACATAACTTGATACTAATATGGATTAAAATTTCTACAAAATGATATATGAGGTATTTCTAAAGGTTGAACACACACATGATGATAACTTGATCTCAGATCAATATTTGAAAACACCCAAGATCCTTAAAGCTGATTGAAGATATCATCTATCAGAGGCAAAGGATAACAGTTCCTAACCATCAAATATTTCAATTTCTAGTAATCCAGACATAAAAAAAGGGTTCCATATTCCTTCTTGGTGAAAAGGACTGATAAACCCCATAGAGAAGCACTGGGTCATATAAATCCCTTTGCTTCCAAGTCCTCTAGCTTCCTCTTGAGCTCATGAAACTTCATAATAACCATACTTTAAGGAGGAATGGATACTAGTGTAGCTCTTAGAACCATCTTGATGGGGAAATATACCCCTCTCTCTAGAGGTAGTCATGAAAATCTATCTTGAAAAACAACTCTAAAATGATCAACCCCTGGAGGGAAGTCCTCCTGATGTATTCCATGATCATCTAGATATAAGCTAGAAATCTGGGATGTCATCCCACCGAAACCATGATTATTGGGTCTATATTGGCTCACCAGTACATCATGTTCATCCATTTGAATAAAACCCCTCCCTATAGTATTGTGAAAGTAACCCTATGGTGATATAAATCAATATAAGTATGATAGGGAACCAATTAGTCTATCCCAAGAATGATGTCAAACCTTGTCATGTCAAGGAAAAATATGTCTCATAGGAAGTGACACCCACCTACCTCAACGGTGCACTCCCTTCAATGCAGTACACTCTCTAATATAATCCCCAATGGAGTATCAAGTATTATCATGCCACTGTAAAACTAAACATCGAGCCCAAGTCTCTCCACAATAGGTACATAAATAAAATAATGCGAATCACCTATATTGAAAAGAGTAGATACCAACATAGAGGCTACCAGAGTAGTACCTCTCATACTAGAAGGTCTAGCACTTTTCTCCTCAGGTATCAGTTATATACATATGGACTAAACCACATCCTTGAGATATACACTAACTACCCTGAGCAGGTCCACTCTGCTGTCACTGAAAATCTGGTGTTTGTCTACCCCGACCACGACCACCACCTAGACTTAACTGACTGGACGCACTCTATCTCCCTTCCAGATGAAAAGCTACTGACCCATATTCTAAATGTAAAGGTGACGTAGACTCTCTCTTAATGGTTGCTAAAGGAAAGGTCCTATAAAATCACTATAGATGGCCCATCCCACCACAAGCTCAATACCCGAATGGGTTTCTATCACACTGGCTCCTCATGTGTCCCTATCTCACACACCGATGATAGAAAATATAAATACCAACACTCCTACTATAGATGGTATTCCCCTCATGAGATACCTCAAAATGTCTCTTCTTACCACCTAACATGGAGCCACTAGGTTGAGAAGCTGATCAACCCTACTCCATACCCCCATCTTCCCTAAGGTTACATTTTGTAATCAGTTCCTAATTTACTATTTCAGACATGGTATCCAGTCCAAAGACATTCACCTATGGTCAGATTTTATACTTGATACCATCGTAAAATATCTTAAACTTAGATAAATCATCACCTAAAATAATAGGTGCAAAACTCTAGAGCTCTATGAAATGATCATAATAATCCATGACTGATAACATTCCCTAATCCAAATGCATAAAATCCCTGGCTCTATCATCCCTAAATGTATCAAGATAAAAGTAATCATAGAAGGCCGTTTAGAAATCCCCATCGACCATATCTTGATGACAATCCATCTGAGTTATAACATCCCACCATCTCTTGGTGGAATACTAAATCATGTATGTGGATAGTTTTAATCTCTTATTAGGAGGTGTCTCGAGATGATAAATGATCGATAGCATAGACTCTATCCATTTCTCTATAGCTTGTGGTCCTCCATCACTCAAAAATATGGGTAGATGCTGCTATAGGTACTCACACATCAACTCTACCATAGTTTGTTATGGTCATACTGCTCCATGAATAGTTTGTATGAAATATAATAATTCCTCTTGAAATTGGGCCTCAACACCCATATTAGGTATAACAAGTGGTACCACAAGAAGAACTATTGGTGGTTCTACTAGTGGCCTAGGTCCCACCACCTTCATAGCATGGTTATCACCACCCTCCTGGAACACAAATGAATTCCATTACAACGATATTTCTATAAAAATGATAAGATCATGCTTCATACAAGGTTTGATAATAACATAATCATAGATATATAAGAAGGATAGGTGAAAGCCTCTCTAAACACAAGTCACACCCCTCTTCCTTCTCCTAAAGCCATGCCTAGGTGATGTAAAGATTATAAAGAAAATCCAGAGACACTACCTATTACCCAATACTGAGGTCGAGTTAGTTTCAAGTTCTCTACCAAAGTCATAGGTCCTGGTATACAAAATTTCAATTAAAATTTATAGAGGACAAAACCATTTAAATTATAATTTTCATCCCTATTTAATGTTGACCATTCATTCCATAATTTAGTTTCATTTAAGTTCATTATCATTTATATAAAAATTCCCTTTAATTTTTTAACTATATGGATCTCTACTTCAATTTTATAAGGGTCCATACACATTATAAATTTCTGTTTGGTGTCTATTTAATCCCAACCAATCATTTATCTAGTCCCTGCATGAAATGTTATCATAGTTTCATGGAAATAATAATAAATTCACCAAAACATGTTGTAAGAAATGCACATAGTAATATAAAGGTGGAATGAAATAATTTATAAAATATAAATTTTGAAGTGCCTATAATGATTCATTATGCAATACTTCTTTGTTATACCGGGCCAAGGGTAGAAATATGAAATCATAAGGAACATCAAACATCAAGTGCACCACCAAATTGTGAAATCAAGGCAACTGTAATGAGAATAATAAAAAACAACATGTCCCATATAAGTTAATTTGACTTTTCACTATACATGGGTTTGTTACTCCAAGACACAACTCATTACTAAATTATGAAACATTCCTAATCTCCTATATAATATTCTCAAATAATAATACAAAATAAAAGAAGAATTTTGTACCACTTTGTGACATCCTGGACCCAGTTCACTAAATAGTAATTGAACCCAGTTCTCCACATGGCCTCAAGTACACCTCCTCATATACTAGAGGTATCTGACTTGCAGTAAGGATCTATGGTGGAATAGTGGGGAGACTATACCATCATGGTTAGAGTGTAGCATAATGGTATAACCATAACAAGAAATAATAAAAGAATATAAAGATAACTGAGAAACATAATAATAAACATCCATCATATAAATAACCAAGTAATATCATCCAATAGTCTCATATATAATGTTGATCATGGCATGATATAAAAGAGATAAGAAATACGTGGAAATAAAAATATAGTAAAATATATGTATAAAAAGTACAAAAACACCAAAAAATAAACTATAAATAGATATCATCAGAATCCATAGCCTAGTCCTGTGCTCCCCTTCTTGTATGAAACAATCAATCAAGCATCAGCAAGTGGTAACTTTCTCCTATCCCTACTTGCATCAATAAAGTCTGTCCGGGCACCCAACGATGGTCCGAGTAGGGTGTGAGATAATACACATTTATTTTTTTAATAAACACCATGTATTCAGCCTATAAACACTTACATCCCCCTTCATACTTATTCCCAAACATATCAACTAACCTAAGGGACCAAAATCCTGATCTAATCCAAAAATAGAGTTGTAATACGGGTTTAACCAAATCTTTAAAGAATATTTAACTTATTATAAAAAACCCGAAATATTACATGATGATTTTCATGTTAAATTTTAAAATAGTTCCGAAAAAGTTTTTTATTCTGAAAATGATTTAGATTTTACCAATTTATGAATTAATAATGTATATGTTGTTAATTTAGATTTTTTGTTTTCTCAAAAACATTTCATGTCTAATTTACTTTCAAAAATAATATTGCATTTGGTATAGGAGACTAGGCAATTGTAACATTAACTCACTTAAAAATATAACTAGGAAATGATTATTCAAGGATATACATAAACTATAATTCTCAAATGACAGAGTCTGTATCCCATTTTAAAAAGGGAAATAATAAAAAATATCTATTAAATCAAAGAAATAAATTTCCACTTCTCAACCCCTATATTTAGTTCACATGGAGTTATTTGGACCTTATAGAGTTTCTAGTTTAAATGAGAAGCACTATTTTTATGTTCTTATAAATGAATTTTCTATATATACTTGGGTATTTTTTCTAAATAACAAAATTAAAGACTGTTCTTATTTTTTCAAGTATGAAAAATCTGTAGAAAATATTAGTGTAATTAGAATTGAAACCTTAAGAAGTGATCATGGGCGTGAGTTTTAAAATGAATCTTTTGAATCTTTTTTCTCACAAATGGATATGATCATAACTTTTCTACTCCTAGGACCCCACATAAGAATGGTGTAGTAGAAAGAAGAAACAAAACCCTTCAAGAAATTTCCCAGACTATGTTCAATGAGTATGATCAACCTATTTATTTTTTTGAAGAAGACATGAATACAACTTGTTATATAATTAATAGAGTTTTAATTATACCTCCCCTAAAAAAGAATCATTATGAATTATATAATGGATGAAAACCGAAGGATAATTACTTTATATTTTTTAGTTTCAAAGTCTTTATATGTAATAATAATGATAATCTTGGTAAATTTTCTTCCAAGAGTGATGAAGGAATTTTCCTTGGTTATTCAAAATATAGTAAGTCTTATTAGGTGTTTAATAAAAGAACAAAGATTGTGGAGGAATCTATACAGTTCTAAGGAACAACTTGAACCTAAACCTATATAGGACAAAGAAATATCTAGCCCTACTTTTCCTATAACTATTAAGACTCATAGATACCATACTATAAATGATTTAGTTAGATACCATGATAAATGAACACAAACTAGATATTCTCTTAGAAATTAGGTTTAACATTAAGATTTATTCTCACATCTTGAACTTTAGAGCATCAATGATGAAATTAATGATTAATTTTGGGTAATGGAAATGCAAGAATAACTTAATAAATTTGAAATAAATAAAGTTTGGGAACTATTAGATCAACATAAAGATACTATGATCATTGGAACTAAGTCAGTGTTTAGAAACAAAGTTTATGATTCAAGCACTATAGTTAGAAATGAATATAGATCAATTATACAAGGATATAGTCAATAGGAAGGTATTTAATAGTAAGAAAACTTTTCACCAGTGGATAGACTTGAAGTTATCAGAATGTTTCTATCCTATAAAACACATTTGAATTTAAAACTATATCAAATGGATGTAAAGAGTGCATTCTTAAATTTTTATATAGTTTATGATGTTTTCATTGATAAAATCCCTAGATTTCAAAATCCTCATTTTCCAAATCATGTTTTTAAATTAAAAAAAGATTTATGGTTTAAAACAAGATCCTAGATCTTAGTATGATAGGATCAACTCTTTTATAATTTATAAAGGTTTTACTAAAGGTATAGATTACCCTAACATATTTATAAAAATAATTTAAAAGGGTGTTTTAGTTATGAAAATTTATTTTTATGATATTATTTTTGGATCTTCTAAAAATTATTTATGTACTAATTTTTTGAAAATAATGGAAAGTTAATTTTAAATGAGTTTTATGGGTGAGTTAAAATTCTTTCTTTGTTTTTAAATTCTTCAAAATAAATATGTAATTATTTTAAATAAAATTAATTAAACTAAAGATATTCTAAAACATTTTGGTTTTGATAGACTAAAAAGTAGTGATACTCTCATGAGTGCAACTTTTAAGATAGATCTTGATGAAACTATAAAGTTAGTAGATCAGACCAATTATAGAGGTATGATTGGAATATTTATATACTTAACTACTACCCAAAAATATATCATGTTCACTGTGTGTATGTATTCTTATTTTTAATAAAATCATAAATAATCACATTTTTCTAAATACCTCAAGTATAAAACCAATTTAGGACTGGTCTATCCTATAAGACAAGAATTTAATTTAGTGAGCTATTTAGATGCATATTTTTGTGGTTTAAATTTAGATAGAAAATGAACTCATGGAACATGTCACCTTTTAGTCAAGTCTCTAGTATCATGGTGTAGTAAGAAGAAAACCTCTATGGCATTATCCACTACTGAAGATAAATACATAGCTTTAGGTAGTTGTTGTGCACAAATTTTATGAATCAAACACACTTTACTAGATTATGGATAAAATTTCCATTTAAATTGTTACAATACAAGTGCAATAAATATTTACAAGAATTATATATCTCATTCTAGGACAAAAAATATTGATGTAAGAAATCACATTTTGAGAGATCATTTCAAAAAAGGTGATATAAATTTTGAATTCATAGGAAATAAATATCAACTTACAAGCATATTTATAAATCCTTTGAATTATGTGAGATTAAGCTATATCAAACTTGAATTAGGAATGATAAATTTCACTTAATACTTTATATTTAAATTTCCATCATTGGAAGCTCCTATATTAGGTGATCCACCACTAGAGATCCACCGTTGGGTGATCCACCATTGGGTGATCCACCATTAGAGACCCACTTTTGGAGATCCACCATTGGGTGATCCACCATTGGAGATCTACTGTTGGAAGATCTATCAGTTGAGTCTCTATTTTATTTTCTACCAATCCTATTTCCTAGGTTAAATTTTTTATTTGGTTGATTTATTTATATTTTATTATATTTTATTATTCTAAATCCATAAATAATAAAATCATACATTAAATATGATTTTGGAACACTCTTAGTCCCACCTCAATTTGAACCTTTTAACTTCCCTTCTTTCTCGAAATTCAAAATTAATCATTCTAATCCTTCACATTTTTAATTTAGTTCAATGGTAAAATTAAAGCATGATTTTTTATCAACTTATGAATAATTTCATCCTTTGATGAGTTCTCTAGGAGAAACCAGTTGTGCTGCTATGGTAGTCGAACCAAAGAACCTACAACTTGTGAATTGAGTATCTATTACTAAAAAAGAGATAGATTCTGAATGAATGATTTTGAGTAAGTCATTATATGTAAAGGTGATTCAAGATTAGGGATGGATTGAGTGGTTTTCAAATAATGATAGACCATTTTTTCTGAGGTTGGTTCACCAATTTTATTAGTTTTCAGAGTATTTTTTTGGGAATAAAAAGGTTGTTATAAAATATCTGATTGATGGAAAAGTCGAATAATTCTCATAGAAGCAATGGCAAAGATGTCTGCATGTTCCTAACATGGGTATTTTTAACTACTATCAAGGTTTTATTCCAAGTGATTGTGATCTTTTTTTATGAGGATACACTACTGGAATTAGCAAAAAATGATACTTTGAGAATGCCTATTACTATTGAACTTGATGGAAAGTGTCATCTTTTTTTCAAGTTTATCCAATATATGATTTTTCTTAGAGAATGAGATTTCAGTATAATGAGGTACTGAGATTTTTTTATTCTATTAATTATGAACAATGAAGATAAATAGAATATATGTAGATATTTAATGGTACACATGATGGAAGGAAAAAATTATTCCTAAAAAAATTGTTTTATCTAACCTAAGCTTATATCAGCCATGTTTGAAGCCAAGGGTTTAGTACCCAAAGATGAGGACGCAGTTGTCATGTGTGGTGGGTTTTTTTAGCCAGTTTACCTGTAAAACAACGAAGGTTATCTAGAATTCATGGATAAATAAATTGGTTATGGACAATGATAATTTATATGAGTATTTTAATCCAGTGAAACACACTACAAGACCTAAATATATAGTTGATTCTAGATTAGAGGAAGATGAAGTTGTGTTTTACTCTGATGTGGAAGTGGAAGAAGAATAAGTTGAGGTTGAAGAAGAAATATCTATTTCAGTTGAGGAAGGGAGTGACCTAGATGTGGTAAAGAGTAAATATGTTTCCTATGGAGATGTTATCCCCTATATTTCTCTTCATTTTAGAGAGAGCTGGTAAAGTGAAGGTGAAGAAGAGGAGAATGAAGTATCAGGAGAAGAACAAGTTGAGAGTTATTCAAAAATCATAAGGGAAGTGGTTGAAGTTTTAGATATTTCTGATGGATTTGAAGATGAAAATGGCGATATAACTTAATACTCATAAGGGCATGATGATGATGATGATGCTATTGAGGGAGAATAGTCACATCCATCTCCAGTTTTTTCTATTTCAGGTAGGTTTGTAAATGAGGATAGACTTAGTTCTTTTCAGCCTACTATTGATGCTACCTCTATTAGAGATGAGCCTAGAGTATCTATTGAGGTGAAGGAACCCCCAGGATCTACTATTCAAAATTTGGTTCATAGGGATGAACTGGTTGATTTGGCTACTAATAAGGATGATTCACCATCTAAGGGGGATCCATCTCCTGCTTCCAAGATTCTAGGAATCTTCTACCCCGATTCAGATAGTGAGGGTGATGATAGTGATGATGATGAAATGATATTCCACTTGAGCTTGGTGGAAATTCTATCTTAGTTATTGTAAAATATCCTAAGGGATCCTTGGTATAAAAATTGATGAAGATGATCAATTTGTAGCTTTTCCTTTAGTTGTTTTTTCTCTTAGATCTAATCATATAGATGTTATTTTACCTAAGAGGATTCCGTCAACTCTATACCTTCTGAAGGTGTTACTAAATATGATTTGGAATATTTTAGAGTGAGGATGATTTATTATTTTAGTAGATTTATTAGGTCACAATATTCTAGAGTAACTTTTCTTAGTGAAGTAGATATAAGATATATCTTTGAGTTCATTATCTTCCACATCCAGCCTAAAATGGTTTTGTAGATTCAAGAAGTTGAGATTGGGAATTGTAGATTAGATAATGAGATTGAATTAATTAATTTTGTTATCAAGGATATGAGAGCCAATATTTCTGTAGTCTAGGCATCCCTGGTGGAGAGGTTGGAAACCTTACCTCTAGCTATTGGCTTAGCATCCGCTGCTCCACCACCTACATATTCTATTGATATTGAGATGATCAAATCTATTGTAAAAGATGAATTTAATTCTATCTTGGGAGATCTCACTACATTACATCAGGAGAAACATTGTAAGATTAGAGAAAATGGTGATCACATCTATAAATTGGTTATGTAATGTTTAAATTAATCTAAAAGTGATAGAGATAATATCATTAAATCCATAAAATACTACATTTATAGAATTTATACTAATAAAGTACTCAATTATAATTTTAAATTTCTTACAAAGAATTTAAGGATTCCTCCAAAGAATATATATTTTAAAGAGAAAGTGAACTAGCTTAAAGTTTTGGTCCCTTTACTCAAATTTTTTATGGAATAAAAGATGGACTTATTCATATTAATTGAGATTGGTGGAAATATCATTATGAATTTTGTCAATTTGAAGAAGAAATTTTATATGTCTTTGTAACTATAGTGGTCTCACCTGAATCCATTCCTATGTATTCTCTCACTTATACACCATCTTTTTCACCCCTTGCCCTCAGTTTCATCCTTTCAGCATGTCACAAGATATGGGTATTTAGAATCTCAGGCCAATTGTGATTTGGGATCTTCCTCAGACTACCTTTTCACCCTCAACATCTACCTATGTGCCTCCTATCTTGAGAAAAGGATAATATCTAGTTTTCCCTACATCCCATTGAGATGAGAGTGATTCTAACTAGGATTAATCTTTTATTGGATTGTATTTTACCTTGTATTACTTTTTGAGATGTAATCTAATAACTTTTGTATCTATTGGAAACTATATATCCTTTCTTTTTTTATTTCATTACATATATTTATTGTATTAAATTTTTAATAATACCAAAAGGGGGAGTATTTGTGGATGAAATTTAAATATTTTTGATAATATATTTACTTTTCTTTATTTTATTAATTTATATGGTTATCATATCATATTTTATGTTTATCTTTCCTATTTTTATTTGCATATACTTGGTTTTAAATTCTATGATTTGTGATCATAAAAAAAGAGGAGATTTTTGGAACCTCCTTATTTTAATTCTCACAAAACATGATTATTATGTTTATAAAAATTTCAATGTTGTATTATATTCAATACATTTCTAAGTAATTCTATGATCAAATTTGGAAACATACATATCTATCGTTAATTCAAGAGATCTAACATTAACCATGATGATATAATCCTTGTTAAAATAGATCTATCAGTGGATTACATATACTTCCAAAATCTACCACTGATGAATTTACCATTGAGAACATCTACCATTAGTTAAAAAAATATCTACTGGTGAAATTCATTTACTATTGATATATCTACTATCAGAACATCCACCATTAGTATATCTACCTTCAAACTCTACCATTGGAGAATCTACTACAAGACCATATCTAATGACGACTAGATATATTACTAGTTTATATGATCTACCATTAATTGATCTACCACTATACCGTGATAATGTTAGTCCAACCTACCATTTTTCTATACTACCCTCAGATATAATCTACCACCACTTTACTGCCATTGCTATTATGACTCTCATTTGAATTTAATTCCTCCAATGAATCATTTGAGGAATTAAATTATTTTAGTCACATGTGTAATTATAAATTATTATTCCTAAACTACTCCATAGATTCATTGAAGAAAAATTCATAGTTTCTTAATTTAGTTCCCAGTATGATGATCTAGGATTTTTTATTATTATTCTTCAATGAATATTTGGATCCCTAAGAACTATATATTCTAGAGACATACTTCATTCATGATATATAAATGTGTAGGTGTGGAAGTGTGGAATATACACAAAAACAATAACCTTAATATTATATATATATATTAACAATCCTAACTCACCCATGTGAAATGTTTTCAGAACATCTAGAGACAAAAAACAGAAGGATTTTTATGGACTCTATGATACTCTACTTTACCAAACTTTTTGAAGAACCTATTTGAGCTCCTCAGATAGAAAAATATGAGTAACTTTGAATATATGAAGCTATTTAGATTGAGGAACACCACTTATTTCATCTAAAAACATATTCTCTCCCTATTTATGATTTACATTTGAGATGCATGTTGTATTAATCTATTTATCTAGACACACTGTCACATGTATCAAACTAGAGTGTTCTTGACAAACTCTCAAATTTCTCTATTTGTATACCCCTGAAAATTGTGGAAGAGGTTATTTGTGACATTTTTATTGTTTTTATTCCTAGGTATAACCATAGAAGAGGCTTTAATACTAGACAACCTGTGTAATTTTGATTGTAAAACCTAATCTAGGTTGTGAATCAAAGATTATTTTTTAATAAATTTCTTGGAAAAATGTGATTTCCAAGTGGAGTGTATTAATTATTGGCTTGATACTAAACCACTTCTTTTATCCTGCTGTGTGTTTTATCAGTTTTTTATAAATTTCAAAATTAAAACTGTATCTGTTATTTAAATCTAAAAACAATACTCTTCTTTGATAGTTAGTCCTAATTTGTATTTATATAAAGGGTTTGATTAAGTAATATAGTTTTAGAATTTAAAGTGATTTCAAATATTGTTTTAATTGAGATCTAATACAACTTTTGAGAAACTGTTTGAAATATAAAACTTATCTAATTATACTTTTTTTATTAACTGGGAATTTTTTATTAATTTGGGAGATTTAGTTTTAAATTGTTTTAAACAAAACTTTTTGTTGTGAACATAATTCACCTCCCTCTTGAGTTACTCACTCCAACCAATAGGAGGTCCTTATATCTCCCTTATATAGATTTCTGATAACCTAGAACAAAATCCTAGTGTGGATAAAACTTTATAGTAAGGTCAATTAAGAGTAAATTTTCTACTTTAGAGAAAGGTGAGAAGGATGATGAAGACCTATGGGAGGTCCTTTCCATAGACTATATTCCACTCATGTTTTAGCCACATTCTACCCCACACATATCTATTTTGTATCTTATTACTAAAAACCACATGGATTACCTTTAATATAATCCATGAGAAACATTAAATCACTTTAAAAAAAGATATTTAGTGAATCTTGGGAGATATGATTTCCTCAAAGCCCTGAAAAACTAGTGCCAAAAAATGGACCTTATTTCTCTTCATATGGCACAACACCCTGAATATGGTGGATGTTGTCAGAATTTCTAGTGGGTATGTACTAAAAGTCTTGCAGTACTATGTTGGGTTTTTTAATAGGAATCTCTCCATTAGTGCATTTAGGTTTGGGGGTAAAAATACTTTATACAGTTCACTCCCCTCAGATGTTGATAAAAGGGATGTTAAACACCTTCACTTGGCTGTGTCGTTGAGGATATGTCTATAACATCTTGGGATATCACCACAATGAATTTCGTAACTATCAATCCCCTTAATAACTATAACCATAGTATGGGGAACAAATTATTAAAGGAATATTTCCACCCAGAATACCTTTTGTGATAGGTGAACCCCTTGGAGGTGTTCATGTGTGACAACAAATAATTGCCATCAATCTTGTTATTATACCTGTCATACCCATCACTAACACCCATTAAAACCTTAAAAAGGTAATGATATAGATGATACTTATTACCAAATACACCAATATATTCTTTACAGATTATTGGATCACTACCTTTCTCTATGAGCATGAGATATATTGATAACTTAATATCAAGATCTTTAAGGGATACCATTTTCCCAAAAATGAAATTTAAGACAACCTCATCACACATCATAGGGATTTTCCTCAAATGAAATCCCTTAGTAGATTAACAAGGATTAGAGAAGGGTTCTATGTTAACTCCAGATTGGATTAAGAAGTATCTATGCCCCCCTTTTGGTGGATTAATGTGATTTCCCACCTTTGTACTATAGCTAATCCACTTTATGGGTAATTCAGCCAGCAAGGGAACAATTATGTGAGGAAGTCTCCTATAATGAGTTTATCACCTACATTTCAACTCATATGGGGTCTAATAATAAAAAAAAGATCCAGTACTTCTTGAATGGAAGTCAAACCCTAAATGGGTGGACCACATCTCCTTGTCACTGAAATTTAGAAATCCAAACTTTTTATCCTTCAATAGAATGGGTGACCTAGAGTAGAACCTCACATAATTTTCCTCTCTATGTGGCTCTATTATGGGATCTAAAAAGCAAAAATAGGTAACTAAGTTTCATTAATTCTTTTAAACATAGAAAGATATTTATTTTTTAAGGTATAATAATATGGAATTGTTTTCTATTTATAGTTGAGTGGGTATTTATTAACAGTTCCTTTACTAGTTCAACTCTACATTATGTAGGATTTTAATAAAATACCTCTCTATGTTCAAATAGAATAAGAATTATTGTTTCCTTAATTTCATCACCTAGTGTAAGGGTCTAATGTACTCCCTTGACATTCATCTTCCACATGAGAAGTTGTTGGGAATTCATGTGGAAAATTTTCAGGATGATATGGTCTCAACACTAGTCTCTATAAAGTATCTTAGAGGATTATGAGAGGTTTATGAGAGGGAATATAGTTTATAATATTCCATTAAATAGACTAAGAAAATGTCTCTTCTTCTATCTTCCTCACCTATATAAAAGTATGAAAGAGAAAAACAACTATTTTGATGTAGGCTCTAACCCCTTAATAAATCTGGTTCTATGTGGTCCCTTAAAAAATAACCCATAAAGTACAAGCTCATGTTGATAATGGTTTACATGGAAATTTTCAAGGGAAGATAGAAAAACCCTTTAAATATTGAAAGAACATGGTCTAATCATTTAGGAATAATTAATTTTATAGATTATTCATATATTATATGGAGAAGATATTTCTTAAGATTCCAAAAATCATTAATCCATATAAAGTTTAGATAAAGAAACATCCAAACTATTTCCCCTACCATATTTTTCTTAGACACACTATCAAGGATTTCTTAGTCTTTAGAGATTATAATCATAAGATGGTATATCATGATATATAGGAATTGGATGATCTTAAAACACATGTCACTTATGTTTTAGGAACCCTATATGATAATGAAGGTATTGGGGATTGAATGTGGGTTTTGAATCTAGAGTCATTAAAATTTGATGATTGGATATCTTTAAAGTTGACTGCTCGAGACCTGGGATAATTCATATGTGAATGAATTAGTAAACATCCTCCTTAAACAATTCATCCTTTCTAGAAATACCATCAAATTAAAAACTATTTATAGATTAGAGGTGGTAGTGCTAACACCAGTAGGATGACACGAAGCTTGTTCTTATACCAAATATAGTCTGTACTCTCATGGATTTCATGTATTGATATTGTGATGAAATTACATGGATCTTTAGGTGATAGAATAATCCTCTAATGAAGAATAAAAATTTTCCTCTATCACCATCATTAGGTTAGTATAACACTGTGTTGATCCCATTGATGAATTATGCTTTTCAAATCCTTCTAAATCCCCTTATCAATGCCCTAAATTTTGGAAAATATGTTTATGAAATAAGAAAAAATGCCTCGTGAAAATACTAGCAATATAATTCATCCATTGGAACAACATCTAGTGAAAATCCATCTCCCTATTTGGATACATAACCATATGTATAAGCCACAACCATTCAATTATCGACAAAGTTCAATAAGTTCTGACCATGCACCTCTTCCATAGTTAGTGATCCCCTATACACTTCCATCCTAAGAAATACACATCAAGAGATTAAATATAATCATAACATGAAAGTATGACATGATTAAGAACCTCAATGGCATCCCAACTCATATTCGAATCCTTGATACACTCATATTATCAAAGTCACATCATTAGGCCCTTATTGAGGCCCTGAAGAGCCCTCTTGAGATTGAGAATAAAGTGGATGATGCTGAAGAACATCATAACAAAGATGGAAAGAACAAGGAATGTCAGTCTATCATATCCTTTTATAGTAAGGATTCAGGAATAATAAAATATCAATTGTGTCAATGTGAGCTAATTTCTAGTAGATAATGGATTTGATATAAATCTTATCCTGAAATAGATACTCTACTATCTTGTATATAAATAGGGTAATTAATCCCCATTCCATATAAAAACATAGGTATATGACAAGAGTGATAAAAATACATAAGTAAAGGTTCAATTAAAGACCTAGTTTGAAGATTTGGTATCCAATACCAAGTTCATGGTAGTCTCACAAGACACTACTTTTAACTCCTTTTTTGGGAGACCTTGGTTATAATGGCATGCAACTATCCCTTTATCATATCATCAGTGCCTAAAATACTCTACCAATGGTTGAGTAGGGGTGTTCCATGGTGATTCTTCCCCCTATGACTCACATAATTCCCATTACATTGATGTTATGTATTACAAAAGGAGTGAAAATTAGATATAGGATGAGGGAGATAAACACATCAATGGTTCAAATAACTTGATAATCACCTCAAAAAATCCTTGGGATGACTAGAAGAGTAGTTTTATACTTCCTAATCACTATATATAAGTAATTAATCTAGATATTAGGAGTCATTTTATCATGAATTAGATGAAGGAGTGATCTCAGATTACATACTTCTTATATAAAGGAAGAATGAGTTTAAATTTGGAGGATTTCTCTCTTATCATGCATCAATGTGTTAACCCCATTCCTATTAATTGGTGTATTCCCCCTATATATTAGGGGGAATTACTG
Source organism: Viscum album (assembly GCA_963277665.1). Taxonomy (NCBI): domain Eukaryota; kingdom Viridiplantae; phylum Streptophyta; class Magnoliopsida; order Santalales; family Viscaceae; genus Viscum; species Viscum album. The sequence continues at coordinate 375,073,726 of OY728157.1, read as the reverse complement.
TATAACTGAAGATCAGTTGATTAATAGTTTTTTTACATGTAAGGAAGACCACGTAGGTGAATATTTCTAGGGAAAGGGATATCGATGTCCAATAATATGGTTTTGATATAATCAAATGGTTAGAAAATATCTTATAAAGATTCCACTTATGCATTGAAAGATGAAACCCCTTAATAGGTACCCATATTTGATGAGTTGATCTCCCCCTATACCCCTCAAACTTCTAATGATGAAGAGTCAGATGAGGCCCCTATTTCCATTGAAGTGGGAGTATCCACCACCATCAATGGGTTGATATAGTTGAACCATGATATCAGGGAAAACCTGAGGCTAAAATTGATTAGTTCCATCATGAATATCGATGAACAAGAGTGGTATGTTACATTATTAAAGAAACACCATGCTATATTTTTATATAATTATAGATAAATTAAAGAGATTGATCCTTAGGTCACTATTCATAATATGGGTCTCCTCATTGACCATCAAAAATATAAGTAGGAACCCCTCTCATGGTTCAATGATTGAGTCTAAATTTGACATGTTTATCAAGGCCAAATTCATTAGGGAGATCCAGTTCCCAATGTGAATGGACAAAATTATCCTAGTTAGGAGGAAATTTTATATTAGCTTACAAGATCTCAACCAACACTACATGAAGGTCGAATCCACCATACTGGTTATATAGTTACTAATATATTTGATCATTGGATTATAGGAAATATACTTCATGGTTGGATATTCTAAATATAATAAAATTTTTATATCCTTTGAAGATAAAGATTCCACTTAATTTAGGGAACCTTAGGAAACATACTATTACCAGGTGATGCTCTTTAGCTTGAAGAACACTAAATAAACCTATCAACATGTTATGAATTACACATTTAAGCTTCTTTTGGGAAATATGGTGGAGTTATATGTAGATTATTTGTTGGTAAATTACCACCAAGTCCATGATTATCTTAGTGATCATGAGAAAGTGTTCTCCACGCTCTATGTCCACAATATGAAGATGAGCCCCTTGAAGTGTGAATTTGGGATAACCTATATAAAATTAATAGGGTTTATTTTCTAATATAGTGGTATCAAGATTTACCTAATGAAAATAAAGGTCATTATTGATATTCCCCCTCCATGAAATTTGTGAGATTTGATTGGATTTCAAGTCCATTTGTCTTACATAAAACATTTTAGAACCAATATAACAGGTAAATGTAATTCCTTATTGATGTTAATGAAGAAGGGAATTTACACTAATGGGATGAGGGTGTCCAAAGAGTATTTTATAATATCAAGAAAAATTAATACATTCTATAGTTATAATACTTCTTGTCAAGGGGAACCTTGATCATCTAAGTAACAACTATGAAGCGATTTATTGGAACCATCTTGGCTCAACGGAATAGTGAGAGTAAAGAGTACCATTTGTATTAAATTAGTTATATAATGATTTACATTGAGGTTAAATATTACCCTATTGAGAAGAATTGACTCGCATTAGTTTTCATGTCCTAGAATATGCTTGATTAACTATAACATCATAAGATCTAATTAATCTCCTATATCGATTCATTTAAGTATATCCTCAATTTTCCCACACCGACTATATGATTGATGTGATGGGTAGTGCTTCTAAAATAGTTCAATATCAGATTTATTCCTTAGAAGGATGTTAAGTGGGAAAAATTGTTAGATTTCCTTACCATACACCCATCCCTTGTGCTGTTTCCCTTGTATTTCGAGTTTCCCGATGAGGACATTCCCTCTATCAATGATTCATTACCATATTTAGAAATTCACTTTAATGGTGACTGTCAAAGAGAAAATGGGAAGAGTATAGACAAACCTAAACTCAATAGGGTCATACTTGTAGTTTTCATTATCTATATCTAAAATGAAGTCATGTCATATTCATTCCTCCTTTCAGAGTGGCGAACCAACAATGAGGATGAATACCAATCCCTCATTACAAGTCTCTAATTGGCCATAAAGATCTAATTTCCATGACTACATGTAAAGGGTGACTTTGATATGGTCATCAATAAATATAATGGTGACTACACCATAAAGAAGGAGGAACTCATCCAATTTCTTGAATTCACCAACAAGTTGATTGAGATATTTCCCTTTGAACCAAAGATGTCCCATATCCTATGGTCTTGAAACAATCAGATGAATGCTATGATGAGGTTTCCAACATCCCTTACTGACCATGAATTGGAATACATGGTCATCCTAGTGGTGTATTAGAGAGTAATATACCTTTCCATTATGTATGGGTGAAGATTGAGAGATAAATCAACTCAACACTATATCTTTATAAATAGATTCCTCAAATGAATTTGTAGTAGAGGAAGTACCTGAGTAGATGACCAACTTTTTTGAGTACCTACAAAATAGGATGCTACATTGAATTGATCCGGGAAAAAATAAATTCATATAAAAGAAGTAATTTTATTCTTCTATGATGGCCCAAACTTAGATAAATTCCTATAAAAATGAATTTTTTATGGTTTATCCAATGAAACAAAAACATGAAAAATTTATACTTGGGTTTTTTTCTCATATTCTCTAATCTTGGAGATTACCAAGTGTGAACTTCATGAGAATAAGCCTCATCTGCTTATGAGTGCTCACACTTGATGCTCTAAATACTTTGTTTCCCATCATAGTATGTTATCTGACCATGGAACTGCATTAAAAATATTTTCATAGTATTTCAAGGTTCTTACCATAACGGGGAATTATTATGACCTTATTAATTTGAAAAATACTCTAGGAAATTATTATATTAAATCCATGCATAAAAATGAACAATATGTAATAAGGTGATTAATTAATATTCAATACATCAAATATACGTGTAATAAAATTAATAAAAGTTGGTCATAGGACACCAACTCTAACATACACAACATCGAACTAAAATAAAACATGATATATTTTACAATGAAAGAGAAATATTAATACATTATTAAAAAAGTGAAATATCATTAAGAAAATTAAAAGAAAAGTAAAACCTCAAGTAGATAAAAAGATAATCAAAATGATTTGTTTTATATATTATTATTATTATTTTAAAGAATATTTTTTGTGTGTTATAATACCAATTAATTGAAGAAAATTAATTTATTAAAGATAAATAATTAATGGGATGTGATTAAAATCATTAATGTTAAATGGCATATTTTTCAAAGAATTATATTTTTATATATATTAAGAATTATTTTCCCAATTAATTAAATTTAACATTTTTTAATTTTTATTATAATAAAAATTTTTAATGTACAGAAAAAAAAGTAACACTAATTTAATCATTAATTATTATGAAATAACATTAAGCACACTTAAATTTTAAAAAGTTGTTTTCTAATAAAAATAATTATTTCAATATATTTTGTGATTTTATTTAAAAGTTATATTCCTAAATTTTAGATTTTTAATTTTATAAAATTGACTTAATTTTTGGATTCCACATATCAAAATTATATTATAGTTATTTTTTGGTATTTTCTAAAAATGTTTATTTTAGCGAACAACAAAAATATTGTATTTATTAATTAAGTTGAAGTTAATTTATATCACTTTTATAAATTGAATTGAATAAAATGAATTTTATATTTATAATCATGATAATAAATATTATTTAATAAGTTCAATTTAATTTTTGGACATAAAACTAAGTTACCATTGTAAAAATTAGTCACCACGTTAATGTTTAAAATAAGGTAATAGTGTTAAATCAATCAATATAGTCTCAAAATATCCTAAGAACTCATTTATAAATTTTTATCTAATGTATTTATAGACCATAAATCGCATTTTACTCTTTAAGTTTTAATTTTGGTTCTAATTTTATGAATATGAAATCTATTTTTATGTTAATATATTAATATTTTCAAAAATGTCGCCCTTATCACCTGTAAAAGGTCCCATTCTCCACCTATATTCTTCTCACACATAAAGCCTCTTGGATAAAATATATATACTAAAACCCCTCCCCAAACCTATTTTATACTATCCCAAAACCCACACTCTTGGTTTCAGTGCTAAAAACATTAAATTTATAATTCTATCTTTGATGCCAATAAATATGACATAATTTCTTCCATACAAACCATAAAAAATCAAAAGGAAATATTATATGACTTACACACGCAAGGAGATTTTAGGTTTAGTGTTTTATAGAATTTAAAACTCCTAATAACTTGGATTAAATAATAATTGGTTCATAAAGATCAACATCATCTCCCATTATACCCACCATTTCATATTCTATATTAATCCTTAAATGTATCTCATAAAAATATTCACATATAAAACCTTTTTAGACTCAAATCATCATTCATAACTTGGGAAAGAGGTTACATAAGAAAGTTGAGATCAAATTCCCAGTAAGGGTAACCATAATCATTAGTAATTGTCTTTACTTAGTAAGAATAAGATGAGCATAAGGATATGATGACATAATAAAAGTGCATAAGAATAACATAAAGGAATTCATACACTTCAATACCGATATTATAAAACATGAATCATGGAATAAAGATTTATCAAAACCAATAGTCATAGGAATCAATAATCCTAATCCATATGATGTTAACCCTGATCAAAGGAATAATTACGAACCCATATATTTTTAACCATAAGAAGTACTAAATAATTTTATTTAAACATAAAATCATCAACTTACTTTGTGAAATCATATGATTTCCATAAAAAACCATATAAATCATAGATAAAACATATATGTAACTTGGTATGTCATTTACATACCACTCTTACAACCACTATTACAAATGGAATAACCATATGCCCGACTTCCTTACCCAATGCATTAGAGGGATATCACAAACCCACCTGTACTTGGTTATAATGTAACCACCTGTCAAGGGTTAATAATAGATTCACACTTCCTTGGTATTTGAATGAACCACCCATCATCATAAATATTTAACAATAACCATAAGATAAATAAAGTAAATAGATATTGTATTTCAACAAAAAACTCAAAGAAAAATCCATTATTGTTTTTATAACTTGATTAACCCATGTAAAAAGAATGGGTTCCATGAAAATATCTTTGAAATAATTATAATCCATCCATAGAAAGAATTAGGATGGAATCAATACAAATTATCCCTAGTGTAACATAAGTCGCATCAAATTTTTTATACATTTATGAATGGAAATACCACTAATAGATCATGAAAAAAATTCTTTATGAAAATAAACCTTTTATTTTGAAAATAAATTTCTAAAACAAAAAATTCATAAAATATAATAAAAATCATTTTCATTGAAAATAACCTTGAAAAATTATAAAGAAATATTCAAATAAAATAATGTTCATTATAGTGGTAAAATTCATTTATGTTGTAAATTTTTAAAATAAACATTCTCTTCAACCATTTTGTAAAAGGGAGTTTTGAAGTGACCCATTTGAGAAAAAAATTATTTTTGAAAAATTTTGGTAGATGGTAAAAGACCATGTGAAATATATTTAGGAAATTATTTATGTTTTAAAAAGAAAATTTTTGAAAACATTTTAGAAAACATGGATATATAATAGAAATATTCCCAATCTAAAACAAGTTTCAAAATTGACATCACTTAAAAATGATTGTATTAATGTTTCTTTAATAAATAAGGGGGAAAATGAAAATTAAACATGTAAATAACATTCATAATTAGAGGATAATAAAATATATGTGTTTCAAAAAAATAAAATCATATTATTACCCCCTAAGTAACAACGAACATAATAATATCGAAAAGAAAGGAGATTGTAACATAAATCCTTTTCCACTTTGGTAACTTTTCAATCATAAGCCCTATAAAATAATAACATAAAATGGAAATTTAAATATCATGAAAATAATTAGATTAATGATATAAAATTTCAAAGGATTTTTATATACACCTTATAAAATAATATAAGTTCATATCTTAAACGTATGTCCCAAAGAAAGATAATTTGAGATTAATTACACTTAAAAAGACCATATCATTGATTTGAGAGTTAATCAATGGAGATATTATGAGTAAAAAATGTAAATACAAAAAAAAGTGGAAATACAGAATAAAACAATTTATATATAAATTCACCCATAATCACAGAATAAAAAAGTCAGCGAAGAAGAGTTATAACCCAACTTAAAGAAACCGTGTTAATAATCATTTTATCACTTTGTAACATTCAAGTCAAATCACCTTGGATAAACTAATTAAAATTAAATATTATAATATTATGATGAATGAAGTATTCATTATATAAAATTTTAAAAGGAAGACATATGCACTATACAAAATAAATTAGGTTCATAACATTAAAATACGCCTCAATGAATGAAAATTGAGACAAAATCCTTTCCCTATAGTCCAGAAATTCCATATATATACTTTAAATCCTATATAATAAACCCATATAAATTATTTTATTTTTTAAAGAAATTTAATAGGTTTAATAACTTATAATTAAACCATATATTTTATTTATTTTAATCACATATTTAATTAATTATTAAGTTAAATCCACGTCAGGTATTTTGAGGGCGTTCAGTTTATAAATTTCAAAACAACTTTAGTGGGTTGAATGTGGTCAAAGAAGTCATTATTCCATCATCTAAAGTATAATAATAATGAAATTATTATAATTTTTATTCATAAATTATAATATTAAAACCAACAATGAAATATGTTTATGAAAAATGAACCATGTTACAATCATGGAGACGGTATGCCATATATACGCATGAGTAATGTTTCCATTTTATCAACAATCATTATGGAAAGAAGGTAAGTATTTTGTTTATCTTTATAGAATGATAATTTCATAATAAATACCATATTATATCCATATATAAAATTATATATATATATATATCTATCATCCATGTGATGTGGTGATGAAAAATAAATCACATCACTTCATGGAGGCGATAGTCCACATGTACGCATGAACAACGTTATAATTTTTCAATGAATGGAGTTATAAGAAAATATATAATATTTTAAAAATGATAAATATTTTATGAATATCATATATGAACATTAATTCTATCATTATAACTATCCATGAGAGGTGATGATGGAAAACAAATTACATGGGTTCGAGAGATGGTAGTCTACTGTATAGATGATCGATGGAATCATTTCCCATTTGATGGAAGAGGAGATGGATATTGGTTGTGACATTAACATAACAGAAAATAATTATATGATAGATACTGATTTATTTATCCCATCATGGTTGGATAATATTTTAAGGGGGAGTAATAATAAATATAACAAAAATGCTCGGTTATGAACTATATCTATTCCTGAGAAAACTACCATTGCTTTACACCTTAAGACCACTAACATTGGTATTGTTCCCAAAATAAGGCCTAAAAAATGTGGTGATGGATGCTATAAAATTATCTTGGTATATATTGGCTGAACCAAATAGTTATTGTGGTGTGAATAAATGATCAGATGTGCCCTTCTATAAGGGATAAGAGGATCACTTTTGAAATTTATTAAAATATTAAATTAATATAAATTAATTTTGATGTAAAAATGACTCAAAAATTATAATATTTGAATATAATATGAATATTATTCTAAATAATCACATAATATAGAAATTCTACATAATTGGATTACATTTTTACCCTTATCTTTTGGTTTAAACCCCCGTTAACCCTTTTACACTTACTATAACAATAATGTTTTTTACTCTTTAAGGCCCACAATAGTTACTATAAATAAACCAAAAGATTATAAATATACCATGGTTGATATTTTCATCCATAAAATAATAATTTTTTAGAATATATTAGTTTTAGGAATTTTATATCATTAAAAAATTATTATTTTCATAAAATATTGATAATGTCAATTTTAGAACTACTTGTGATAAACCATATCACCATGGGTTATGAAAATCATGGGAAATTTGAACTTCTTATTAATGGGTTTGTTTTAGAGGAAAGGGGTAATTTATCCTATAAGATAATCTTGGACAATTTTTTTGACCATTTCGCTGGTCCTAGAATAGTGCATTTACCCTAGGATAGGAGTTTGATGGAAATCCAAGCCATTAAAATTTTCAAAGAATATTTAATATTTAATTAATTAAATAATATTTTATTCGCATGCGTTTGTCTGATTGTATCTTTTAATTTTAGCATTTGATTGAGATTATATCTCCATAGTTTATTCTGGAATGGTGAGTTTTTCTTAGGTGAGGCATAACCTTGTGTCGGGTGTCGAGGTCAAACTGTTGAGCATGTTCTTATTCAAAAATTTCATTAGTTTTTTGGTTTTGATGCTAAAAACACCCACATTTATGTTACTAATGAATTTAATTTGTAGTGAATTTCAAGAAATTAACATTCATTGAAATATTTATTCTATAAATATATTCAAATCATTGATCTGTTGGAAATATTTTTGGATGTATTCTATACATGTTTAAGAATATTCTTGAAACACTATTCATACCCCACATTTGTAAGCATAATTTTGTTTTTAGAAACCCAACGTTTGAAATAAAATGTATGGATCTTGTACCCTATACTGTTGGGAAATTATGGTTAAGTAACCCTATGTTTATGAAGAACCCTACGTTTTAGGAAACAAACATATGGTATATCAACCCTACTTTTATGATCAACCATATATGTTGTCAACCCTACGTTTTGAGTTTTTTTCATCACATGAAGGAACCCAACATTTGACTATTTAATGGAAGAGTTTTATTTAAAGATATTTTCTTTGATTTATGTAACGGTCTTGACGTAATTAAATACCATTTCAAAGTTATTTTATGACTGATTCAAAGGCTCATTATGACCAATTTAAAGTATCTTCTTCAATGAATTAAATCATTACAATTTTTATGGGAAGTCACAACTCTCTTGAATGATTTTAAATTCAAATATTTATGATTTATTATGCGATATTTATGAAGATGGCTTGACTTGAGGTTGAGAGTATAAATATCAAAACATTCTTCATAGGAATATATAAGTTAGGAGATATACATAAGGTAAATCCATGTTTGAAACAAAATAGGTGTTTCGTTTCCTTCAAAGATTCACTTTGGGGACATACATGTTTTGATCTATCTGATTGACTCACTGCTATATCTGTCACTTCTAATACATCTTATTAATGCATTTTCTTCTATAATAAGGATGAAGCATTGAGTAAAAATAAAATTTGAATACATACATGATTAAAACTATTTCAAGTGTTTTCTTTCCTATTATTTGATGAAATACTGTGCAACATTAAATATCTATTTACTGCTATTTGTTATTGAAGATCAATTACATCTGTTAGTTTTTACTTAAACTGTGAATTATAACCTATGTTCTCAATAAAATCTATCTCTACTGATTTGTTGGAGTTTCGACTGCTTGTACCTAGTCATGGTAAAGTGTCATATTCTTAGACTAATTTGTGGTTTTATGGTTCCTTGTAAAAGAACAACAAGGCCCTGTAAAATACTTATAAAGGTTTCAACTTACTAAACTCAGTTGTAAAGGTCTTATGATAAGTGGACCTATCTGGTGAAATCACAAAGATCGTGAGTTGAGTATTGGTGGAGTGGGCTAGGGTATGTTTATTCCATAAACCACTATACATTGTTATGTTATTTTCCTTTATTTATTTCCATTGTTAATTTGTATTTGATAGAAAAGGAAAGGTTCACTGCATAACAAGAGAGGTGTTCTGAATCTTTCAAGGTTTTTAAAGAACACAATTCACACCTCTTATGTTATTGTCTTCATCATCTCCATACCAACCTAACAATTGGTATCTAATTAAGTTCTTTATTGAATACTTAATGGTTTTAATAAGCCTGAGTTAAAGATTCATAAAAAGGAATCCTAGAATGGCTTATTTTAGAGAAGGTATGTCAATGATCTATGATCCCTATTTTAATGGTGACAATTATGGATGCTGGAAATCATGTATGGTAATTTATTTGAAAATTATTGGAATAAGGGTTTATTTAAGGGTTTTTAAGCCTTATGATATTCCTAAAGAAGATTTAAATGATTGGAATGATAATCAAGAAAGAGAATATGATCTCAATTCAAAATCAATGAATGATATAGTGTGTGGTTTAGGAACTGATGGATACAATCAAGTATCTCAATTTCCTACTATATATGATATGTGGTAGAAGATTTTTGTTTCTATGGAAGGAATGAATAATATTAGACAACTAAGGTACACAACTATAAAACTAATGTTTACTACATTAAAAACATGTGAGGATGAAACTATTACTCAAATGAATGTACTATTGATAGATATTTTCAATAATGTTTCTTATTTAGGAGATCCAATGTTAGAATAAAACCAAGTGTTAATAGTACTCAAAGCACTACCATCTTAGTGGAATGAAATATATATAGCAATAATCCAGTCTACACTAGTGAAAAATTTAGCTATGAAGAAATTTATTGGAAATTTAATGATGTAGGTGAGATGCAGGTTGAAGATAAAAATCATAAAAATCATAAAGAATATACTATCAAGACTAAGATGAATCAACTGATTCAATTCCTGAAAATTTTTATAAATATTTATCAGATCATGTTAAAATATTTGAAAAGATGTACAGAATTAAAAAGAAACATACCAAAGACAATATATATTGTAAATACAAGGGAAAAATACATACAAAGGATAAATATCCTTTACTCAATTCTTAAAGAAAATATGATTAAAATATAAAAGGAAATAACATCATAAATAATACCTAGAGTAATACTTCTAGTTCAATTGATGGATCTTCTATAGATTCGGATACTAAGAAGAAAAAGAAAATGGTATGTCTTATGGCACATAATAATGAGGTGCAATCTTCTTAATCTCAAAACTGTAGTTGTGAATATTGATATTATGATGAATTAAATAGGTATTACCTTATACCACAAGATAAATATGAATACTTAAATAAAGACTATAAAAAAATTATAAAATCTTATGACACTATTTTATTAGATAAATAATTTTTTTCAAAATAAATTACAGGCTTAAACTCTAATTATTTCAAAAATAACTATGATCTACGTAACACTAATATTGAAGAATTATTGGATAAATTTATAATTTAAAATAAGATTCTAGTATGTTTATTATATTAGAAAAATATTTAAATCAAATTCTTGGTAAAAAAAATTCATAAAGGAAAATTTAGAATATGAAGCAATGGTGAAAGACCGAAACTATATAAGATTTATTTGTTCTTGGTTTAAATAAAAAAAAATATCTAACATTGAATGTTTTTATTTTAGTATTAATGGTAATTATTTTAATTATTTATTCTTTATAAAATGTCAAATTTATTGTGTTAAAAATTTTCATTATGAAAAAGAATTATTTAACTTGAATAGTAAAATTCCTACTCAAAATAAAGAAATTTGGTTACCTAAGAATTTTAATTCTAACACTGTTAGAACCAAAAGAATATAGGTACCAAAAAGAACATACATTTGATGTTTTTCATGATTAAACCACTAATATGCATCTTTAAATCATTAAGTGTTCAATCTAATTAAAATCTTTACCAATAGAATGATCAAATATAAAGTAGTTTGTTATTATAAAATACTCTATACTAAAATCACTGATCCCATAAGCATTTCATTTTTATGATTATAGTATATAAATTGTTTATATAGGAGGATAAATATATCACTTATAATAAATAACATTCTTTAAAATTTTAATTAAGTCTTAGTCTATTTTTATTAAATAATTAATTTGGTAAAAATTATTTTTTCAAATATTTCTAAAGAATTTCTTAAATCTTTGAAAAAATATAGTACATAATTAAATTATTAAAAAAATCATATTTTCTATCTTTAAAATTATTGAAATATTTATATTTTGTGTTCTTAAAATTTTATTTTTTTAAAAAACTAGAAAATATTTCTTACTTAATATATATATTCAAAAATTAAAATTTGTAATTATTTTTCTGTATTTTTCAGTTGAAGAATATGAAATATTATCTAAAAATTGTCAAAACCGAATGTATAATATTACTCTTAAAAAATTTTGTTTTTCCATCTTCTTATATTAAATATCTTGTTCAAAGGTTTTGAAAAACCATTCACAATATGATAAAGCAGTCAAGTAATTCAAGTTTAGAAGAAAATATTTCTCACAAAACAGAAATGGTGATCCTCCTGATCTTTTAAAAGAAAATTTACTTTTGTATTTTCAATATTTATTTTAAAAGTCTTCTAAAAGAAATAAGGAAGCTCAAAGTCATGAAGAACTGAAAGTCTCTTCATCTTAGATGACTTATGAGAGGATTCTATTTAAAGTTAGCACCTCAAGTGAATAAAAATTGAAGCTATAAGCTAATCTAGATGTGTCAAAAAAGGCTTATAAATAACTATAAAAAGTATCTATATCAAAAAATGTTTTTTATTCATTTCAAAAGGAATAAAAGAATATGAAAGATATTTTATTATAAAAGGAAAATTTTCAAGCTTTCAAGGTATAAATACTATATCAGATAAAGTTGCTTAGAAAATAAACTGTTACCAAGATTGATCTTGATAAACTAAAAATATTCTTGGTTAAAAAATGCTTGTCTTATTCAAATCAAAGAATAACATATGTCCAAAATAGATTAGAAGAACTATCAAAAGTTTTAGTTTCTTTAAGTGAAAAATTTCAAAGTTTAGAAAGTTTAGGTGAATCGTCTACTCTTTTCCAACTCTTCAATTTGTTTTCTATTATTTCTTTAAATTCAATGTTATATATCATTTTTTAATGTATTTTTTATTGAAAATATGTGCTATAAGCTGTTTTCATAACTTATTTTTGAATTTTTATCTTACAAAAGCATGAAATTAATATTTTTTTCTCATTACAGAAATTGATTTATTACTGTAATTGAATAATAATTTTTTAACTATTACTTGTGAAAAAATTGTTAAAATTACTTTAAAAAGTTTTAATTCATTGAATATATTATATTCTAGGACTTATGGAGATTTTTTATAAAATAATAATTTTATTCATTATATGTTTACCCCTTGTTTAAAATTTTATATCTTTTTAAGAAAGAATGAATTTAGGGGGAGTTAGTTATAATACTCTTATATTTTTTGATTTCAAAAAATGGGGAAAATTTTATAGCTTTAATGTTATCATAATATTGAAGAAGTTAGAGAAGTCTATCCTTAGAATCTTTGACATGGGGGGATAAGTTTTTATCTTCATAACATGGGATAATATTTTTTCTTTATGGAAAATTCTATATAAGGATAATGGGGGAGAAGTGTCCTTTATTAGAAACATATTATAAAAAATATAATAAAGAGAAAATGTGGGATAAATTTATTTTGTTTATTTTAAAAATTGTTTTTAAATTGTACATATTTAGTCATGGGTTTTGTGATTATAAAAAATGGATATATTGTTGAGAATGTTTTGATTCAACAATTTTGTTAATTTATTTTTGTTATTGATGCTCACAAACACTCACATTTATGTTACTAAGGGATTTAATTTTTTTTTAATTTTAAGAAATTAATATTCATTAAAATATTTATTCTAGAAATATATTTAAATAATTGATCCAATATAAATATTTTTTGAAGTATTCTGGGAATGTTTAAGTGTATTCTAGAAACATTTTTCATACCCTAAATTTGTAAGCATAACATATTGTTCAATAACCCTACATTTGAAATAGCACATATGTATAATGTACCCTACATTGTTGGGAAATTATAATTAAGTGAACCTATATTTATAAAGAGCCCCACATTTTAGGAAACAAACGTATGGTATGTCAAACCTAATTTTATTAGAAAATGTATGTTGTCAACGCTATTTTTAGAGTTTTTTTTATATATAGGAACCCTAAGCTTTAATATTAAAGGTCATAATTTTATTTAAAGTTATTTTCCATGATTTCTACAATGGTCTTGATGGAAGTGAATATAATTTCAAATCTATTTTACGACTGATTGAAAGGCTCATTATGACTAATTTAAAGGCTTATATTCTATGGATTAAGTCATTAATATTCTTTCATGAAGTTACAAATCTCTTAAATGATTTTAAATTTAAATATTCATGATTTTTTGTGTGATATTTTTTGATCTGGTTTAACCTGGAGTTCATAATATAAATATAGATATGTTTTTCATCGGAATATATAGGAGAGGAGATATAAAAAAGGTAAATCCATGTTTGAAGGACAACAAGTGTTTCATTAACTTCAGATCTAGAATTTGGAGATATATATGTTTTTTATTTATTTGATCGAATCACTAATATTGCTATCATTTCTACTATATCTTATTATTACATATTATTTTTCCAGAATGAAAAAGCATTGGGTAAAGATACATATATGTTTAAACATCTATCTGGAGTTTTCTTTGGTGATGTTTGAATAAATCCTGTGAAGTTTTAAAGATCTATTTACTACTGTATGTTATTGAAGAACAATTATATCCATCAGTTATTTCTAAAACTATGGAATATAACTTGTTTTCTCAATAAAATCAATCTCTATTTATTTTTTGGAGTTTCAACTGCTCGTATCCAATTCGGGTTTTGTGTCATCTTCTTTAAATAATATGTAGTTTTATGTTTCATTGTAAAAGAACCAGAAGGCCCTGAAAAATCCTTGTAAATGTTTCAAGTGCTTGAAATTATTTTTTAAGGTCTTATGATAAGAGGACATATCTAGTGAAATAAAAAATCTCATGCAGTTGAGTGTTGGTGGAGTAGATTAGAGGATTTTTTGTGACCTGAACCACTATAAATCAATCTGTTCTTTTCATTTGTTTATTTTCACTGATCATTATTCTTTTAGATAAAATGAATGATTTTCTACATAAAAGTAGAGGTGTTTGAATCTATCCATGTTTTTTAAGAACACAATCCATGTCCCTCTAGTTCCTTTGTCTTCATCATCATCATCCCAACCTAACACATACCCCTTTAATTTTCTTTTTAATTTTCTTTTCTACTTTCTCCCTTTTCATTTTTCTTCTTTTTATTTTCTACCTCGACTTATCATGCACATCCATGGAGATCCCCCTTTGGGGTCTTTGATTGAGAGAGGTAGATAAAGAGAAGAGAGTGAGAGTGAGAGGATTATGTACCCCGAAAAATCTCAGAACACGATAGATTATTGTACAGTTGCTACGGATCAAGGACTGTATCAAAGTGTCAATAGTTTCCACCCAAAATTAGGACCATTTTATGTTTTTCTCCATGAATCACCATATTTCAAGAATTTTTTTAAAGTATTGTATGGGTTTTTTAGGGCCCCTTGTGGGTCAATCTATGAGTTTCTTGGATAAATCAGGCATTTGGGCCATTTTAGGCACTTCTAATTTAGGGAAATCTGCGTACATGGTGTGTTGTTCAGAGAACACACATTATTTGTTATTGTTTAGGTAAGTTGAGTTTTTTGGAACTACATGCAATGTACCGGGGGTAGACACTATATAGTAGGCATCTGGGGTGTGGCAGAGTACTCAACCAAACACCCCATGTGGGGGGTACTTGATAGTGTATGGTATGATACTAGTGCCAATGGTGGGTGCATGTCATGTGGGCATACACGTCCTGGTGGTGTACAGGGCCAGGTTTATAGGTGGGGATCCCATTTGGGGGTATACGCTAGGTACTGGTGGTACACACCATGTACTCTGGTGTTTTACAAGCTTAGTGGTTCTAGGAAACATGGGTAGGTACCCACATGGGGGTATACACCATGTAAAAGACCAAAAAACCATGTGAATTGAGAAATTACATGTCTAGTGAACCGTAGAAAATGGTTAGAGATGAATTTTTGTATATACACTATGTAATCAGGGCACACGCTATGTACTTTTCCTACCCAATCCTATTTTGTTTATTTTTCACCCTAATTCCAGAATTGGACTTGTGAGTAGTCCATTCTGAGTGATTTTACACTTAGATCATGATGGTGGTATCCTTTCATTTTTCAATGTCCATTTAGATGGTGTCTTGGGATGTGAGAGTTCAATAGGAGGATTACATTGTGGTTTGGTTTCAGATTCTTCCTAGGGGTTGGGTTGTGAGATGTGATGCTTGTGTGAGGGTGTGAGATCATTAGTTGGGAGTGGATTGTGGATGCCAATTAATTTTATTTTAATTACTTTATAAAAATTCTATAAGATGAGATAGAGTAGTATCTTTGAGGATATTTTGGTTTGTCCCTATGTTTTGGGACTGGTTGCTCGAGGTTAGAGCTATTGAGGTTTATCTATTAAGTTTGGTGACTAGAGCTACCAGATCCTTTGGGATGTGTTGATAACTTTTGATGGAGGTTACAACCAGATGCCATTCCACTATTGAGATGATTCTAAGTAACTCTTGTAGATTCCCAAGTGGGATGGTTTCTGATTGAGTGATCATTAGTTACTTTTTCCATCTATTGGGAATTCCCTAGTGGAATGATATTCTTATAATTCCACTGGGGGAGAGTTGGTATTAGTGGATGGGTAGTTTACCAAGAAGGCCAACTAAGGTTTTTATTACATGGTATTTTCCCCAAGATTTTTCTTATGTCGAGGATCCCTAGTGGAGTGTCTCCTACTTTTAAGGTGGTCTTAGGGACTGTTGAGAATGACCCTATTGGTGGTATTATATTTTTTGATGCCTATTGGGATTATTGTTGATCACAGATATGTTAAGGCCACTGAGGGCTACTTGGGATGTTTTAGAAAAGGGTGTGACCCATGATTTTGGATAAACTATAGGAACACCTTGTTGGGTTTCCTACTCTTTCTGTGGCCTTTAATATATTTGAGGATGTGTTTGTGGGTGTGGCCTGAGAGATTTAGTGTGGTAGGGGAGTCTCTAGTTGGAAATAACTTTATGCTATACCCCCAGGGAATGTGTGAAACCTATGTTATTTTTGGCCCTAAGGTGGGTTGTTAAGAGACCTTGGTGGATATTTTTTATAAAATGAGATATAGGTTGTTGAGAGAGACCCTATATTTTGTTGGCTGAGAGTGGATCAATACTACTATTTAGATGTGTAGATAGTGGGGTCGAGGTTGGGGAATCCCTTGTTTAGTTATCCTTTGAACATGATGCTAAGGTATTTTTTTATTTGGAATATGGTTTGAGGAGGATTCCCTTGGGATATAATTTATTGGGAATTATCTCTAAGTAGTGATCTAGCTAACTCCTCCATTGGTTAGTTATTTCTAGATGAGATTAGGGAGATAATGGATGATCTAGATGAAGTAAATACCCCTAAATTGAGTGTGATCTCTATATGGTGGGTATTTTTATTTTTATATGATTGTTCACTCAGATTCATGTTTATATATCCCAAAGGGTAGTGCATTTTTTGGTTCAATGTGGATGGATCCCATAGCGTTGTGTATCTATCGGGTCCATGTTTTTAGATCCCAAGTTGTTTTGCAGATCTTACGAGACATAAAAGATCTTTGATGTGTGAAGGGGTGGTCTTTTTCTAGTTATAATGTTTCCATTGGAGTCTTAGTTCCAAGTAGATTCTTGTTTTCATGTGTATTTCTATGGTTACACCCTAGGGTGTGACATTAGTGCATTTTGTGTGTAGATATCTTATATATTCTATACATATCTGTTATACACCCCGATTTTCATGTGGCTAGGTGATGCAGGTGCTATAAATCCTATTGTGTGGGCCAGAGTAGGGGTCGATTTACCATAGGTGTCTAGATAGAACCCTATACTTTTTTTCTTTCTTGTGTTTTTACCCCTTTTTATGTAGTTCTTATTTTATGATAGCTACTATTAGTTTTTGGCTAGGATAGGAATATTATGTGTATATTCACTTTTTATGACAGTAGATTATAGGTCCAAAATTAGGGGTGGACTATTGAGATTTATTTCTCACCCCCTATACGTTGATGTCTACTTTAAGGTTAGAGCATAGGTTACATCATGGATGGTTCTGAGGCCCAGTATTGCTTGATCAACCAGAGCCACTTGTGTGGAGTCTTAGGATCAGGCTAGTTCAACTAGAGAATCGTAGAGGATGGGCATGTGGTTTAGATCATTGTTGGTAGTAAAGATGAATGTATTTATTTTCAATTTGTTTATTTTGTGTATGTGGTTGGCCTAGTGGGTGACCAACTATTGTATGTTTTTCATGTTGTGAGTATGTATTAATACATGTTTAATTTCAATTACTATATAATGTTTCTATTTTAGTTATTTATTTTGCGTATTATGCTGTTGATCTCTGTGTATGAGTTTGGTTATTTTCTTCTATTTTTCACTCTCAATATAGGGTATAGTCTCTCTATGGTATCTTTTTTAACCTCACTTCTAGTTGAAAACCTTTAGAATTTGGGGAGGCTTTATTTAGGCCTTTTGGTGATCTAGATCAGTGACATGTTAGGTTGACCTGAGGTTGTTCATTAAAAAATGGTATCATAGAATTTTAGTTTTATTATTTTGGGATTTCGTAGAAATGTGATCTAGGAATGTGTTAGAACTTGTAATGAATATTAGACTGGTGTGATGTAAACATATTTTATAATATAAATTCCATGTTTCTAGGTCATGGGATTTATTTTCTTGGATTTTACTTTCATAATTTTGTGATTTCACCTAGATCGATGAACTTGTATTTTTTGATTTGTGGTTATGTTTGGTTTGGGATCTTGACATGTGGAAAATAAGCCTATATTCATGGATCATTATAGGAATATATTATTCACATGAAAAATTCCTATATATGGCATTTTAATATATATTTTCTTCTAATTATTGGTCATTTGGATCTTGTGGTGAGAGGTTATATAGTGTTGGAGTTGTATTTACTTTGTCAAGGGATGTATAATCACCCTTGTGAGTTGGTAGTGGACTCTTAGTTCCCTATTGGTGGTTTGGTGAGGGAAGGGATGCCTGATGGATATTTGGTTCAGGACGATGTTTCCCTAAGATGTTGGTTTCCTTGAATTCCTAGGTTCTTATTCCTTGAGAGGGAACTATTCATGTACAATGTTGTTTTCCAAGTAATGTGGTGGGGCCCCTGTACTCTCTATCATAGATGGATTGGGTGAGTGTGGTTTTTCTTCATTGGTGGAGATGTTAAGGTATGATATCACCAGGGTGTGGTTAGGCATAATGATTCCTAGTGCTTACGAAGTGAAGTTCTAGGAGTGATCCCTTTCTTATGGATAGCTTGAGAGGGAAGGTTGGTTAGATCCCTAGCCCTACTCATCTTAGTTGTACCTTGGGTTTTATAGTGAGTGTGTGGTTGGATTTTTGGGGTTTTGAATCGATGCCCGAGTGAATGGTGGTCAAGTGGTTGATCATGGCATGAGGGAAATTTCTTTGTTCTAAAGAGGAGTGTCAAGAGTGATCCAATTTTTGGAATTGACCTATGTGAGAATCATGGTCAGTGGTTTAAGTTGTGTTAGCCTAGTTTTTTTAGGACTTAGCTTGTGTGAGTGCGAGTACTATTATGCACTTGAGGACTGGAGTAAGGAAGTCTTTGTGTTGGGGAGTTCACCGTAGGTTGTAGGAGGACATGATCCTCTTTTAAGTGTTTTTAGTAAAGAGGTTGCATGTTTTCATACTGGTGGTTAGGTGTGATTAGATTGGCCATGTCTATCCATTTAATTTAGTGAATAACATATCATGGACTATATGGTTTTCTATTTGGGCAGAGGGGCGATGACAAGGATACTCATATGGTGGGGAGTATCAGATCAGTCACTGTTGAATTCCTCTCATGTTGGGAGAGATTTATGGATGATGTAAGACTAATCATTGGATGGTCGAGATAGTGTCATCTGTGCCAGTTATTTAGAGGGAGAACTCCTACTGGCTATCCACCATGGCTTTTTAGGGGTGAGAATCATTTGTGGTGGGGAGTTTGTGATGAACCGTATCTTCACAGGTTTTGAAAATAGGGGAAAATTTGAAAATTTTATTCCAGTGTGTTTAGGGGAAATGATAATTTATCCTGTAAAATGACCTCAAATAATTTTTCTAACCACTCCGTTAGTCCTAGAATAGAATGTTTACCCTTGGAAATGAGTTTAGTGGAAATCTAAGCCATTCAAAATTTCACAGAAAATTAAATGTTTAACTAATTAGATATATATTTATTTCCACGTGTTCAATTAGTCTTATATTTTAAATGAAGCATCATACTGATATTTTGTCTCAATGGTTGAGTCTAGAATGGAGGGTTTTTCCTAGGTGAATCATAACCTTGTGTTGGGTGTCAGGGTCAAGCCCATACCCATTTTATTTTATTTTAATTTTTATCCTCTCATTTTTTCATTTTCATTTTTTATTATGTTTATTTTCTACAATGTATTTTCAAGCATGATTTTGGGGCTCCCCCTTTGGGGTCTTCATCCAAGAGACAGAGAGGGATATAAGAGAGGGATAGAGAGAAGAGGATGTGCTGCTATAGTGCTCAGGTCATGCTGGATCATTGTGTGACAACTGTGGATTATGGATTGGACTGAAGTATCAGTAGTTTCCACCTATAGGGAGGACTATTTTTTTTTATTTTTTTTCTTAAAAACCCACAATTTAAGTTTTTTTTTTTTCATTTTTAAATCCTTTTAAGGGGTTTTTTGGACCCCTTTTGGATCGATCTGGGAGTTTTGGGGAGAAATCTTGCATTTTTGGATGTTTTGGGGGATTTACTTTTGAGGAAAGACATAATGTGTTGTTAAACGAACAAAAATCATGTACTGTTCCTAATTAGGTAATATGATTTTTTTGAAACTACATTCTATGTACTGGGGGTACACACCATGTAGTGGGTTTACTTGGCCATGTAGGTTACATGAACAGTTCCCATGCGGGGTGCATGACATTTAGGGGTACATTAATAGGTGGTGTACATGGTTATGTAAATGATCGAGGACCCATTGTAGGGGTAAACACCATGTATTGGAAATACATGTTGTGTACTTGGGCATTTTATACACTGAGTGGGGTTGTGGAACATACCGTGTATAGGGATGACATGTTGTGTGCCTTGGAAAATTACACACTGAGTGGCCTATATCAAATTTAAAGAGAGTAATTTTGTTATTAATTTTGTGTTCTTGGGGTACATGCCATGTAATTTTCCTTCCCTATCCTATTTTCCTCATTTTTCATCCCGATGTTAGAATTTGACTAATGAATAGTCTATTCAGAGAATTTTCCACATAGATTATGATGATGGTTTGTTTGTGGAATTAAAAGGATTTTTGGATAGTTTTTTGGATTGTGATAGTTAAACAGAAGGATTTATATGGTGTTTGGTTTTAGATTCCTCATAGGGGTTGGGTTATGAGCTGTGAGGCCCATGTGTGGGTGTGAGCTCGTTAGTTGGCCATCAATTTTTATTGTTGACCGGTGTTATTTGAAGTTTAATGAATATATTCTAGAAGAAAATATTGAGTATTTTATCTAAGGAGATATTGGTTTGTCCTTAAGTGTTAAGAATAGTTGCTCAAGGTTAGAGTTGTTGAGGCTTAGCTCTTGTGTTTGGGGACCAGATCTGCTGGAGTATTTGGGATGTGTTGAAGCCTTTGGATGGTGGTTATAGTTGAATTCCATTTTGTTGGTGATATGATTTGGAGGAAATATTATGAATTCTATAGTGGTCTAATTGCTGATTGAGTTATCAGTAGTTGTGGTAGTCGGCTGTTGGGGATGCCCGAGTGGCATGCTATTCTATTGACGCCCTTGTGAGAGATTTGGTAGCTGTGGATGGGTAGTTTGATGGGAAGTCTAGATGAGGTTTTTATTGAGTGATATTTACCTTGAAGTTTGTCTTGTGCTAGGGAACCTTGATGAAGGGTCTCCCACTTTTTAGGTGGTCATGAGGACTGTTGTAAATCCCTCCATTAGAGGGATTGGGCTTTTGGATTCTCATTGGGTAGGTTGTTGATCAAGGATTATTTTGGGACACCAAGAGCCATTTGAGATATTTCAATCATGGTAATGTCCAATTATTTTGTATGATATAGATGAAAATCATTTTGGGTGTCCTTCTCTACCAGCGACCTTATGGATATTCGAGGATGTTTCTATGGGTGTGACCTGAGAGCTCAGGTGCAAAATGGGAGTAACTAGTTGTGAATAATTTTATGAAATATCCCTGAGGACTATGTGATACCTAAGTTTTGGTTTTGCGTTGATGTGGGTTATTGATATCTGAGTGGATATTTTTTGGATGATAAGATCTTGGGTATTGAGAGAGAACCCATTTTTTTGGATGTGAGTGGATTGGTGATGCTATTTCAGCTGTTTTAATAGTTGGGTTGAGGTTGGATCATCCCACATTTGATTGAAATTTGAACATGATGTTGAGGTAGCTTCTAATTAGGAATATTATTTATGGGGGAGACCCTTGGGATATCTTGGATTGGGTGTTTCCTATAAGTAGAGATCTGGTTCTCTCCTCCGTTGACTGACTATTTCTATATGGGATTAGGGAGCTAATGGGTGACCTGGATGAGGGAAATACCCCTAGATTGATGGTTCTCCCTGGATTGTGGTGGTTTTATTTTTCCATGTATGATATTGTTCTTTTGGATGTGTTTGTAGATCCCACAAAGCAGTTTACCTATCAGGTCCATGTAGATGGTGCCCTTAGGGTAGTTTATCTATCGGGTCCATGTGGATGGATCCAGAGTTGTTCTCTAGGTTTTTCAAGACATGATAGATCCATGACTTGTGGAGGGGAGGTTCTCTTTCCAATTTTAATCATTCTATTGGATTCCTAGTTCCTGGTAAATGAGTTTTTTATATGTATTCCAATGGTTGGGTATGAAATTAGTTCCTTTTGTGTTTATACATCTTGGAGTTCCTGTGTAGATCTTTTGGATGCTCAATTTTTTATGTGGCTGGGTGATCTACATGCTATAAATTTTCTGGTAGGGGCCAAAGAAGGGGGTAGATTTACCATGGGTGTTAGGATAACAAATTCTACTTGGCACTATCTTGTGTTTGTTTTCCTCCCTTTTTATACAGTTGTTATTTTATTCCTATTTCTATTAGTTTTCTTCTAGGTTGGACATATCATGTGTGCATGAACTTGTTACGACATGAGATTATAGGTCCACCTCTGGGGGTGTCTACTGAGATTTATTTCTCAACCCTATATATGATCCCTGGTATGCATGAAGACCTAACTTTTAATTTAAGGTTGGAGAATAGGTTGTGAGATGGATTGGGATGAGGACTAGGGTTTCTTGATCAAGGAAAGCCTTTCGTGTGGAGTCTTAGGATCAGGATTGTGTAGCTCAAGTGTTGTGGAGGCTGAGTATGTGGTTTGGATCAGAGTTGGTAGTAGATATGGTTATATTTATTTTATTTTTGTTTATTTTGTGTATATGATCGGACCAGTGGGTGACCATATGTTGTATGTTTTTCATTATTTGATTATTTTTTTGAATCTATGCTGCATTTCATTTATTATATCATTATTCTATTTTAGTTATTTATTATGCACACTTTGATGATCCCTGTGTATGAGTTTGATTATTTTTTTTCTGTTTTTTCACTCTGAATAGAGGGTGTAGTCTCATCAAGGTATATTTTAGAACCTCACCACTAGTTGGTATCCTCTGTAATTCAGGGAGGCATTCTTGAGGGATTGTGGAGATCTAGATCATGTGACGTGTTAGGTCGATTCAGATTGGTTCATTACACTATTCATTTACTTTGAATTTTATAACATAAATAAAACAAATGAAATTTGAATAAAATATTTTAATAGATACCTAAGAGTTTATATCTATCTATTAAATTCATGGATCACATTAATTATTTCAAATTTTACTACTTTTAATTAATTTTAATATCATTTTTTATTTTCTATTAATTAAATAATTACAACGTCAACATTGTGTAAGCATTTATGGTAATTATTTATTCAATAAATATAAAAATATATTAAATTGATGAAGATATATCATTTATCATAAAACATAATATTTACAACTGAACACATACTCTATTCATCCCCATTTAAAAAACATTACTATTATTAAAAGCAAGATCATGATATTTCTGGCTTTATATTCATTTAAATATTATAATGGTAAAAATCATGTCCAAATGGAAATAAAAGGACATATAACTAAATAATGGGAGATTATGGACGAAATGGACCCTTAAAATAAAACTAAGGTAAGTATTAGGGGCATTTTAT
Organism: Viscum album; assembly: GCA_963277665.1. Taxonomy (NCBI): domain Eukaryota; kingdom Viridiplantae; phylum Streptophyta; class Magnoliopsida; order Santalales; family Viscaceae; genus Viscum; species Viscum album. The sequence continues at coordinate 375,049,527 of OY728157.1, read as the reverse complement.
AGTCCTTATCATATTATTTTTAATCTTAATTATCCTATTTACACTTTATCATGGTAACAAAATTATTGATGTTACTGTTCATATTGTCTAAAAATAAAAGGGACTTATTTAATAAATTTGAAACCCATGATTCCCAATATGGAATAAATTTTTCAAGAATCTATTTCTTTTAGTTTCAGAAATTACTTTTTACATAAATATGTAAAACACAATGAAAAATAGTTTTTAGAAAAATGCGTTTGTAAGCTCAAAAATGTACTTATACCAAAATCAAGTATAATGATGACTCAAATGAGGTAAATTAGATGATATATAATTAAATAATACTTATGTTACTTTGAGATAAAATTAAAATCATAATGATAATTTTAATAAAATAAAAATGATAGTTTTTACAAAAATTGGTACTTTCCACTATTCTTTAAAGAATCAATGTTTTTCAGAAAAATATCAAAATTTCATGCATTGTTAATTTTGATATTATGATTTCACAAATAATATCATTTATATAAAAAATATTTATTAAATTTTATGAAACTAATTATAATTATTTTCTTAGTAAAAGAAAAAACCATTTTTTAAGAAAACGTGTTTTTGAAGAATAAATAGGATCAATTAAAAATTTGAGTGAATATTTCTTAAGAATTAATTAGTCTATTTATATTTAATAGGAACTTTATATGTATTTCATAATTCTATTTTTATTATTGATATCCTCCAATTTAACAGCTAGGTAATAATCATATTTAAATCATAATATTTTGAGGTTCGTTTAAGTTCAGTGTTGCATATATTGTACACTATCGAACATAGTCTTTCTTTTAAAATCTTGGGATATTACATTCCAAACCATTAATATATTTATTAATTGAAATTTTAACTCAATGATGATAATAAAAGATTTATCATTTCAAAATACCTTTGTTTATTTCTCACATTGTAAAAATGGTTAATAAAACTTCCCCTTAAAAATAGGGAAAGAGAAGTACAAAGGTTATCTGAAATAACATATAATTAGGTTTCTAAATAGGATAACATTTGTGAAAGTGAAAATATGGACATGGAATAAAAATTTAATGTGAAAACAAATATGGGGGAGTGATAGATATTATTGATCACAAGAAAGGGAATAATCATGAGAAAGTCAACAACCTAAAACCATAAACTGAAGAAATGTAAGAAAGGCTATCAATTCATCAAAAATGAAGATAATAGGATGAATTTATTATTTCAAGTTCCTTTTAATAGATTTGAGGAATTACTTTACAATATATACTAATAATATGATAAAATATACTAACTTTATAAGTATAATTTCATCCTTTAATCAATTTCGACCACAATTTCATCTTTTGCTCCAAACAATGAGTATTAAAGTTGAATTCTCATGCTTGAAGTAATAGAATAAAATTATTATAGACCACAAGATTATAATTTATTCCTAATATCTTTATACATTAACCAAAACAAAACCTATTAGCACAAGGTATGATAATTCCCAAAACTATTAAACCTTCTTATGAAAAAAATTATACATTAATCTATAAAATTAACTTTAATACCCAATGTTGAAACTAAATAATTGCATAAATAAAAATAATTAAAATTTTAAAAAATATTTTTGACCATGTTTTAAATCCAAAAATTATAAATATTTGATGACATATTTTTCTAAGATAAATTTAGCATTTATGTGGAAATAACATCAGTAACTCTTAAAGTCTCATACCTAAAATGTATATTCCTTAATCACATAATTTCCAAGATGTGATAATCATTTACATAAATAAATGACCTTATATCCCAAAAAACCACAATAACCTCAACATTAAGGAAATTTTAAGCTAATATTATATCCCATACCATTCAGTATACATACCCAAAAGTGAAATATCATTTATTAGAAATAATACTTCATGTTAAACCAATAAAAAATATCCCAAAATATTATTAGTCACCTTAAAATTATATCTCTTAAATTAAAAAAGGTGTGTCTAAGAATTTGGACTTATGATCCACCTTAAAATTATAAACCCATGATTGTAACAACAGCTCTTAATATAAACTCACATGTAAGAATCATAAACTCTAAAGTTATCTAAACCCCACTCTAATACAAAATGTAAAGACCCTGAACCCACACTCCTAGATCCAATGTAAAAAACCTAACTTTAAATTTTTAGCTTCGATACAAATGTGACCAATTTTTTTCTATAAAAACATTACAACATAAAAAGGGAATATTGGATCACTTACATACCCAAGGACCTTTTAGGATCATTATTTAAAATAATTGAGAAAAACTCTTAAAAACTTGGATTCATAAAAAACTGGTTCACAAAAATCTACATCATCTCTCACTATAAACATCTTTTCGTATTCCATATTTATTTTTCAACATATCCCATAAAAATAATTACATATTAAACCTTTCTATACTAAAATAATTCTTCATAACATATGTTAAATGGAACATAAGAATGATGGGATCAATTTCTCATTAAGGGTAAACAAAATAATTAACAATTGAATGTCATCGGTAATAATAAGATGAGCATAAGGGTATGATGACATAATAAAAGTTCATGATAATAAAAAAAGTTAATTCATATCCTTAAATACCCAAATCATAAAACATTAATCATGGAATAAAAATTTATCAAAGGAAATAGGCAGAGAAATCAATAACCATGAGCTATGAGATTTCAAACTAGATCAATGCAATCATTATAAACTAATAACTTTTCTTCCATAATAAGTATAAAATAATTTTCTTTAAACATAAACTCATAGCGTACCTTGAGAAATTATATTATTTCCATGAAGAGAATAGAAATTATAGATAAAAAATATAGATAACTTTGTAAATCATTTCCATAATACTCTTATGATTACTCTTACAAATGTAATAACTATACAATCAGCTTCCATACCCAATGCATTGGAGGGATATCATGAACCCAACCATCAATGGTTATAACTTAACCACCCATCCATAGTTTATAATGGAAACACCCATCCTTGGTTTATAATATAACCACCCAATATAATAATCAATTCCTAAGAACCATAATATAAGTAATGTATATAGATCTTTTATTTGGCATAAAACTCATAAAAACATATACTACTATTTTTATTACTTGATTTCCTGGTAGAAAAGGAACGAGTTCCTGAAAATATTTTTGAAACAATCATAATCTAGTCAGAGAAATAATGAGGATGGTATTAATAAAAAATATCGCCAATGTTATATAAGTAACATCAAGGGTTGTTGATGTTGATTAATGTAAATACCTTCAAAAGAGCGTAAAAATATATTCTTGAGGAAAATACCCTTTTCACTTAGATTTTTTAGAAAACTAAAAATTAAAAAAATATAATGAAAAATATTTTAATTGTAAATATATTTGGAATATTATAATGGGATCTAAAAAAAATGTTCATGATAGTAAGAAAATCTATTCATGTTTTAGACATTAAAAATAAAAATTATTTTTAAACATTTTGTAAAAGGGAGTCTAAAGTGACCCATTTGGAAGGCATTGAGAAATTTACTTTTTAAAACCTTTTAAAATAAGGTCAAAGATTATGTGAAATATATTTAGGAAATAATTTATGTTTAGAAAATAATATTTTTGAAAACATATTAGAAAACATGGATATGGAAGAGAAAGTTTCCTCATCTTAAAGAAGATACAAGATATGTATCACTTACAAATGACTATATTAATGCTTATTTAATCAATTAGGGAGAAAATGGGAATTAAAAATTTAAAACACATTCATAAATATATGAGAATAAAATATACTTGGATAAATAAAATTAGAGCATATTATTTCTCCCCAAGGAACCATGAACATAAACAATCCTAAAAATATAGAAGATTGTAACATAAAGCCTTGGCCACTTTGGTAGCTTTTCAACCATAAGACCCATTAAATAATAAAATAAAATGAAACATTAAATATCTTGAAAACAATAAGATTTATGATATAACTTTTCAAAGTGTTATTATATACAATTTATTAAAGAATATAAGTGAAAATCATAAACATATGTCCCAAATAAAGAGAATTTCAGATGAATTACCCTTACAAAGATCATATCATTAATTTGAGAGTTAATCAAATGAGATATTTTGTGTAATAAATGTTAATACACAAAAAAATTATAAATATAGAATAAAAAAATTATATATCAATTATTACATAATAATGGAATAATAAAGTCAATAAAGAAGTGTTATAACCCAACAAAAGGAAATTGAGTTAATAATCATTTTAACCACTTGGAACTTTCAATTTAAATATAATTGGATAAAAAAATTTAAATTTAAAATTAAAATATCATCAATTATGAAGGATTAATGATATTACATGTGAAAATGGAAACATATACACCGTATAAAAAAATTAGGTATATAACATTAAAATATTCCTTAATGATATGAAATTGGGACGAAATCCCCTACCTCCAGTCCAAAATTTCCATGAATGTGCTTTAAATTATGTATAATAAAATCATATAAATTATTTAATTTATTTAAAACATTTTAATGTTTTAATTCATTATCTATAAACCATTTATTTCATTTATTTTAAGGACATATTTAATTATTTGCTCAGTTAAATCCATGATGGGTGGTATTTTGAGGACATCTAGTTCATAATTTTCAAAATAGCTTCAGTGTGTTGACTATGGTCAAATAAGTCATAGTTAAATCATATATAGAATGATAATAATGATATAATTATATTTTTATACATAAATTATACTTTAAAACCAACTGTAAATGTTGTTTGTGAAAAATAAACTATATTACAATCAGGGATATGGTAGGTAGTACGTACACATGAGTAACGTTTCAATTTTTTCAATGATCATTATAGAAAAAATGAATGTTTTCTTCTATATTTAATGAATGATAATTTTATCATAAATAATACATTATATCCATATATAAAATTATATGTATCATCCACGTTATTCTGTGATGAAAAACAAATCACATCGCACCAGGGGGTGGAAGTCCACATATACGCATGAACGACATTTTTATTTTTCAATGAATGGAATGGTAAGAAAATATATGAAATTTTATATTTTAAAAAATTTAAAAATGTAATTAATATAATATATTAACATTAATTGTATAATTATAACCATCCTTGAGAGGTTTTTATGGAAAATGAATTACATCAGTTTGTGAAGCGGTAGTCCGTTGTACACACAATTAACATTTTCGTTTCCCATTTCATGGAAGATGTGATAGATATAGGTTTTTTAATTAAAAAAATAAAATATAATTATATTTTAGATAATTATTTTATTATCTCATCATGGGTGGAGAATATTTTAAGGAGGTTTAGGAATAAATATAATGAAAACACTCGACTAATAATTGTATATCTTCTTCAGACAACCTCCTTTTATTTAAACCTTAAGACCAGTAATATTTCTATTATTACAAAAATAAGGCATATATAACATGGGTATGGATGTTATAAAGGTATTTGGGTAGATCTTGGTAGAATTAAATGGTTATTTTTGTGTGAAGAAATGAGAATAAGAGGTTCCCTTTTATAAGAGAGGGAAGGAGAACTTTTGGAATTTCTTAAAATATTAAATTAATATAAATTCATTTTGTTTTAAAAATGGATAAAAATTAATAATATTAGAATATAAGATAGTTATTAGTCTAAATAATCTTATAAAGTAATATTTTTACAAGTTTGGATCACATTTTTACCCTTATATTTTTGTTTTAACCACCCGTTAACCCTTTTTACACTTACCACGACAATAAGGTTTTTTACAATTTTAGGGTCACGATAGTAAATATAAATGGACCAATGACCCATAAATGGAAAATTATTGATATTTTAAACCATATAATAATAAATTGGATGAATATATTATTTTTAGGAATTTTATATAATTAAATAAAATTTTATTTTCATAAAATTTCAAAAATGTCAATTTTAGAACCATTCATTTATTTGGACATTTATAACATCAGGAAAAAATTAAATTTCAATAAAATATATTAATAGAACACTAAAATTTTATTTTTATCTACAAAATTCTTGGTTTCAATTAATTATTTTAAATTTTAATACTTTTAAAATTTTCAATATTGTTTATTTTATTTTTCATTAATTGAATAATTACAGTGCTAGTATTTTATAAGCATTTAAAATAATTATTTTTTCAGTAAATATTTAAAATAAATAACCATTATAAATATGAAAAATTTATATTTAAAAATTATATTTATAACCACACATGTTCTATATAAGTGTCCATTTTAAAAATACTATAGTCATTAAAAGCAAGAGTATGATATTTTTGGCTTTATATTCATTTAAATATTATAAAGGTAAAATTTATTTCTAAATGTAAAAATGCTATATAACTAAATATTTGATGATTATATATGAAATATAATCCTAGAATAAAATAAATTCAATCATTATGATCATTTTCTAGTCCTTATCATTTTATTTTTATCATTGATTACCTGATTTACCCTTTATCGTGGTAAAAAAATTATTAAGTTACTATTACTAAGTCCAAAAATAAATGTTAAATATTTAAAAAATTTAGACCCCATGATTAAAAATATTTATTCCATTTTTCAAGATTCAATTTCCCAGAGTTTTATAGATTAACTTTAATATAAATGAGTAAAACGCAACGAAAAACAATATTTAGAAAAATGCATTTTATGCCAAAAAATGTACTTAGAAAAAAATTAAGTATAATTATGATTAAAATTAAATTATTTATATGATATATAATTAAATAATACTTATTTTACATTGAGTTAAAATTAAAATCATAATGACATTTTCTAATGAATTGAAAATGACAGTTTTTACAAAAAATAGTATTTTCCACTATTTACTGAATATTCAATATTTTCATAAAAATATATTAATTTCATTCAAATATATTTTTGATATTAATATTTTAAAAAATATAATATTTTTATCAAATAAAATTTATAAAATTTTAATAAATTAATTTTAATTATTTTCTAAAAAAAAATAAAAACTATTTTTGAAAAAAAAACATGTTTTTGAAGAATAAAATGGATATAATATAAAATTGAGTTATTATTTAACAAAAAATTATAAATAAATTTATATTGAGTGAGAACTTTATATTTATTTTATAATTTGGTTATTCCTATTCATACATTCCAATTCAATGGCTATGTTATAACAATCATATTTAAATAATAATTCAGCATTCTTTTACGTTCGATGTTGCATATCTTGTACGCTATCAAAAATATGATTTATTTTAAAATATAAGGATATGAAATATTTATTATGAATTATAGGTTATGGTATCATTAAAATATCAATATAATAATACTTAAAGAGTTTTCTAAATAAGGAAACCAAAGGAAGAAGTAATTATTTTAACTGAGTTTTCCAAGTTTCATTCTTCTCATAACTCCTAAACATATATTATAAAAAATAATATAATGAAAAAAATATAGTTATTATATTTTAATATTATTTTATTTATGGTATAACCATTTAATACCCTCTTCCTATCCTTTAAAAAATGAAAACGTTTCCCATGTAATGGTTGGATTACTAACTCCATGAACGATATATTTCATTTTTCATAACCACCTTTTGTATATGGTTATAAAAGTGTATTTAATAAATAAATATGATATTATTGCATTATTAATATTATTAAAAGATAAACTAGAAATTATATTAATAATATTGACATTAAATTGTCATTGTAAATTTAACCTCAAAAAATGAGCATACCGAGAATCTTTTCTTAACTAAAATCAATTTTTGAAAACCTATTTAACTATATAAATTTTATTCTATTATAATTATAAAGAAAATATATCTATAAAATTATATATATGATTTAACTATTTTATAAATTTTTCAAAAATGGTTAATGCACTAAATTATTTTTGAAATAATGTACCAAATAATCCTAAGAGCCAGATGAGAGTAAAAACTATACAATAAATGAGTGAAATATGATAGTAAATGGACCTTAAAAAATAAAATATACAAAAAATTGTTTTATTTAAGTATTTAATAAACTTAATTTCATTATTTGGGAGGTTATACACATGAACTAAGTAAGTTAAAACTTGAGGTAAGGGTTCTTTGTCTCAATTTCAATTCCTTGAGACTTGTTTCTTATTATAAATCAATTTAAAATTATATGGTGTAAATTCTACCCTATTTAATTCAAATATATTAAATAAAATATTATTATTTTTATTTTCATTTAATTTAATATCTCTTTATTTCTTTTCCTTTGATTCATTCCCTAAGTCTCAAGGGATGTTGTTAACTTAATTTACTTTCATTATCATATAACCTTTATTATTGAACTTCATCCTTCTATATTGGGTATATAACACTATACTATTACGTTATATTTTATCCCATATTTATTCTCTTGGATTTACAGGTCTTTTTTACATTTCACCTTCATTTGGTTCACATTCAACCAAATTATTTCTTCTCTATGGAGTTGAATTTATCTATTCTATATGATGAAAGATATTTTTTAAACCATGTATATAATCTTTATGTTATCACAATAATGTTATTATCTCTAATTAAATGATTGATTAATGTCATTTTAGATTTACTTTACCTTTATTTACCATGGTTTAAAAATTACCTCTTTAATGTTTTCTGTATGGGTTATTTTTGACTTTCTTTACAAAAGTGTTAAAAGAATATCATATTTAATGTTGACCACATGAACACATTTTTATACTTTTATAACCATTTTTATTAATAAATATTATATTTCAAGTTTACATTGTTTTTTTAATAAAACCCAATTCCCGTTTTTCTATGAAATTTTCATTTTAAAAATAAGGGTTAATTTTTTAGAAGAATGAATAATGGGTTTTTATTCCTCTTATATTTATTTTTATCTTACACTCCACATTTTCTATTTTAAACTTCATTTATCATCAAGGTTTAAATATTTTCAATTATTTCCAAATTTTGGTTTTCAATTTCCTCTTTTCACCCATTGAAATGGATTTTTGAAAGTGACTTAGGGGTTAGTTTTTACATCCATATTACTAAAGAGTAATGAATTTTGTTATTATAAATTTTCTTATATTTTCTTCTCAAACTCTAAAATATCTATATCATTTAGAGTTATGTTTATTGTATCTCTCATTAAAATCTATTGTAAATTTATATTTAATATCTCAACTTTTTTTATAAGGGTTATGTTCTATTTCACTCATCATATCTTCTTTAATTTTATTTTTCTTCTTCATGTCAATTTTATTTAATTTCATGGATATATTCTATACCACTTATAATATTTCTATATTATGTTTAATGGTATTGAACTGAAAAAATACCCAATAATATATACAATTTAAATTTTAAGGGTGAATACTAAGAAAATTATTCAATTTATTGATTGGGGAAATAATGGCATCCCATATAATTGTCATTTCAATATAGATGTTTGTTGATTACTAAGCCATATCACTTGTGTACTGTATTGTTTATTCATTCCATTATATGATGAATGAATTATACTTAATTAGTGATAGGTGGGGATCAAAATCCTATATCTTATTAATGCATTGATAGGTCTTATGAGACAAACTAGCTTGTTTATTTAGTGAAATCATTAACCATTTTTGTATAATATATTAGTACGAAGCCTTGATGGTATGGTTATGATGTCCCAAATTATTAATTCCATCACTATGAATTCAGTTATTCTTATACATCTTATTATTTACATTTTTATGTTATACATGAATATATTACATGCTTATACTATCAGTTATATGATGATAGTCCTACTGGAGTACTCATGAGGGGGGGGGGGCGAATTGTTAATATAATAATTTTTTATATGATAATAATTTCAAATGAATTTCCCCAAATTTAGAAAAATATACAATTAAAAAAATAGTAGAAATATATAATTTTATATTTTCAAAATATTTCTCAAAGGTTTAATCAAAACCTATTTAAAATAATTTTCAAAACCACATTGACTTTTGAAACAAATTAAATGGTATCAAACAAAATATATAAAATATCAATTAAATCTAACTAACAAAGTAATTTTTTCTGTATAGGTGTTGGAAAACCAAAATATGGTTTTTCTAAAAATAATATAAAAAATACACAATAGAATAAAAACAAGAGATTCATTCTCAAGTGGAGACATAATCCTCTCCACTATATAGTCACCCATTTCCATACATTTTTATTAAACAATAAACTTGAACCAAATCCTAGATTGAGTTTTTACATAAAATTACACATAATGTAGTCTAGGACACACAAATCCTCTTTCACTATTATTTATGGGATAATAGGTGTAAAAATATTAAGAGTGATTATCAAAGTACTCTATGATACAATATAGAATATTGTTGTTATTGAATAAATAAAAAACACAAGGAAAATTCTAAAGTAAATAAAATAGTGAATAAGAAAGAAATATTGTAAAAGTGTTTGTGTAGTTATTTTTTCTTTGATTAAATAAGAGATGACTAAGAATGATCTTTTAGTTTTTTGGATTATCTTAAATCCACCCTTGATGTTTATTTGACCATTATACACACGGTTTATATTTTTTCATGAAAAATAGAGTGTCATATAAAAAAATAGATGATCCCCTATATTTTGAGTGATCTCAGTGAAGCATAATGACAAGTTAGTTGGAAAAGTAGTCGAACAACACCCCTTGTGCATGAGGGGTTCCTATGATTTTTTATATTTCTAGAATATCCAATTATACATTGTAGGATAATTATAAAATGACATAATTAATCATACTGAATTAAAATTCAAGAAAGGTTGAATTTTTCATTAATGAATCGATTGTCCATTTTAATAGTAATCGTTCTTAAATTCACATGTCTTTATATTTAATTAAGTACCAAAATATAGTTTTTGGGATATTTATTTTGAATTTAATTCCAGAAATCTATAGTATCAGAACTTAAACTGATGGTAGTAGATTCAACTAGAGGTAGAATCTCTAAACTAGTAGAAATGGATCCAGTTGGTGGTAGAAGCCCTAAACTCGAGGTAGTAGATCCATTTGGTAGTAGCATCTCTAAACTAGTGGTTGGTTATCCATCTAGTGGGAACAACTCTGAACTAGTGGCAGTAGATCCATATATAGATAACAACTCTATACTAGTGGATGCACACTTTACTGGTGGTATCACATTTTCAAATAATGATCATAAAGGTGAACTAAAGGTAACATACTTTATCTATAGGCAGCACAACTACACTAGAAGTAGTAGGCTTGTATCAGAAATAGAAATATACTTTGGTGGTAGCACAAATATTTTGGAGGATATATATGTCAAATAACGATAACATGCTATAACTGATGGTATCATATTTGAACTAGTGGTAGTAACTTGTACTTAGATAAATTTTATATAAGCTAAGAGTTTCATAAGGGTAACATAAATTTATATACACTTCCTAAGGGTAAAGAAGATACATACGTAAAGGTAAAATGAAATTATGTAAAGATAAATAAAAAATTATAATACTTACATAAGGGTAGATAAAATATTACCAAGCATATATAAGGGTACTTCCAATCTCATGTAAGGGAAAATAGAAACATTATTTATGAACATTAAAACATGGAATTTAGAGATTTATCCATTGATCTCCCCATTTTTATGTTAAAAAATCATGGTATAAAATGAAATTAAAAAATAGTATATTTCAAAAAACAAAGTTCCATAAGAATACTCATTATACACATTCTTTACATACTTTCTCCTTTTCCATTTTATACACATCAATTCTCCCCATTTTGGGATTGTCAAAAAGGAAAAAAAACAAAAATGTATTAGAATAAGGAGAGATGAATAAAGAATATTGAGATGTGATTAATAAAAAAGTAAAATAAATTACATCATCAAAATTAACTACAAAACAAACGACCCTATTAAATCTTAGTCATAGTTTGATGAATTCTCATAACTAATGGAGGTATGATAAAGTGGGGATTTTAATTTTCCAATAAAAAAGTTCCATAAGATGGAGTAAAATAAGGTCTAGGAGGCTTGAATATAACTCTGGATTCCACTGGCCTATGATGCATGAAAGACTCGATATGAGTAATTCTAAAAGGACTATCAACAATGGATGTATTCTGAAGAGGTTTTGAGATATGGGAAGATATTCCAACTATAATAGAAAGAACATGAGGATAAATGAATATAGTCCTAGAAGTTTATGATAAATTCCCCAAAAGATATACAAATTTAGTGATAATTCTACCACTATGTTCCATTATCTCTATGGAGTCAATATTTTATTCCATAAACAACATTAATTAAGGTTTTAACTCCATTAACTGAATCACTTTCTCCTCAAATTCCCTAGTGATAATAGGTACCCTTAGATTATCATCCAAAAACATAAAATGAGAGTTAATATCATTCTTCATAATTATCTTAGAAATTTAATACTTAATTGACTTGGTTATAGTGTCCCTAGAACTTATATATTCATTTAAGAATCCTATAACAATTTTATAAATATAATCACCATGAGAATTTATCTATCTTATATCATCTTGGTGAGAGGTAGACGAATAAACCAACACAACCTATAAATCTTCTCTAATAATGATTCTAATATGATCAACATCAACACTAGGAATATAATAAGAAGAAGCTCTAGAAGAAGAGGCTCCACTATTAGAAAGAATATATATCCTCCCAAGAACTAATAAATATTTTTATATAATGTCTATGATCATTTATTTCAAAGTAGAGTGGATAATACCAATTTTATCAACCAGTTTTCTATTCTCTATTTCTAATTTTACAATCCTTAGAAAGAGTTTTGGTTAGTGGTGATCCATTAACATGGATACTATCAAATATATATCATCTTCCTTGAGACTATTATCCTTGTAGGTAAAATATTTGAGCACACCACTAAGATCAAATAATATTTCTTCCATAAAAGCATCTAGATTAACATGATTCTAGTAACCAGTATGAGGAGGAATAAGAATAGGAGGTTAAAACCTATCCTATTTAGGTGAGGGAATATACATATCACAATATTACTCATCATTAACTAAAGGTACAACCAATGGTCCCACATATCTTATAAATATATCATAAGGAAAAGGATCTATCAGTTCTGCTTGGTCTATCTTTTCCACTAAATACCCCTTAAGACTCTTCTGAGAAACAAAAATGGTAGGTCATCAATGACCTGGTGGACTTTTAACATCAGGATCATCAATATCTGATTTATATAGCTCAGTCAAGTAACATATAACCCTTGAGAATTATCCCCCTTATAAGGTTTATCCTCATTATCTAAAACTTTCTAATCAATCTCAACAAGGCTCCTAGAAACTTGAATGATTTAAATACTCTGGGTGTTACTTTCCCAATCTCTATTAAAAGTTTTAGTAGACTTATAAATAGTCATGAAATTATTTTTTTCTTCATCTTCATGTTATCCATAAACATCATAAAAAGAGTAATTAGACAGAACACTGACATCCTATTGACTTTCTGAACCAGCATTCTCAAATTAAACATCATTTGAAACCACATTGTCTAAAAATTAATCATTTTATAAGATAATTACCTTATAATGTAAAGAAATAGGCAATTAAATAGGTCTATAAAAAACATTAATACTCATGATTATATTAGGTTCTCTCCCTTCCTCAATAAGAAAAAGAAAAGTTTATTATTTTTTATTCTCCACCAACAAATTCCTTCTCAACTTCATCACCATCCTCATCCATTTCTTTATTAGAAGAATAGACTACTATATCAACCATATCTAAGTTGGGATCAACCAAATCCATAGGTCTGGATGGATTCTACACATGGTTAAAGTTATTATACAATCTCTAACTATCCACCACCCATTAATTTTACTAAGGGTTCTAATTGAATTTCATTCTTCGACAGGTGTCCAGAATGATAGAAAAACCATCAAAATAGGTCACACTTTTTCCTTCTCTAATAATTTCTCTTGATCATAATAAGAAAAATGTTAACCTAGGATATACAAGTGAATTAGACCTTTTAGTTGGATGACATAACTCTATTATGTGCACTATTAGATATCTAAGGAGATTTATCTTATCCCATATTTTTACCATATACATGAAAAATATATCTTAATACCTCATAATACTATTGAATCCTCATAATGAAGGTAAGTAGGATCAAGTGGGTATTTTCATTTTCCTAAAAAACAGGTGAATGAGTAGGGGTAAAATAAGGTCCAAGAGGCCTAAACACAACTTTAGATGCTACTAGCCTAAGATGTCTGACAACCTCAATAAGAGTAAGTCTAAATGGTCTATCTATAATGGTTGTGTTCTAAAGAGTTTTTCAGATAGGGGAAATATTCTAGCTATTATAGGAATAGTATGAGGAGAAATGACTATAGTCCAATAAGTTTAAAAGAAAGGCCCCATCATCTCTACAAACTGAGTGATAAACCTAACACCATGTTTAATTATATATTTGGAATCAATAATTTATTCCATAAAAATATTAATTAAGGTTTTAACTCCTTTAGCTGACTCACTTGCTCCTAAAATTCCCTAGTGATAGTAGTTATCCTTAGATTATCATCGAAAAATAGAAAATGAGTGTTAAGATCATTCTCGATAATGATCTTAGAAATTTAATAATTAAGGGATTTTGTTATAGTGTCCCTATCACTTATATCACAATTTAAGAATTATATAACATGTTTATAAATATACTCATCTTGAGAATTTATCTTTCCAATATTGTATTGGTGAGAGGTAGAAGAATCGACCCACCCAACCTATAACTCTTATCTAATAATTCTTCTAATATGAACAACATAAACACTATTCATATAATAATAAGATGATATAGAAGAAAATGACCCACCATTAGAAAGAGTTTCTAGCCTTTCAAGAGATGATACATATTTCTATGTAATTTCTACCATCATTTATTTCAAAGTAGAGTGGATAATACCAATTTTCTTAACCAATTTTCTATTCTATATCTCCAAATTTCCAATCCTTAGATTTTTTTTTGGTTGGAGGTGATCTATAACCAAGGATACTATCAAGGATATATCATCTTCCTTGAGACTATTATCCTTGTAAGTAGAAGATCTGAGCATAACACTAAGATGTGACAATAGATCTTCCATGAAGGCATATAGATTAGCATGAGTCAGGTAACTGGTATGAGGAGTATTAGGAAGAGGATATTAAAACCTCTTCTATTTAGGTAAAGGAACATACTAATCACATGATTCTTCCTCAGTATCTAGAGGTACAACCAA
Organism: Viscum album; assembly: GCA_963277665.1. Lineage (NCBI taxonomy): Eukaryota > Viridiplantae > Streptophyta > Magnoliopsida > Santalales > Viscaceae > Viscum > Viscum album. The sequence goes on along the minus strand of OY728157.1, from coordinate 375,034,176 downwards.
CAGTCCTACATATCTTGAAGGTATCTCACAAGGAAAAGGCTCCATCAACTCTTCATAGTCTATATTTTCCACAAATTATCCCTAAGGATCCTTCTAAGAAATATAAATGGTAGGTACACCATGACCTATTGTACTATCTCTATCAAGATCATCAATATTTGAATCATATAGGACATTCCAAGAACAACTAACCCTAGGGACTTTCCCCACTTATAAGGTTCATCCTCATTATGTGTAACTATATAATCAATCTCAATTGGGATTTTGGAAACTCGACTAAGTGAAAAATTGTGGTATTTACTTTCCCAATATATATTAATAGTATATATATTCTTAGAAATAGTCGTTAAAGGATTTGTTTCTTTATCTTCATCTTCTGCATCAACATCACTATAAGAGTAATTATAGAAAACACTGGCATCCTATGGACTTTCTGAAATATCATACTCAAATTAAGCATCATTTTAAACCTTAGTGTCTAAAAATTTATCATCTTCTAAATGAATTTCCTTAAAAGGTAAAGAAATCAGAGAGTTAGGATGTCCATAAGAAACATGTAGACTATTGAATGTATTAGTGACACTCCCTACCTCAACAGGGAAAAAAGATTCCAATTATTTATCTTCACATAAAAATTCCTTCTCAAATTCATCAAAAACCTCATCCACTTCTTCATTAGAAGAATAAGATACTACCTCATCAATCTCTAAGTCGGGATCAACCAAATCCCCAGTTCTGGATGGATTCTCCATATGGTTAAAGTTATTATACAATTTATCACTATCCACCACACATTAATTTAAATAAGTGCTCTAATTGACATTAATTTTTCTATAGGCTCCTAGATAACACAAAAACCATCAAAATGGGTTACCTTTTCTTCTACTTCACTAGAAAGTTCAATTTATCATAAAAAGAAAGAAACTAACCTAGGATAGTAAATTGTATCAGACCTTGAATTTGGCTTTCATAACTCCATTATATGCACTATTATATATCTAAAAATATTTATCTAATTCCATATTTTTATCACATACATGAAAAATATATCTTATTACATCATAATACTAAAATAATACTTCTTGAGATGTTGAATATGTTGAATAAAGTTGATGATAAGTTGAAATTCACTATCATGTTATACTACAACAATCATTTTTTAGTATAATTCCTTATAATCTCTTGAAGGGAATCTTTAAAAATGAGATTATCAAAATTAATGGTATATAAACCATGATAATCCTCATATATTCTTTTCTGAGGAACGTTTAAGAACATAAACTAATGATTTGAAGAGATAACGTGATATATTCCATCTACCAATGTTTTTATAAAATAAATTTTATCCTAAAAATTCAACTTAGAAAACAGATTGAAATCATGTACTAATTTAGGATATAATGGTTGGTCAATTTTTGAAAACCATTTTTTACCCTTGTTCTTGGATAATTTTCCATTTTAGATTCTTACTTGAAGTCAATTAATAAGCATCAATTTCCTTTATGGAAACTACAAAACATGATGGAAGAATATGATTTAACGGATGGATAGGTCGACTTGATTCTCCTATTGATTGATTTCTAGGTTACTTCTCATCCAAAGAATCAGCAACATGACTCACTCTCACCATCGTATCACATATGCATATATTTAATGTTTAAGGTCAAAGGTTGGGGTTTGAGAGAGAAAGAAAGAGGGTTAAGGGGCGTAAAGAAATGCATATAAGAGAGGATTTAATTCCGACTCTAAATACGAAATTTTATCATTTAGGTCATAAAAACTAATTTTAAAACAATAAATAATTAAATTTTAATAAAATAAACAATTTAAGCATTTGAAATAATAAAACTAGTAATGATAGAAAAATGAATGTTTCTTGAGTAGCAGTATCATCTAGTGGTAGTATCTGAAATTATCCTCAACTGATAGCACATAATGTTAGTACCTAACAATATCATGAAACTGTAGGAACTAGGTAGTATCAACCAATTTTTGCAACCTAATAGTTGTTCCCTTTAGTAGCATGTTTCTTGTGACTTAATTTGTCTAGAAACAAAATAATAAAATATTTATAGAAATTGATCATTCTAATATCATGTATGATATATTTTATTCTTTCAAAATTCAATGTCTTTATAAATATGTCTTCTAGATGATATTCAGTGCCAATGAAATCAATAGTTATATCACCATTTTGAAAATTGTCTCTCAAAAAGTGTTGTATTATATCAATGTACTTTTTCTTAGAGTGATACACTTGATTATTATAAATATTAATATCACTTGTATTATCACAATTTATAGGGACATGTCTAAACAGACATCTATAGTATATTTATTTGTATTTCATCCATAAAATCTGTTCACAAATACTGCCAGTATCTATATACACATATTTAGTTGTGGATAATGAGATAAAATTATTACTTTTACTATACCATGATACTATGTATTTACCCAAAAAGTGGCATGTTTTAGAGTTTTTTCTATATAACTTAAAACTACCAAAATTGGAATCTAGATAACTGACTAAGTCAAATTCATATCCTCTAGAGTATAATTGTCGAAAATTAATTTTACTTATGAGGTATTTGAAAATTCTTTGTACAAAATTTAAATGCAATTATTTTAGGGTTTTTTGAAAGAAAGAATACATACACACACTAAAAATAATACATACTACTAGATGTTTGGTATAGTAAAATCCCAATCATACCTATGTAAGTAGTTTGGTCAAATAACTTTCCATTTTCTTCTAGATTTAACTTAAAAATTATATTCATATGAGTGTCACTACCTTTGGTTCTATCTATTAAAAAATGTTTTAAAATTTCCTTTATCTATAAGTTTTTATTCATAATAATTCCATTTTTTTTGAAAAATGTGAAAATCAAGGATGAATTTTAACTCACCCATTAAACTCTTTTAAAATTCATTTTGTATCATTTTAGAATATTCAATACATAAGGTCTGTTTGGATGATCCTAAATAATATCATAAATAAATATTTGAACTAATAAAATATCCTTTTAATTTTTTGTATAAATAGATTAGGCTCAATAACACCTTTATAAAGACCATTTGAAATAAGAAGAGTGAAACCTATAATACCAAGAACTAGGATAATTTTTTAAAGCATAAATATATTTTGTAACTTTTAAAACACGACTTGAGAAATTAGGATATTGAAATCTATGGGTTTTTAAACAAAAAATACTCAATAATATAACCATTAAAGAAATCACACATGACATTTATTTGATTTAACCCGAGATTACTATGTTCTGTATATGGAAGAAGTATTTTAATGGATTCATGTCAAGATACCAGTGTAAAGGTTTATTCATATTCAATACCTTGTTCTTAAATATATCTTTGTTCACCCAATCAATATTTGTTTCTAATAATTGTTCCAGATTCATCCACCTTTTTTATATACCCACTTAGTGCCAATTGTTATATAGTCTTTAGGTATATCTAAAAATTCCAATAATCCATTTCTTTCACATTAATTCAATTATTCTTACACAGAAATTACCCATTATTCAGCATTGATTTCTTTATTAATGTTTTTAGGTAGCGATGATCTATTATGATTAGCTTTATCTAAGTCGCTTACAACAATTTATAGGGGGTATTTTTTTTAGTTATAATGGTTATAAGAACTAAAGTAACTAGTTATTCTAAGTATTATTATTGGATAGGAAGGACATCATGGATTCTATTAGATATTTATTAGGAAAATCAGCAGAAAGATAAGAATATTTAAAGATATTATTGATATTCAAATTTTTCATATCATCCAGAAAATTTTCTGTTGCAGGTTTGAGTTCATGAGGACCTGTATCATCAAAAGTGACATGAAAATTTTATTTCAAAACTTTATAGTTCTTGTTAAAGACTCTATACACTTTTCTAGTTGTTGAATGACCAAAAACATTCCTTTATAACTCTTTGGTATAATTTTGTCCAAATTCTTTTATTTATTTATAATATATTACTTCTATCCAAAAACTCTAAATTAATTTACTTTGGGTATTCTACCATCACCTAATTCATATGGACTCATTTTAAATATCGTTCTTATAATAACGCTATTAATTAAAAAACAATTTATTTTAGTAGATTCAAACCAAAAAATAGATAGGAAATTTATATTTACTAAGCATAGTTTGTGCATTTTTTTAAAGAGTACTATTTCTCCATTCAAAAACCCTAATATGTTGAGGAGGTCAAGGCGTAGAGAAATTGTGAGTGTAGGAATATGATGAGTAGATATATTAAAACTCTTTATTCTAAAACTCTTATCCATGATTGCTTCTCAATATTTTGATGATATGTCTACTTTGGTTCTCTTTTATCTTTTTATATTTTAAAAAATCAAGAAAGAGATTCACTTTTATGATAAAGGAAAGACACTAATGTAAATATTTAATAATCATAAACAATGAAATAGTCATAGAATTTTCCTACAAAGACGGGGACTCTATATTGTCCAAATAAATCCATGTAAACCAATTTTAGTGGTCAAGAGGTAGATACCCCTTTATTTGTTTTGAAAGTTATTTTTTGCTGCTTTACCTTTTGACAATAATTGCACACTTTTTATCTAATGGATTTTAGATTAGGATAATTATTGACTAAAACATTCTAATTTTTCTTTTTAACTGATTATATACTATAGTTTCATCATATCTTATTCAATAATAAATATTCTATATGAAAATAACATAAATAAGAATAATTTCGAGAGAATAAGAAATTGAAATTAACAACATAAACAATATAATTTCTTATAGTAGTAAATACTAAATAATACTTGGAATCATAATTATTTGAAGCATAATTTTAAAATTTAAAATTAAAAGTATAATCAAACAAATAATAAATAATAATAAGGTTATATTTTAAACCACCAAAAAATAAAACTTTATATATAATGAGATATCCAGAGTTACCAATTTTTCCAAGTCCAATAATATTTCCTTTTTCATTGTCACTGAAAGTGACATATACACCATCTAATTTTATAAGTCTCTTGAAGCTTGAAAAATATAAAGTCATATACCTAGAATATCAACTATCTAGATACCATAAAAAATTTATAGATCTTTTCAAACATTGTTTCTATCTACTATTAAAAAAGTAACTTTGGTACCCAGATTTTCTTGGGTCCTAAGAAGTTATAAAATAAATACTTGGAATATTCTTTTATTTCATAGGCTTTCTTACAACTATAATAATATATTTAGACAAAAAATATTTCTTAGTTACAATTTTTTTATATTTATTTCCAAAAATAATATTTTCCCTAGAAACTAAAGTATTGTATTTTGAACTGGGAAAGAAATAATTTTTATGCAACTTCCCTTGCTATCTATATTTATTCCCAATTATAGATTTTTTTGGATTTTATTGTTTACCAAGAATGATATTCAATGTTTTTATACTATCAAAAAACTATTCCAAAATCATTTTTAATATATTCATTTATTTTTCTTAGATTAGTATATTCATTTAACAGATTGGAATTATTTTCCTTTTCTTCACTAAGATTAGATTTATCTATAGAACATAAGGCATGAATCTTTTTCATATTTTTATATTTATATTTTTTCTCATTTATAGTATATTCAATAATAGAAACATATTCTTATAACTCTTCATTTTACATTTCAAAGTCATTAGAAATATGAGAAGAATAAATTGATGGTTCCTCAGAAGAGTAGCCATAAAGTGTAAATTTTATTTTTCTTTAATATCTTATCAGCTAGAATCTAATTCACCAGAGATATCTTTATATTAACACCAATATTCCTTGAATTATTTCTTTGGTCTTTTATATTTATCCAAATACTTATTATTATACCTGAGATTTATAAATTTTGAATTCATATTTTCTTTCTACTTGCATTCATAACATGTAATATCATTAGAGGAGTCATCCTTTATCTAGTATTTCATCTAATTTCCTCTTTTCCCATACTTTAATTTATAATTTAATCTTAAAAATAATTCATATTTTTATAAAACTTATTAAATATTATGGCTAGTTGTGCCTTTCTTCATCACTATTTGTATCAACTTAACTATCACTTGTACTATTTAGTTTGACAACTTCCATGGATTTTGATTGCGGTGATTTAAAGGGAAAATATTTAATTTTCAGTAAATCATATTTATTGTTTACTTTCAGTTCTTCTTCATAAATCATCTACATTATAATTATCTCCTCGACTGGGAGTTTTCTGATGTCACATGATTCTCAAATATAGGCTATAATACCTCTCCAATGATATAGTATAAATCTTAAGATCCTTAACACTTGATCTTTTTCGGTCATCATATTTCCAACTATAATCATAATATATAGGATCTCATTAAACCGAAGATACATGTCAAAGATAAATTCAATAGGAATCATCTTGAAAGTATTATATTTAATAGTATATGTATTAAGTCTCATTTTCTTAATATTATACAAGGTTTTATGAGAAACAAAAAGGGTATCACAAATTTGATAAGTAGTATCATAAAAATATATCCTATTAAATTCATTATCTCCTAAAGAAAAAAATAAATAATTCATGGATTTTTAATTTAAATCATAAGACTATTTCACTATAAAAACCCATTGTTTTCTAAAAATATTAGTTTTTTCATATTTATCTTTAATAGATCCTCAAATTTCAAAACCCATTCCCTCAAGATAAATATTTATTATTATTTTAAACTAACCAAAATTCTGAACATTAATGAAAAGATGTCTATTTTTAGCATAACCTTCAAACCTAGAATCCATAATAAAAAATTATAGAACAAATTAAAATTAAAAATATCTTGCTAAAAACTTGATCAAGGTGAATAGTAACCAAATAGAAGGAAAAAAAGTTTCTTTGATACCTAATATTGGTCCTAATGGAGTACTCAAGAGGGATGGGGGTGAATTGAGTATCTAATAAAAAGTTCAATTAAAAAAATATTTATAATGAATTTTTACATATTTAGAAAAAAAAGTGAGTTAACTAAAATTGTTGAAATATATAATTTGATATTTTTAAAATATTTCAAAAAGGTTCGATCACAACCTAATTAAAATAATTTTTAAAACCACTCTAAATTTTAAAAAAAAATCTTATAAAACAGAATATATAAAACACTAATTAAAGATAACTATAAAATATTTTTTTTCTATATAAATTTTGAAAAAATTAAAAATGTTTTTTCTTAAAACAATAAAAAAACAAACACACATTTGAATAAAAAAACTGAGATCAGTATCATGGTGATACCTGATCCTCTCCACTTGATATTCACCCGCTGCCTAACACATTTATTAAACAATAAATATGATCTATAACCTAGATCAAGTTTTTACATACAACTACTCAATAATACAGTACATGATACACACAATCTCTTCCACAGTTATTAGTGGGATAAAAAGTGTAAAAATAATTAGTGAGAGTATTTTAGTACTATCTAATACAATACAAGAGATTATTCTTAGAGAATAAACATATAATAGAAGCACAATTCCAATGTAAATAAAATAGATAATAAGAAAGGAATATTATAGAAGTGTTTGTGTAGTTATTATTTCTATGATAAAGTAAGAGATGAAAAATAATTCTCTTATTATTATTTTGGATTATCTTTGAATCAATCCTTGATGTTGATTTGAACATTATTCACAAGGTTTCAATTTTTCTTATAAAAAATTGAGTGCTGTATATAACACTGAATAGTCCTCTATATATTTAGTAAGACCAATGAAATACATCATCCTGTTTGTAGGAAAAGTAATCATCCAAAATCCATTATTCATGATGGATTAATATGTTTTTATATCTTTTTAGAATATCCAATTATTTGTTACATGATAACAATAAAATTATACAATTACTCATAATGATAGAAATTGACAGAAAAGATGATTTTCAATAATGCATCAATTATCCATTTTAAGAATAATCATTCTTAAATCCACACGCGTCTATCATTCATGAAATACAATAAACTAGTAATTGGGATAATTGATTTGAATTTAATTCTGGACAACTATGACAACAGAACTTCAATTGGCAGTGGCATATTAAACTGGTGGTAGTAGATCTGAACTTGCATTAGTAGATTCATCTGGTGGAAGCAGCTCTAAACTAGTGGTAGAAGATCCATATTTCAGAAGTATCTTTGTGTTAGTGGAAAAACACTTTACCAGTAGTAACACATTTGGAATTTTTGGTAACAAAGGTAAATTATCTATAGCATAACTGCACTGGCGGTATAAGACTTGTACTTGTGGTAGCACAAATACTCTAGAGAGAGAATATATCTTTCTGAGGTAGCAGAAGTTTGATAGAAGTAGTATTCTATAATTGACATAGAATATTTTAGTTATTAATAACTAATTGGACTTAAATAAATTTCATGTAATATAAGAGTTTCATAAGGGTAAAATAAAATTTTTATATGCTATGTAAGGGTTAAGTAGATACATATGAAAAGGTAAATTAAAACTATATAAAGGTTAAGAAAAAATTATAATAATTTTTAAGTGTAGATATATTACAAATGATCAGGGAAGGGGAACTATAAAGGAACAAAGAAACACATAGACACACACATTCAAGAACCAAGGGAGACTCGAACTCGAGACCTCCCCAACACCCCATAAGGCCCTTTTCCACTTGGACAAGCCCTGGGTTCATTTAGTAAGTTTATATAAAATATTAAAAAGCTTACTTATGGGCACTTAAACACTTTCATAAGGTAAAATAGAATCATGGTTTGTAAAAATTTAAAATAAAAAAATTCTAGACTGAGGAAACATATGACATTATTTATTTATTTATTCCTACCATATTATTGATTTATTTTTTATTCCCTGATAGCTTCTATTTTATGGTACCCCTTATTGAGAAATTGATCTCACCCTTCTTAGGTTTCCATTTACTAAGGTTGTGAATAATAATATTATGTATAAAATTTCTAGATCGACGTGATGTGTGGATAATTTTATGGGAGAAGATTAAGACTTATTTTTAAATAAGGAGTATTTGGTTCAGTGGAAAAAATTACAATTTAATGGGACAAATATGGATTTTGTTAGTAATTTTTTTCCAATTCTCTAAAACACTAAACCTAAAAGGTCTTTGGTATGTAATTGACTCATTATTAATTATTTATATTGTAATTATGAATGTTTAATATAAAAATAATATGAAAATAATATATTTTTAGCACTGGATCTAGGAATGTGGGTATGGGGCATCACAGTTAGTATCAAATTAGGTTTTAAACAACTTTAGAGGTTATGATGTTATAAAATTAGGATAATTTAAGAGGTATATACACCATTATGGGTTAATAAGTATAGGGTTAATCATAAGTTTATAGGAATAGATACCCCATTTAAGGTCTTATGTGAATATATTTTAAGGTTATTAATAATATTTTAGAGTTTTTATTGGGTTCTAGGAAGAATAAATGATCAAGGTATACATATCCCTTAGGAATGGTTTTTAATTTTGTGTCAAAGAAATTTGGTTCATTTTGGGTAAATATATATATATATTTTTATGTGTATATATGATTAAGTTATATATTTATTGGCATGTGATTAATGTTATTTAAGGATAAAGGTTGATATTGAATTCTGGGAGCATAGTTTTCCATAAATTTTGGGTTTAGGATATAATAATAAATATCTTGATTTCATTATTTTTTTTAAATTAGGACTAGAATACAATCGTGGAAACCGTAAGGATAAATGCACATACTGGAGAAAATCCCAAAATTTTGGTGAAGTTAAGAGTATGTTTTTTAAGAAATTAAACCCCTATCTAGATACTACAAGTGGTTACATGATCTAACGATAATTCACAGAGGGGTAATAATTATGAAAAAGGTTGGTTGAATACTAACTCAATATTCACTTAGTGCACAACAAGAGGTCTTAACTACGCATCTAGTTTGATACTCCCAGAGGACATTATTTAGATGATTCAAAACCTAATTATAAACCATTATAAAGGATTTGAATAAATTTTTATATCATGATTCATAACTATATTAAGAATACCCTCATATAATTTTATTATTGGGAGAAATTAAAATTTCATGGAAATGATTTAATAAAGGGGACTAGAATGTAATACCCAAGAATTTAGTATGAATTTTACATTAAATAAATACTATGTTGAATAAATTATATTATATATAAAACTAAACTAAAATTATTTGAGATAAATTTTACAATGAAGGAAAAACATTAATATATTATGAGAACAAAATTCGAGATACCATAGATAAAATTACAATAAAAGTAAAATCCCTAGTTAATAAAAAGATAAAAAATGATATATTTTAAATATTATTATTATTATTTTAAAGACTATTTTTATGTGTTCTAATGTCAATGAATTGAAATTATTTAATGGTTATAATATATTTAATCAATGGTATGCTATTAAAATAATTTAGAGTTAAAGGTCTATTTTTTAAAGAATTGTATTTTTGTATATATTAAATATTTTTATTTCAATAAATTAAATTGAAATATTTTAAAGGATTATTCTAATAAAATTATTCAATATAAAAGTAAAAATATTAAATCTCATTTAATTATTAATTGATATGAAATAAGATTAATAACACTTAAAGCTTAAAAATTCATTTTCCTAAAAAATATTTTTAATTATATTTTATGCTTTCATTAAAATGTAAAATTTCTAACTTTTAGAATCTTAATTTTATAAAAATAAATTAATTTTTGGATTATTCATGTTATAATTAGTTTTGTGTTATTTTAAGTATTTTTTTGAGTAGTTATTTTTTAGTGAATCATAAAAATATTTTTTTTATTACTTAAATTAAAGATACCTTTTTATTAATTTTAGAAATTAAATTTTATAATATGAATTTAATATTTTGAGAAAATATTAAAAAATAGTTTTTAATAAGTTCATTTAAATTTAATGGAAAAAAAATAAGTTACCATGGTAAAAACTAATCACTATGGTAAAGGTTAAAATGCAATAAAAGTGTTAAATCAAGTAGTAAAGTCTCAAAAATATTGTAAAACATAATATTTCAATGGGTTTATTGTATATTTATTAAAAATAACTTATATTATAATATAAAATTATAAATTTTGTATCCAATTTCCTTGAATATGAAATATTTTTTTTGTATTATGAAATTGATATTTACAAAAAAGGACACCTCTCTCACCTATAAAAGGATCACCTCACCACCTGACTTATCCTATAATTTGAGTCCCATTTGCTCGAAAAAACTCTGAAATAGTTCCTCCAAAAACCTATTTCCCACATATTATAGGTTTTTGAATCACCAAAATAAAAATCTTTTAAGTATTAAGGAGTGGTGTAAAGAAAGATATCAAAGTAAGAGGTAATGGTTTTAACCAAGTTATTTCATGTTTATTTCTTATTACACCACCTCTAAATCTATTATAATCATACTAACATAATGAAATTTGTATCATAAATATAATAAAATTTTAGTATGTTGATTAAATAATCATTATCTACCTTCCTCTCATCCTTTAAAAAATGAAAATATTGCTCGTGTTATGGCTAGATTACCACATATATAAATGAAATATTTCATTTTTCATCCCTAACTTGTATGGATGGATATAAATGTGGGTTTAAAAAATAAATATGAAATTTATGACATGATTAATATTTTTTAAAGAAAAAATAGTAATTTTATTAATATTATTAAAAATTAACAGTTATTGTAAATTTAATCGCTTAAAACGAGCATTTAGAGACACTTTTCTTAATTTAAATATATTTTTAAAGACCTATTGAACTATAAAAATCTATGATACTGGAATAGTGAAGAATATATATCTATAATTTTTTTGGTTTGAATATAAAATTTTATAAGTCCTTTTTCCATAGTTAACGTACCAAAGTAGTTTTGGAAGAATTGACCGAACAACCCCAAGTGACCAATGAGAGAACAAACTATAAAACAAATGAGTGATATATGATAATAAATGGACCTTAAAAATTAAATATACAAATACAATTATGAGTAATGTATTTAATAAACTTTATTTGGTTATTCAAGAGGTTATAATAATGCACCATGTAATTTTCTACTTGAGGTAAGGGTTGTTTGTATTAATATCATTTCTTTGAGGAATGTTTCTTATTAAGCACCAATATAATTTTATATGGTGTAAATAATCCACTATTGAATTATTATATGGTATATCATTTTTCATTATTTGGATTTTAACTTTCATTTAAGATCCCACTATTTATTTTCCTTTGATTCATTACATAAGTTGTTTGGGTTATTAACTTAATTTAATTTCATTAAGTTATAAAATTTACTCTTGAACTTCAACCTTATAATTTTGGTTTCTTCAAAACTATGATAATAATCCCTCTTTTTTTGGGGTTTTACAAGTATTCTTAACTTTTTTCCTCCCTTTGGTTCATAATTCAACCAAATGGTTTCTTGTATGTAGACTCGACCGTATTTATTCTTTACAGTCATGAATTATTTTCCTCCATGTCCATTTTTTTATTTTTACAAGAATGATATTATCTAAACTATAATGATCACATAAGCTTATTTTTTATTTCCTTTAAATTTATTTACCATGGTTTAAAAAAAACTTTTTAACATTTTCTACACGAGTCGTTTTTGAATTTATTTATAAAAAGTGTTAAAATATTATCTTTTTTTACATTTAACGCATGATCATATTTTTCTTCTTCTATAAAATTTTTATTTATAAACATTAATATTCAAGTTTCTGTTGTTTTTAAAAGAAAATATTATTTCTATTTTTTTGTGAAAATTTAGTTTTAAAAATAAAGGTTACTGTTTTATAAGAATAAATAAATGGATTTCATTTTACTTATGTATATTTTTATCTTTTTCTCCACATGTTATTTTTTAACTTAATTTCTTCTCAAGGTTTTAATATTTATTTTTATTTTAAAATAAAATTTTTCAATGTCCTCTTTTCACCCTTAAAATGGATTTTATAAAGTGACTAAGGAGTTTGTTTTTACAACCATATCAAAAAATATTTATGAAAATTATTTTTATAATTTCACTTCTATCATCTTACCAAACTATAAAATATATATCTCTTTTAGAGTTATGTTTCATGTATTACGCTATAAATTATATTATGAATATTTGGTTCATACCACACATTTTTTGTAATGGTTATGTTCTCTCTCACTCTTTATCTCTCTCTCTTGACTTTATTTTTCTCTTTTATATACAAATTCTTTAATTTCATGGATATATTCTATATCAATTCCAATATATCTATTTTTTTATATTATTAACTTAAATGTATACACAATATTATATACATTGTAAGTTTGAAGGGTTATCAACAAGAAAGTAATTCCATTTATTTAGTAGGAAAATATTAACATCCCGTATACTTATCATTTAAATATGGATGTTTATTTATTTCTACGAAATTTAAGTTTTGCAATGTATAGTTTATTAATTCCTCCTTATGATGAATTTAGTATGCTTAATTAGTGATGGGTGTGATCCAGAATTATATTTCCCTTTGATGCATCATTAGGACTCGTGAGACAAACTAGCTTGAGTTTTTAGTGTAATCCTTGACCATTTACATATGATGTCTTGGAAAAAACCTTAATGGTATGTTTATGATTTTAAAAATTATGTATTCAATCATTATTATATATTTTATTGTTTTCTATGTGATTATTTACATTTTTAAGTTATCCATGGATATATCACATGCTTATGTTATCAGTTACAATGAATTTTATTATTATTATTTATTCCTGCCATATTTTTTATGCATTATTAATTATATAATTCCTTCTATTGTATGCTTTCCTTTACTGAGTATTTGAGGTAACCCATCTTATGTTTCCATTTCCTAAAGTTATGAGGTAGAGTATTATATATGGAATGTTTGTATGGGTTTAATTTGTGGATAATTTTGTGGGATATGATGAAGATATATTATTAAATAAGTAGTTCTTAGTTTAGTGTAAAAATTCCCATTTTATCGTAAAGATATTAGTTTTATTAGTTAAAGGTTTTTTTATAATTATCTATAGCTCTAAACTTAAAATTCCTTCAGTATCTAATTGACTCATTGTTTATTATTGATATTTTTATTATTTATAGTTAAGTTTAGGTCACTTCAATCAGTATATAATAGGTATGAAAATAGTATGTTTTTAGCATATGATCTAGGAGTGAGGGTCTGGGGTGTCATAAAATTCAACTTTGAGATTAACCCTTGAGAATGAGTAAACTAATGTAAGAAACTACAAAGGCTTGTAATGTCAGAGAAATTTTTAAGTAAAATAAATTCCATATGTTAAAGAAACACTTTTCTAGGTAACCAAACTATCAAAGTTATTTAAAAGATAAATCTAGATACTTATTTTTCTAATAAAATGATTCACATAAGGTTTTAAAAGAATTAGATGCAATATAACCAAATTATTTTTTTATCTATTCACATATCTAATATTATTGGATATTTTAATGACTTTGTGAGATTAATTATTTACTATAAGGCTTATTATGGTTATAGAGTTCATCCTATTGTCATATATGGTAATGTTTTGACAAGATTAATGAATTTAAGAAAAGTTTACCCAATATTATTCAGGGTTGTGAAAAATTAATTTGAGAATTTTATGTCTATATTCTTATACTATAGAGATAATAAAAGTGGGTAAACAGCCAAACTGAAAGAAAAAAAATTAGTAGAAAATTCCAAATTTTTTTCTAGTAGAGTTAAGGTTAATTAAACCTAAAGTATTATCAGGGATGAGAAGTAATGATTCCGTATAGTGGGATTTTAAATATAATCAAAGGAGTTTTGAAAACTCTATGGAATAGTTATGATCAGTATCATTATTATAGAATTAGAATCTTCAGTTTTTGAGGGAATATAATACCATTTTTTTACATCAAAAGTTTTTTAAATATATATAGTTATTCAAAATCAAGGGAATAATTGATAATCTTATATTTATAAATTAAGTGATGAATAAAAAAATTAATACATAAAAATATTGAGTGTA
This sequence comes from Viscum album, assembly GCA_963277665.1. Taxonomy (NCBI): domain Eukaryota; kingdom Viridiplantae; phylum Streptophyta; class Magnoliopsida; order Santalales; family Viscaceae; genus Viscum; species Viscum album. The sequence continues at coordinate 375,019,084 of OY728157.1, read as the reverse complement.
AATGGTTTAATCAAGATCATATAGATCTAAGAATAATGTTTGTGATCATCTAATTTATCTTTTTTGAAAAGAGAGGTTGTTCATTAACTAATAGTTTTTATAAACAAAATGAGTTAATTAATTATATGCACATGTTTTATAATTCATCAGATTCTTTAATTTTTTTTGAAAAGGGTAAAAGGATTAAAATTTTTTATCTAGGAAAAATTATTTATCTATTTTTTTGTTAAAATATGAGGGAAAATGTTCTCGCCACCCATTAGTGACATATTTTGATAAATAATATTATTTTTAGAGATAATTTCTCTAAACACATGTAAATATATATGTGGTATGGATTCAGTAGTTTATTTTTTTAATACTATTACTAATAGTAGATAAGTGATACTTTATAACGTAAATGAGTATGTGTTTATTATCATGATATTTTGAAAATATTGTAATCTTTAAGAGATTAGTGAGAGTATACTTGGAATTATAAAGTCTAAAGTAAATAAAAAAAATTATAGTCATATAAAATAAATGTGGGTTTCACTTAATATACCAAAGAGTTTAGGCAATGCGTTGGAAAAGAAAAATATAGAAGTTACATTAAGATACCGTGAGAAAGTGAATATCACTATTTATGGAAGGTGTTTTCTAGTAAAAATACATAATAAATTATAATTTATATCCTAAAAGTGTTTTAGTGTATGGAGATAAATAAAAAAGAATAAGGTTACTTTTTTTTCCATAACTAATGTGAGTTTTACTTTATCCTAAAGGTTTTTAGGATAGTCTAGTAAGTAATAATTTTAATAGTTACATTATTTATGAATTTATATCAAGGAAAATTTTGATGAAAAGGGTTCCAAAATAATTATTATGAAATTATAAATAGTTTTAAATTGAAAATATAAGTTTTTAATATCCGAACACTTAATGTTATGAAGTTAAAGAGTTCGAATATGTTCAAGGAGTTGAATATTGTGAACATGATTCAAAAGTCCCACCATTAATCAACTATCTTAGTTCATATATGTTACTCATTAAAGAGTTTAGTGGTGGAGTATTATCAGATAGTCACATAAATATGTGACATGAATTATATATTATGTAATGAGTTTAAAAACCCCAAAAATTGAAACAAACATAAGGTTAATATGGAAGTCTATCATATATTATATGATATATAGGTTTTTATGTAGGTTTTTTCTAATAATTCTTAAAACAATTTTTAGAATATAAAATGAATAATTTTATATAAAAGATAATATTCACTTTCTCGTTCCTTCAGATTGGATTCATATTTTCTGTGAAGTGAAATGACAATTACCCTCCCAAAGTACGACTTTGAGTTGTCCTTGATTGATGATAATCACATATTAGTATGGTTTGTGATGGTATAATAAGATTATCATAAGTAGTGAACTCATGAGGTAATAAGTAAAGACTTATTTCTTGGATTGACCTACCAAGTATATCCCATAGAATGTCATGAATTCATTGATATACTTGGGGTAATATAATTATAATAAATCATTGTTACATAAGTTTTCTGGGATAACTAGAATGATAGAATTCACATTTCAACACTTTTTTACACAATTAATTACAAATTAGATAATTAGTGGTGGCTGAGTATGTTTATAATCATGTTGTCACTTGGAGAGAAACCAAGATGGGATTTTTCCATTCATATAATGAGTAAAGACATTTTAACCATGATTTAATTAGAGTGTGGTAATATATAACCATTATTACTGGAGTTATATGAGTTATATCCATCTACATGGATAAGGGTCATGTCATGTTCTTATCCACTAAATGAATGATACATGATGTATTCATTGACTTTTTTAATCATTTTTGTGAATCAAAGAAATAGGGGTAAACCTATACTAGATTTACTTTGTTTTATTCTAGTGGTCACTCGATGCCATGAAAAAATGGAATATATATGTATAATTATGGTGTATATGATATATAATTTAATGGATATGTTCGTATAAAGATATGAGTATGTTTTATCAAGATCACATCACACCAATTAGAAGAATGAGTAGTGTTGATGATTTGATATAGGCCACTCTTTTCTTACATATATAAAACAGGGTTCTTATGTATGTTCTCAATGATACTAAGGGCCATAGGGTCACATAGTTAGGATTTTGGATAAGGATTAAGTTTTGGAAAAATTGTTTGTTCTAAACATAATATATCTTGATAAAATTGTATAAAAAAGAGTTTTGGATGTATTTAAAAAGAGTTGTGAAGTTTTGCATAAAGTATTTAAATATTTTATTGAATGAAGGATATTTTTTATTATGAACTAAAAAATGTAAATAATACATATGAATTAAGGATATGTTGGTTCCATTGTATCCTTAAGTTGGAACCCAAAATTATGTTGGTTTCCATGTAGCTTGGTTATTTATAATGAAAGTTGAGATTATGTTGAACCTGATGTAGTGTGTGTGTTCAGATAAAATTTCCATCATATCTCTCCCACATAGATAACATTGGTTAATAATCGTTGATATGGAATAGTTAATGATTTTTTACCTTTGTTTAAGTGTTAAATGAATATTACTCTAACATGCATGAATGTATGCTATTATCATTGATGTTATTTATTTAATAAAGAGCATCATGTATTTTCTATAAAATGGAATACATTCCCATTTTTTGGGTGAGGATGATCATAAATTTCATGAAAATATTTATAAATACCATTTATTTGTAGAACATTGTTTATCACTTCACATTGAATACTCTATCACCACTTTATATTTATAGGAATCCTCAAGAAGCATTCTAGGATCCATTGGCTAGTGGATTACCTATAAAGTTAAGAAACCTTGTTATCTGTTTTGGTGATCATCATCAAGAATATTCTATCAATATGGAGGCTACTGAAACCATGTTACAGGTATGTTGTGTTTTAAAATTTTCACATATGTTGATTCCACAGAGTATATATTTGGTTATATATGTATTTTATTCCACTATTTGTGTTCATATAAAGAAAACTCAAAACTCATCATTTTCATCACCACACGATGTTAAACTACATGAAAAATATACTTATTACAAAATGTTAAACTTTCTAATACTCATCCTCACTTCATGGAATTAAAATGTATTGGGAACATCCTTGCTGCATGAAATTAAACTACTCAGTACCCATCCTCACCACATGATGTTTAACTAAATAGTATACATTCTTTCCACATGATGTTAATCTATATTTTATACATCTTTACTATATTATGTTAAACTAGTTGAAACCATACATATCACATGAATATAATTTATATGATACCTTGATACTCTCTACATAAATTTAAATTATATGTATAATATCATTCAGTAAAACAATTAAAATATATAATTGTACTAGAGTCCTCACCTAAGAGAACACCCCCTTGATAATGGAATTGGTCTCATACCAATCCTTAATTTTAGGAAGATGTTGACCAACTACTGCATTGACCCTAATAACTATATGTATCTTGATTCCTATTCTATAGGATATATAATGATGTTTAGATCTCATATATCAGGTCTGATCACATGTTCTTTCCCCATTCAATCTTTAATCTTGAGATGATCCTTTGATTCATGTTTTTTTCAAGGTCCTTAAATAAAAAATTTATAAAACTTAGAATTTATTCTAGTGGGACTAATCAAGACCACTCTCATGTAGTCTTGAGCCATTTATTCAAAATATCAATCACTTAAGTTTTTTTTTGTTTTTTTACTTTTCAATATTTTGAAATAAAATTGAAATGGGAGTTGGTTTGTTTTGTTTTTACTGTGCGTGAATGAAAAATAAAAGAAAAGAGAAAAAATAGTTGATAGTTGTTAGCGGAGAAAGGGAATGAATCTAAGATTCGACCATAATAACCATCATTATCCATTTATGTTTTTATCCAACTGATAATTAAATTAGTATAATTTATGTATCATCAGCCTCTATATAAATTATAAGATCCTATAAACTTTTATAAATCTCATAGGATTTGTTTTTACTTCATCAGTGGTTTCATATGATGTATATGCCATAACTGTGCACATGTCACTAAAGTCCACCCAACTCTATTCTTTGTTATTCATGTCAAGATTCCTTCCATTCCATCGAAGATGAAGATAACTAGAACAAGGAACTAAGAATATATATATGTTGGAATGAAACAAGAAGAATTACAATGAAGGTGGAAGATCTGCACACCAATCCCAAAACACCCCTACCATATCATCAAAACTGAATTAAAACATAATAAATTAAAATGAGGATTTGGGAAAATTGTTGAACTCTTCTAAAAAATAAACTCTTAGGTTAGTTATCTACGATCATAGATTTTAGGAGATCAAGATAAAAAATATATAGATTGAAGAAAAAAAACCCAAAAGACAATGCAAGACAAAAGATAACTTCACAAATCAAGAATATAATTTGATTAAAGGAAATACAGGGAAGAATAAAAGACAGAATGATCATTAAGTCAAAGGTTAATAATCATATTTATCACATTAATTATCATTTTATATATTTTTCCTAGTCCTTAATAATAAATTTAAAATATAACAATCATCTCTAGTAGAATGAATCACCCCATGATTGAGCTCCGTACTCATTATTGAATAATCAATGCAAAAACATTCACCATGTCATGGTTATAGTGGAAATAAGGTAATGTATGAGGAACTACCTCCATGTATATTTCTTTAAGTCTCAAGTGAGAAGTTTTAGTGATGAAGGTTCTAGACTTATAATAGATCTAAACTAGATTCTGGGCTTTAATATTGGGCTTCAAAATGAGTGGGCAAGCTTGGGTCTTCAGTCTTGGTTGTTCTTGGAATTGAACAGATCTTGATGTGGCCAATCAAAATAGTTATTATAGAACATTATTGGGTATATCTTGAGTCTAGTGGTGAATCATGATGGGGATTTTAGGGGATTTCAACATCCTTCTTATGTGTAGGATCAAGTGATATTGCAAGATTAGGTACGAGATGAAGTGAAGAGCATGTGGTATGGTGGTGGTGTAGTTGTGGAGATTTTAAAATTTTCCTGATTTTACATTACCTGGTTCAGGTATTGCATTGATTTTTTTTTTCAATTCTATTCCAACCCTAAAAATGATGCACTTGTAATAGTCAAGGGCCCTCCTGCATCATCTTTTATCTATATTTTTTGTAAAGACAGGGAGATAAAAGTTTTTAACTAATGTATTGATTATAGTTAAAAAGAAACCCAATTCAATAAATCAATATAGTATTGAAGTTTGGAGTAATCATCCTTTTAGGTTTTACATTGGATTAATGATACTAATGATAAGAATATGGCTCCATCCTTGAGTTTAATTTACCTAAAATGGACATCTTCCAGTATTCTGCCTTCTCGATCCATATAAAACCCCGATTTCTTTAGAGGTATAAAATACTTTAATTTTTATTGTAATTATTTTAATTTTACCCTAATGGAAATTTATAAGGTATTATATGAGTTTTTAATATAAATTTGAATGTTCAGGGCTTGGAGTTCAGATTTTTTAAGAAGAAGAATAAAACACAAGATTAGTGCATGATTTGTGCTAACCATTCACCTTATCTATGCAACTTAAAAAGGTAAGAAGAATGTTTTGTTAAACCCTATGTTAGGCCAATAGAAACTAGGTGAGAGACTATATTTTATAGAATATTTTTTTCACATAATTTTAATATGGTTTGAAAAACAATGCACCTAACCATGAGGGGTCTGGGACTCTAGATAGTGCGGTTCACATGGTTGGTGCACAATTTGGACAACCATGTGGTCAAACCATGAACCTAGTAAAAAAAATATTTTTGAACTTCCTAAATTTAAAATATATTTTATTCTTTACTCCTTTTATTTGTTCACAACAACATCATTTTGATCTCTCCATTCCCATTTTGGAGATTTTAAGTGGATCTCCCTTGTCTGACCACTGTATCTTCTTCTTTTTTGTTTCATTGGAATGTCCTTGGTAATGATATAAATCAATTACCCTACATTATCAATTTTTTCTATCCAATTAAATCTTTTATTCCTTATCTGATATAAAAACCATATTTTTAGGGCTTTAGTTTGGTTCCTCATTTTTTCTCATTCTCGATCAGATCCGAGGCTGATACTAGACAAAGAGTCTTCCATGAGATATAGATAGGTGGTATTTATGATTTTATCTAAAATTATAGTTATTTATAAATTTTTTCATTATTCTACATGATGGTATTTACCTACGTTGATCCTAGAAATTATATTTATTTAATTTGTCACTTAAGTCCTGATCTAGTCATTATGTGGGCCTCCCTAACACCATTGTTGGATGAAAGGATTAACCAAACAACTTCTTAGGGTGTGTTTAGACTAGAACCCATGATAAAAATTATTAAAATGTAACTAAATCACCCCTTAGGGTGTTCTTGGACTGTCACATGAAATATTTAATTCCTAATATGGGTATTTGGGTATGCCTTGGGTAACATAAACATGTTTGAGAAAATTAGGTTGTCTTAGATAAATTATATAGCCTTAAACCTATAGATTTTATGTAATCCTAATGGGAATAGATTAATCAAATTTTGGAATGTTTTGGGTATCTCATGAACACCCTTGAGAGGAACTGCTAAGGTTGTGATTTAATTTTGAAAAAAAAATCCTTAACATGAATACTTTACTTAGAACTTATGATTTTTTACTATAGTCACCTTGGTTACTAATTATAGAACTTTTTTTTGACAAAATAAGACGGATCCCTTAATGATGTAGATCAGCAGAAATACAGTAGCGTAACCACGATGGAAAATGATTGAACCAAAGCAAATCCTCGTAAGGAGGACCAATGCCTGCCATCTTGTGAGCGGCTTCATTCGCTTCCCTTCTAATAAATGAGAACTTGCAGGAGTTGAAGCCTTGTCTCCGCGCATGAATACACCGGATAATGGGGCCGAAAGGTTGAAACCCGCCGTCAGTGAGATTGATAGCATTGATTACAGTAAGGCAGTCAGATTCGATGTGAATGGACTCCCAACCGCGATCTTTCGCGAAGTTTAACCCAGCAAGGATGGCGGCGGCCTCCGCGACTGAGGGCTCCCAAAGAGCATAACGTGCTTCGTATTTGGCCGCAATAAGATTTCCTAGGTTGTCACGGGCCAGTAGACCTAGTCCAACTGGGCCATCCTTAGGGAGAGAGGCATCCACATTGATCTTAAGAATCCCTTCCGGTGGGGGGCACCAATGTTGGGGGAGAGGAGAGGGGGTGACGAGTCTTTGTTGCTCAGGATGGTTCTGCCTAATTATAGAACTTGGTTACACCATCAATGGTCTGTAATTCATTAAGAAGGACTTGTATTCCCTCTCTATATTCCTTGAAGGAACTCATAGGATTCTATTAAATTCGTTGATGTGAATTCCAAGTGTTAAACCCATATTAAATTTGGTCAATTTCTTACTCTCATGAATTATATAGAGAGTCATGTGAAATCATTTGGATCTCCAAAAAAACTAGAATTATTGGGAAGATATACTAGGTTTGGATTTATTTCCTTTGACAAGGAAATACTTGGGTCAAACTCTTAGATTCCAATCAAGGCTAGCCCAAAATAGAAGGATGGATTTCCTTGGGTTGGTTAGAAACTCTAAGGAAAAGAATGAAAAGGGTTTATCCCTTGTATTTCACTGAAAAATACAAGTTCTTGACATCATGGATTGATCACTATAAGTAGTATTGAAAAATAAATTAATAATTCTAGGGGTTTTCCATAAATTTGAAATGTGTACGTTGTGTGGGAATTCTTGGACCAGTTGTGTATATTCCTTTTCACCATTTATTATTGGATACCTTATCTCTATTACTTAGATCCCATATCCAATTAAAAATTCAAATTATTAGATACATATGGATTAGAAATAATATGGTAGGGTTGATTGGGTATTCAATTAGAATCTTAAGATAAATATGGTTTCTATTACTTTACTGCTGAAATTATTTTATTTGAAAAACATTAAATTTTATATTCAAATACTGAATTATCATTACAAACCATTGGTGGTGGATTAATGAGTTGAAATAATACCCTGTTTGGGTTTCTTCTTGATACATAGGTAGATTTCATTGATTTAATAAAGGAAAAAGGGAAGCACCATACCATTTATGCTTGATTTCTATCTTAGGTTGGGAGCACAAGAGAAAAGGACTGATCTAGGAATCATGATTCTCATAGATATTAGTATTTTCAGTATTATTTTTCTTTTTTCTTATCCCATCACTACTTTTATAACTACTTCCATGATTTGTTTGACTTATATTTTTATCACCATGACGTCATCTATGTTTAGTCCTTCTATACTACTTTAAGATTGTACTATTTATTATATGGATAGATTGTGTTGAATTTATTTATACTTTGTTTCAATATAATACAGAGGGTATAATATCCCCACTATAATACCATACACTATTTATAATATTTGGCATCACCTGGAATATGGTAAGGCACACTTGAGGACTTAAGGCCCACTGTACTAGTTACATATCAATGAACTAACTCGAGGATATTAGAAAGTGGGATTAGGGCCTTTATTTTTATTATTTATTTTGGTTTTGGGTTGGTATACTGAAGATTAGCAAGTGTCAGTACTCAGTAATAAGATTACGACTAGGAGTATCTTACCCAAGTGCAGGGTAAAAGACATGTTTCTCAGTAAGGGACTTGTTATTCTATAATTCTCTTATTATACTTGTATTATTTTCACCTTTGGGTGGCACACATGTTTTGTAATGTTATGTTTTATAGGATTTCTACACTTGGGATAATATGAAAATAGTGAATTATCTCATGGATCATCATAATCATACAAGGATTTATATTTTATTCACATTCTATTCCATGCACATTTCATTTCTTCTACTTCTTATTTTTAAAATTATTCATCGATTTATATGCTTATAATTCCTAAAATTTATTGTAAAAATGAATGTTCATTACATAAATTATCTGCATTAACCTAAATGGTGTTCTCCTACATAACCTAATGATGGAATTTTATTTAACCAATATTAGTACAACCAAAATCTTTAAATCCTTGGTTAAAAAACCTAATAATTTAAATTGGTTATAGTTAAGTAGAGTTTCAATTTCAAATTATAGGGTGTAAACCTCTATAACAAAGAAATGGAAAATAATATAACTGAACCATTATATGTATAGTTGTTAAAATTTGAAATCTGGGGTTGAAAAAATTGGCAACAGTTAAATGGGATTCCAATTGAAACTGAAATAGTTATTACCTCTATAAATTGGGATTAACATCCCATATAACTAAAACATTATAATAACGAATTTAAGCATTCCTGTATAACCATACCCTAGGAGTGGGTAGCTGAGGTTAGTGAAATTTTATGAATTAATATTTTTTATGAATTTTGGGGATGACATGTGGAGAGTCCTTGAGAATATTTTATTATTTCCCCATGTGTAATGAAATATGTTGTAGTATAGTGTTCTAAGGTTTCTTCTTGGCATTTTAGATACATTTCTGCACGATGGCATCAAGTTGAGCACTAGAAAGGTAAAAATGATCATTCTCATAGGGTGGTGGGACCTGAACCACTTATTGTTCCTTCTAAAGTCCCACCAATGGAACCCTCCATGGTACCACACATTATGACTAGACTAGGAACTGATGCTCAGGTTAGAGAGGGGTTTCTATACCTTGTGAAATATATAGATAGAGTTAAATGGGATGCACTAACTATATCTGAGTTGAATAGGGAGTTATAACAATGTTACCAACCAAATTTCTTGGGAAAGGTGGTCCCCAAACTATAGATTCTTGGTTAGAATCTATGAATTCCATATTCATTCATTTGGATATGCCTCCTGATTATAGGGTAAATATTGTATTCTATATTCTTTATACATCTTCCAAGCGATGGTGGGAGGTCATTAATTAGGTAGATCAACATATGGGCATGGTCTAAAGGTACTTACAAGCTAGATTAATTGATTACTTATTTCTGAAGTCACTAATGGGTGATCAATCTATCCAATTCATGCATGTAGAGAAGGGTAATATGTCCATCATGGATTATTCAACTAGATTCACTAAGATCCAACTCTTTTCACCCACTCTTGTGGTTGATGAGATGTCCATGATGAGATGTTTTGAGTATGGACTCAGGAATGCTATTAAATCTTAGGTGAATGTATTTTTAATGACTAATATCTATAATATGGTGAATTATTCCATTATTTTCAGAAAAATATAAGGAAAGTTGAAAGTACAAGTCAGGGAGGCACAATAGTTAGGATAGAAAGTGGATCTTCCTATGGTAGGAAGAATTTCCATGAGACTAATTACCAGTGGTAGTGGAAACTAGGGTGTTCACACTAGCAGTTATGTGGTATGACATCATTGTGGTAGGTAGGGTCACAAGCATCCTTAGTATGACATGGATTTAATAGTGTACCAAGATTGTGGTAAAATGGTCATATCTAGATATTTTGAAAGACCATTCCACCAGTGCCTAGTGAGAGGGTATCTGTACCAGTTCGAAGTTTTATAGGTGGATCTATATAACCATTATTGGAAGTATGATGGGGTAAAATTGTAAATTCATGCAGAGAATGTGGTCTAGGTTGAGGAATCCAAAAATATGATGTACAATGTCAGTAGTGCAGAGCTACTTCGAGAGGATTGGTTGTAGATTAGGGTCATGTATCTGGCTAGTTATATACATTGTATCCTACACCTATTGGGTATAGTGATGAAATATCTACAATGTGGTGTATTATCTTGGTGTCCCCAACTTTCGTTTCTTCCCTTCTTGAAATAGGCACACCACAATCATTTATGTCTTCTTATTTGATGTGAAGCTTGGGTTTAGATATTGAATACCTATATGGGGTAATGTCACCTGACACACCCTTAAGAATCTAGTCAGATGGAATTCATCAATTCAAAGAGTTTCCCCAAGAGATAGTATACTACTAATCTCTATGGTATATTTTTTTCCTTGATATTTCAATCTACGACATAATTGTTGGGATGGACTGGAAAATGTCTTTTTGAGATCATATTAACTATTATCAGTGATGAGTGTCCTTCCCCTCCCCCAAGGGAATTAGATATATTCACAAGGGAGAATGGGATGTCTAGGAAGTTCGTGCTATACATGAGAATTAGGATCGGGGAAAAGTATTGACCCAAATTTTCGGCCTCTTAATGGATGATTAGAGAGTATAAAATTCTATCTTTCCTACAGTTGTGGACCATTTTATGGATGTCTCCCCTAATTATTATTTTTGTATTAAATCATGTTAGAGAGGTTGAATTTAATATTGAGATTATACTAAGATTATAAATGGTATCCATTACTCTCTATAAGATAAATCCAACTTAGTTTTAGGAACTCAATATATAGTTTGGGGACCTAGAAGCCAAGGCGTTTATTCATCCCGGTATATCATCTTAGGGATGAACAATACTTTTTTTGAAGAAGAAAAATGGTACTTTGAGATTATGTGTGGATTACTAGTAGTTGAATCGACTTACAGTTAAAAAACAATACCCACTTCTTTATATATATGATCCCTTTGACTAGATCCAGAGAGCTAGGATCTTCTTAAATATTTATTTGAGATCAAGCTATCATCATGTGAGAGTCAGGACCTTTTACATACCCCAAGTATAATTCCAATGCAGGTTTGGATTATATGAAAATTTGGTATTGACGTTTAGTCTAAAAAACATATATAATAACCCACACATTTCATGCATAGGTATTATATCTTATTAGATTAATATTCAAAATATAAAATTATGAACCACTCTAGAATCATATTGGTCTAGTATCATTGAAAACATAGACACATAAACAACTAGTTCTCAATTGTCTCCTATTAAGTTCTTAATAGCTAGAACCATTATTAGAAATATCATAATTAATACCTTTATACATAGACTGAGGAAAGGAAACATAATAAAGAGTGATCTCATATTCTCAGTATGGGTAAATAAGGGATATATCAATGACAAGTTTAACATAACATGAGCTTAAGGGTATGAGAACACGAGAATCACATTTGAAACCCATTTCTTATATATCAAAGATCATTATCTTGGTTTATAACTTAACCACCATTTTTATTTATACTGTAACCACTATAACATAATTAAAACTATACATATGTGTGCCATAAGATCATAAAAAATGCATCATATCATCACATCATAACTTGTGAAAAGTAAATGCATTTCATAAATGTTTCATACATTCAATATAGAACAACCCATGTAAAATAAATAGGTTTCATATATCATTGGATCATATCCCTAGTAAATCATAATTAACATTATAGTTTGTTATAATATATGAAAATTAGTATAAAATATCACTAAAATATATTTCTGAAGGAAAATAACAATCCCATTTGAAAAATAACTTAACAAAAATATTTCCAAAATATTACGGAATAAATCTTATTTGAAAAGAAACTTGGAAACTTTTAAATAAATTTTCAAAACCTTGAGTGGTCATGATAGTAAAAATTTCATTCATTCTATATAAATTAAAATAAAACATTCCTTTAACATTTTTTTGGTAAAAAGTAATAAAGTTCCCTATTTGGAAAAACAAAAATACGATTTATTTAAACCTTTTTTAAAAAATTAAAACATGGGTAAAAATTAATTAATTAATTTGATGTATAATATAATAAAAATTCTTGATTTTTTTTATAAAAACGTGGATAAGAAAAAGATTCCTCATTGAATAATAAAACTTATTCGGATTTCCTTAAAACTATTTGTTCAGTATCCTGAGTATTTAAAGAGAGGGAAATGAAAGGAAACATTTACTATTCATAAATAAACTAATTATAAGAATAATTAATGTTATTAATTACATATTACCATATAACTTCCTCTAATTTAAATTTAACCATAAATAATCAGGATTAAAATATTATTGAAACATAAATCCCTTACCGCTTTGATAAAATGTGAATCATAATACCGATGAATGAAAAAACCATATATGGATATTTATATCCCATAATTTTGATGATAATAATCATAAAATATATTCATGGTCAATATATACACTACACAAAAGAAACAAGTGGTGAATATGGCATGTGTCCCATGAAAAAAAGTGAACTGAAAATTCATTACCTTAGGTCCGAATTACTTTGTAAATGTTTTTACCTCCTACATAATAAACATATATTTATTATAAATATATTATAAAATTATAATCATATATATAATACCAAATATTATTTCATTAAAACATTTTATCACACATTCTTTAACAATTATTATTTAGAATCACTATTCATAGTGATAACTGCTTTATTTTTTATGTATGTTTTAGTATGATAGTTTTTCTCCTTATATTTTGATCATGGTTACATAATATAAAAATTTTAATAATTAAATAAATATAATATATATTAATTATATAAATATTTAACTTCATATATAAAATTTTGAAATTGAAAAAAATGAATTGCATCGTTCATGGAGACGATAGGTCGTAGGTACGCATGGACGCTGTTTCCGGTTTTTGATGAATGAAAAGAAAAAAAGGTAAATAATAACTCAAATTTAAAGAATCGTTATTATATAATATATATCTATATATTCATTAAATCCATACTTATTACCATCCATGTAAAATAGAAATGAAAAAAAATCACACCGCTTCGTGGAGGTGGTAGTCCACACGTACGCACAAACGACGTTATCGTTTTCCAACAATTAGGAATGTAAGAAGGTAGATATTATATTATCCTTATATAATAATAATAATATCATAAATAAAATATATAAACATTAAACCCATCATAACACTCATCCATAAAATATGGCAATAAAAAATGAATTTTATCATTATGTGGAGACGACAAGTCATACATATGTACGAGAGATACATTCACTTCAAATTTTATGGAAATGAGGGTGAATAATGGTGGTTTAATAATAATATTTTAGTATATTTAGTATACTAAAATTTTTATTTAATAAATAAAATAACCAATTTAGAGTAGGAAAAAGAATAATTAAAAACAAAGTGATCGGTTAATGTGATTACCTCTTCTATGAAACAACTCATTTATACCTCCTAATAAGGGCTCTAGGGATATTCTATTTGGAATAAAAACACTCATAGAATGTTTTTAGTGGAGTTAAGAATAAATCATTGTGTTTTTTCAAGATATAAGGCTCAATTAGTGTTAATAAGAGAAAAGAGGGGTGCCCTTTTATAATTGAGGGGAGGGACACTCTTGGAATTCCTTATAAGATTAAAATATATTAAAGTCATTATCAAGAAAAATAGTTTCAAATGGACTATAAATGGTTAATGGATGAAATTTTTGACCATACATTATCCCCCTTCTCCTATTTTAATATTTTATTATTATTTTTATGTAATTTAGTAAAATATTATTTTCAAAAAATATAATTATTGCCAATTTAAATGCTATTAATTTATTTTAACTTAAAATATATAAATACAAAGTTTGAATTTGAATATAATTCTTTAACATAACAATAAGATTTTATATTCATCTATTTTTTTCACACATTAAATCACCAAAATTATATTACTTTTAAAATTTTTAATAACTTTTATTATATATTTTTTATTAATCGGAGAAATGATCCATTAGTGTTGCATGAGAATTTATGATCATTATATAATTATTAAAAATTAAAAATAAATTTATATAATGAAAATAATTTTAATAAGATAAAAAAAATCACTTATATTCATTAATAACATTCTTTTTTACCTATGTGGACACATAAGATAAATTAAAAACTAAGAGAGTGACATTTTGTAACCTTTTTTGATTTAAATATCATATAGGTTGTTTTCATGGAAAAGGGTCCCATTTAAATAATATTTTTTCCTAATGATATAAGGGTATAATTAACTTCATTAAATAATAATTTTGATGAAAAATTATGATCTTATCACTTAGTTTTAACCTAGGTTAATACGATTTACCCTTTACTAGGGTGATAAATTTTTCTAAGGTTACTATTATTATTGGAAAAAAATCAAAAGGTATATATTTACAAAATTTGAAACTACAAATTCCAAATATGGAATCCATTTTATCAAATTAAATACCTATAATTATCTGAAGTCAATTTTAAAATAAACACACAACAAGTGATGAAACACATCTTTTTAGAAAAATATATTTTTAGGTTTTAATGTTGATTTTATTCTTATTTTATGACTACAAAATAATAGATTAATGTTAAAATATTTTATTAAAATAAAACAATATATATTTAATTATTTTAAAAATTGATTTATTTAATTTTCTAAGATAAAATACAATTATCCACATAATGTTTTTTATAAAAACATCGCTTTCAATTTCAAATGACTTTACTTTTATTACTAAATAATTAGTAACCAATGAATTTATTTTATAGATGTATAAAACATAATTTTTTCATAATTTATTTAGTAATATTCATACCCATCAATGAAAAAAATAAAAGATAACCTTCCCATAATTGTATACCATGGTTCATTTAAAATCAGTTTTGTATGTAACATAAGCTATCGAAAAATAAAATTTATTCGAGAAAAAATATTTCATAAAATGTTGGGGTGTTACATTCTATTTCATTAAATTGAGTTTCATTCTAGAAATTCATCAATATAATACAAAAAAATTATGATACATTTGTTTCATTATATCCTCAAGTTCCCATGTAGCTTTTTCGAATTTGTGATTCTTCTAGAGAACTTTCACCTAGCGATTATTCTTATTCCTTATAACTTTACATCTATGATCCAAGATTTATACCAGTTGTTTTGCGTAATAAATATCATTATATAGTGATATGATCTCTAAATTCAGTACATGTGAAGGATCATGTCTGTACTTCATTTATAGATATACATGGTACACATCATGAACTTGTGAAAGTTTTGGTGGAATCACAAAGTGGTAAGATACCATACCTACTCAATAAAGAATATCTAAAGTTATGATACAACTAGGGATCCTATTTACATTCTTTTATAAACTCATAACCTTATTCCATGTAAAAATTCATAGAAAAAATATCTCTCTAACTTGAAATTTTAGGTTACTTTGACGATTTTCATCATAAATTTTATGCATACTTTGAGTTGTGTTGATGTGATGATGAATGAATATGAATTTATTTTCCATTACCTTATATTTTTCATGTCCCAATAGATTTATGCCTCCATCATCATCCCAAAATGTTTGAGTTCTACCCCTCCTTCCATTAGGGATTTATAAAGATCCATCTGAATGCTCGAATAAAAGTTACTTTTGTAAGAAAAATAGACTAGAAGAAGGTATTGATCACAATGACCATTGAATTTCAGAGAAAAAGACCTCAAAATATACTATAGATTTTGAATTATTCTATTAGATTCAATATGTATCTGGGGATTATAAGATGTAATGAATTTGAACTATGTATCTAGAGCTTGCTGGATTGCTCTCCAGAAATTTTAGGTAAACATCAGATCTTGATCAAATATTATTGAGATTCATAATCATGAAATGTTACAACTTCATTAGTGTATAACTAAGTAATATGGTTAATATAAAAATATTATATAATAGAAATTTAGTGTGTTAAATTCATAAGGATATCAACTACAACCCATATAGCATTATCCCCTTTAGATGTTTTAGGGAGTCTAATAATGAAATACATGTTGGTGTTTTACCATTTACATTCTATTATGGGTAATGGATGCAACACCCCCTTATAATTTTTTATCTCATCCTTAACTTTATAAAATACCAAGCATCGATAAACATACTCTGCAATATATCTGTTCATTCTATTTCACCAAAATACTCTTTCAGATCTCTATACATATTCATACTTCTAGGATGAATGGAGAGTGAAGAACTATGAGCTTACTCTAAAATAACTTTTTTGAAATTTGGTATGGATGGGACACATAAAATGTTTCTAAATCATATCATTCCATTATAATCAATGTTAAAATCAATAACATTTCTCACATTATTTTTTAGTTTAATATCTTTTTTTTGTGCCTCTTCAATCTTCACTTGGATAGGTGGTTGAACACTCATTTGAGAAGATATGATCTTTCCCCATTATTTAAGAGTTACATATCCATCCTTATGAAATCAAAAAATATCATATCTTTGATGATAATCATAATAGATAAGATAACAAAATCATTTTGACTCAGAGTATCCTCCTCCTTCTTTTCTTTCCTAGGGTGGTAATTTATTGAGTGGTCATAATATTTAATCATCTCCAACCATTTTCGTCGGTGCATATCCAAATATTTTTGTGTGAAAATATACATTAAAATTTTATGAGATGTATATATATCATACCTTTATCTATAATTATAATTTCTCCATATCTTTAATGAAAAAATTACCACTCCTAACTCCAAATCATGAGTTGGGTAATATTTCTCATGAACCTTCAATTAGAGTGAGGCATAAGCAATTACTATATTCCTCTTCATGATAACATAGCCAAGTCCCTTATTAGATGCATTGTTTTAGATTACAAACCTTTCTTCACTATAAGGTAGTGTGTGGACAAGTGTACAGACTAATATTCTCTTAAGGTCATTGAAATTCTCCTCACATTAATCTATCCAAAGGAACTTGGCCCATTTCAGAGTTAACATGGTGATTGGATTTTTCATCCATGATGAATTCTCCATAAAGAACCAATAATATCAGCTAAACTAAAACAACTATTAATCTCAATCATAGTGATTTTTCTAGGCCAATTTTCAATAATTTCTATCATTAAAGGATCTATTGATATACCCTCACATGAGATTATCTAACCCAATAATGAAACTTTTTTAATCCAAAATTCACACTTACTAAATTTTTCATAAATATTATCCTTCCATAGGGTCCTCAAAAAAATCATCAAATTATCTTCATACTCTTCCTTTATCATTGAATATATTACAATATATTCTATAAATACTATAAAAAACTAATAAAGATATTCTATAAATATTATATTCATTAAATCCATGAAGATAGTGTGGGAATTAGTAAGACAAAATGGAATCACTACAAATTCATAGTGTCCATACCTTTTAGGGAATTCTGTCTTGGGTATATCTTCCTTCTTGATCCACAATTGATGATATCTAAAATGAAGTTCAATCTTGGAAAGGTACTTAGCTCCACACATATGATCAAACAAGTCATCAATATGCAGTAGAGAATACTTTTTGTTGATAGTGATGTTGTTAAGTTCTCGATAATCAATGTAGAGTTGCACTAATGCATATTTCTTCTTAAAAAAAGAATTGGTGCTGCCCATGTTTATGCATTTGGTCGAATTAACCCCTTTTAATTACTCTCTTAGAGTTTATTCTTAATTTCCAACAATTAAATCAGGTCCATTTTATATGGAGTCTTTGAAATAAGTGTAGGAAAAGGTATGAGTTCTATCAAGAAATTCACTTCATGATTCAGTGGAGGACCAATAAATTAATCCTAAAATACATCAATAGAAGACGAAAAAATAAAAGTATATTTGATGTTGATTTTTTCCCCAAATATATGATACAAATATCTTTCATATATACAAATTAGGACCCATAAGTTAAAAGTAATTTCCACTGGAAGTTTTTAATTATCCTCACATTGATAAATGAGCATCGATTCATTTGGAATATGAAATATGACTTCCCTTACTCAAAACTTGATATGGGAACTATATATATAAATCCAATACCTGTACATAATCACATAAAATTCCACTAAAGGGATAATCACATGATTTTCCGGAAGTATATTTCCAAAAAATTTGAATCATATATAAACTATAGAATTAAGATGTGACCATTGTACCATTTGCAGTTTTCATCACTAAATCAGTATCTAATCATTGAGTTGGTAATTCAATACTCTTCTCAAATTACTTAGATATAAAAGAGTGGTTCTAGATTGAATAAAATAAGAAATTAGCTGTTTTATAGTGGAAGATAAGTGTAACTTCCACCACATCATTCTTATATCCCACATATACAGTTTTGATCACATGAGATTTATCTTTATTTTTGGGCTTAGAAGACTATTTTCACTGATCCTAAAAAACTTTTGGATTCATGAAATGGTAGGAATAATTCCCATAATCCTTTAATTTGAATCATGGGTGGTTTATTAGTTTGTGTCTTACTTTACTCTATTGTATCAATTGAAATTTTCAACACCATTTAACATTCACTGGATCTATGAGTTTCCTTCCCACATTTAAAACATTTCCTAGTTACACTCAAGAAATCCCTATGAAGTTTCTTCCCACATTTCATTTATTTATGTGACTTGAATTTCTTTCCACCGTCTGATTTATTTGAGTTCTCATGAGACTCGATCTTCATTTTCATATTAAGACCATGAGAATAGTGGGATTATCAAATCTCAATTTCTTCCTTGAGTATACATTGAATGATATATTAATAGACAGTAAAGTCTCATACATCCAATTCCTTTCAACAAATTTTTTAAGCCACCAAATAATTGATCAATTTTTCTTTCAAGGATGATGATTAAACTAGATTCATACCTTGCAAATCTTATAAAATTGGCTTCATAGGTACTAATACATTTATCATATTTCTTCTTGATATCAAGAAATACATTTTCCATCCTTATAAATAGAATACAACATAAGTACTTACAAAACAATATTCTCTTAAACTCATCCCATTCTATGGATTCAATTTATTCCTCTTGACTCATATTCTTAATAAGGTTCCACCATTGATTTGCTTCACCTTCTATAAGTACCTGGTTCTTTCACTTGGGTATGGATCATTTAATTTATAGTCTAAATCTATACATTAGACCAAATTTGGATTCCTAATGAGTTAGTAAAGGTTATGAGGGTGTCAAGGGCTTGTTCGAATCCCAGAACCCATATTTTTGGAGAAATCAGACTATTCACACGGTTTAGAGTAAACCATATGGGATTTCTACACAGTTTGATAAATCATGCATATGGTGTTTTTCCAGATAGATCCACCTCACACGATTGGCGCACGACTGTACAACCTAACCTTGCAAACACCCCTTTTTACCAGGTAACCATTCTTGGATGGTGCATGGTTTGATCAAACTATGCAGAGGAAGACTTTTCGACAAGAATCATCTCGTATGGTTTGTGCACAGTTTGAAAAACCGTGTAGAAAAACTGTGTACATGCTAAAAACCTGTGTAAAATTTCTAAGACACCCTTAATGATATATTAAGCCAAACCCTTCCTCACTAATATGAGTTTATGTAGGATTGAACTAATTATCTCTCATTTTGGAGCTCTTTAAAGATCTAAACTTGGAATCAAGAGACCTCCTTCGTCCAAAATCTAATCAAGCTTCCATTTGTCACATTGGATGGACAACAGTAAGTACTCGTGTCCTCTTTTTTCCATTATTCATCTCTTTTTCTATCGACCTAGTTATCTCCATGTGATCATTTTCACCTTTTCTTAGATCTACTCTGATCCGAGGAAAACCAAGGGCTGATAATAAAAAAGGAGGATCTTACAACCCTAAGTTGGGTGTTCTATAACTCATCCCTAAAGTTCGTTTTTTTAATATTTAGGTGGGGCCCACTGGTTTTATTGGAAACTGTTTCTTAAATTAAAATTCCATGATTATACTTGTTAGAATCGTTTGGTTATACTCATTCCAAATACGTGATTAATTGTTAGTGGTTACACCTGTAACTCAATCCACCTCATGTCTAAGGTTATGACATAATTGGTTTTTAGTGTTTTGACACATTTGAGCCACTATTCGGGTGAGCCCTTACTCAACCTTACTTAAGGTGATCCTTCCTATAATAAATGGTTTTTTTAATTTTAATTGCATAATGGTATGTACCATGTATGCTCACCACTTGACCCGCCTAAGGTAAGTGCTTCAAATAGTTATGAAATGTGAAATGTGAAATGGAAAGTATACTAAGTATATGACTTGGAATTATTAAAAGATATTGAATAAAGGTTACATGTATGTAGCACCCCTTCTATGTTAATGGAAGGTAGTGGAGTGAACCTCAATAATTGAATATGCCTTAATGGATAACTAAGACTTTTTCAAATGGTTGAAATGCTACTTGGCCTATCCACACTAATGGAAGACAATGCTTGGACCAATAAATAAATGGTTTCAACTATACTTAACCTATCCACACTAATGGAAGGAAATATTTGAACCAAATTAATTTGTACATGATTACAATATCAAATAGGAATGGACAAACTCAATATCTCCTTGGATTCTAAGAGGAGAATACCTTGGGTCTTGGTAACCCCATTCCGATTCAAGGATACAAGTTTCTTAGGTTGATACCCACCTAGAATTCGGTTCTTTTCTATTCATTGGATGCCCAATTTACTACCATATGGTCCCTTTATTCTTATATGATACCTTGGATACACTCCTTGGATCTATTATTGAATAGTAGGTGCCATAGTGAAATCCCATAGCGCCCTATCTTTCCTTAGCCCCATTTTAACTTGGTCAATTACCTTGGACTCGGTAGGCACCTTATTATAGAATTCCTTGGATTATGATCTTACCCCTTATCTAGACTCAGATACTAATGAGTTATATTTTTATGAGATTCATGTTACCTTGGTTATTACAATAGAACTCCCTTGCTGGATATCATTTTCAGGTTGCCTTGTTACATCTTGGTACCTTCACTACTTATACTATCATGAGGTGGTGTCTGTGCTGGCTATGCCTCACGTGACCTATTAGCACAAAATGTTAATTACGTAATTAATGAACTGGTTACATGTTTAGACACTAACTAAGGGCTGAAGCAGGTACTTGGGTATTTAGTTATATTGTACTTCTTGTTTTACTTTATATATGCATGCCTGCACACTGCTATATTCCATTAAATGAGCCGAATGTTATAGAAACCATTGGTGGTGGCCCACTGAGATTTATCTCACACCCTCTCTGGGTGCCGTTTGGTACTCGGAGTAGATTACATGGTTTCAGGTGTTGACAAAGGAAATAATACAATTTCAATCACTTGATTGCTTGTTGTTTAGGATGGATATTGATAGAAGATAAATGAGTAGAATCTCAGGATGCTTGGAGTAGCCTTATTTATTTTACCTTGTGAAGAATGTAATGCCTATTATATTGTATCCATGCTATCCAATTTTATAGTGACATAACATTACATCATCACTATTCTAGTTGATACAATTATTGTTATTCTTGTTTATCTATTGCATCTGTTTTCTTTCGCTATTTATTTATATTGCTTCCACTTTTCACTATTACTTTATATTCCTTCTATTATACTACACTATACTAAAGAGGGCATAGTCTTCCCACTGAGACACCCTAGGCTCTCACTACCAGTTAGAAGCCTTTGGCATTCGGGAAGAGGCGCTTAAGGCCATGTGGCCCACCGAGCACGGGGCACTCATTAAGTGGAATCCATGTCTGGGACATCACAAAGTGGTATCAGAGGTGGTTTATTTATTTTCTTTACGATTTAGAGATAATATATTGGAGAATAAGAATGCTTGGGACTTGGTTATAAGCCATGCTTGGGCATCACAAACCCATGTTTGGGGTAAAATCCATGTTACCCAAAATGAAATTTTTATTCTGCTTTTTTCCTATTACAGTTGAAATTATTTCATAATTGGGTGATAGACATGATGTGTGGTGTTCATCCCTAGCCTAATGATATGAGGGAAATAAGAATTGTAACATGCATCATTATAGGCACCTAGAATTCACATTTCATGAATATTTCCATTCCATATAGGTGTATTTCACTACTTTGAATTGCTTGATATGCCTATAATTTCTAAGTGATGCTATGATAGTTTCTTGTACATGTATTAATTTATCTTATATTGAGTGATTCCTTATCTCAATTCATGAGGTCTATGGGCCCTCATGGGCTAGGATGAGTAATTTACCGATTCACTCTATTATGCTATAAGTAAATGGGTGTCGTTTTGGTGATAGATGTATGGGAAATGATTCATTTGGAATGACTATCCATTATAAAGTGAATTCTAAAAATCAAAAATGAATTGGTTGCACATCCTTATACCACCCTTTCCTAGTTATGAAAGGTAAAAGAGTGAACTTGGAAATTAATTGCACAGTAACCTAAAACTTATACTTGAGCACTTATCGATACCTAGCCGCTTAAGCTGGTAGTTTGGACAGTATGCCTTGGGTAGTGAGTTTTCTTATGTACAAATTCTATTAGTGATTATATAATATGATTATATGATTTTATAATGTGTGGTCTTGGAATTTGTAGACCAATGCTGCTAAGACATCCTCGTGTCGGTCTCCAGGAGAGTGGTGACGACCATGCTCCAGACATGGTGGGCCCTGAGCCACCAGTCTTACTTCCATGAGTTCCAATTGAGGCACCTCCTACTATAACTAATCCAGGAACCTATTCCGAAGTTCTTGAAAGTTTCCTATGTATGATGTAGTCCATGAAAGGTGCTCCAGGGGTTGAACCTACAATAGATGATCTGACCTGTGAGTTCGAACAACAACATCCTCTTACTTTTTCAGGGGTGGTGGATCTTAGGTTACTAAGTCTTGACCAGAGGCCATGCTGTCTATATTTAAGCATCTAGAAACTCCTCCAGAGTGGATATTCATGATTTCTACATACATTATTCGAGATTCGGCCAAGAATTGGTGGGGTGTCGGTACCCAGGTCGGACGTCATCAGGGCATGTTATGGGTTGACTTCCAGACTACCTTCTATGATCAGTTCTTTCAACAGTCACTAAGAGATGAAAGATCCAGAGAGTTCATGAATCTCAAGTAGGGTTATTTGTTAGTTATGGAATATTTAGAACATTACACTGATTTACAGCGCTTTTCATCACATCTATCTAGTGATGTGATTTCATGTTCTAGACGTTTTGAGGATGGTCTTTAGTATGCCATCCTAACTCAAGTAAATTTCTTTCTTCTTATTACCTTCTCTGTAATATTTTATTAGAACCTTATCACTGAGCGTAACTTGAGGGATATAGAAAGTACCAAGTTTAAAGGATCAATGCCACATTATGAAAGTAGTTCTTCCAGTGGAACGAAATGTTCCCTTGAGGTTTTTCGTTAGGGTAGTGGTAGCTAGAGTATCCAGTTTGACAGCTTTGTAGTGTGTCATCAGTGTGGAAAACCAGGGAATAAAAAGCCCAAGTGTGATAGGGACCCTATGTAGTGTCATGCTTATGGCCATATGTTCCATCCTCAATGATTTTGTAAGACATTTCCACTAGATTTTAGTGGAAAAGGATCAACATATGCTCCACCTACAGGAGTGAGTTCTTTTGAACCACGTCAGGAAAGGAGTTGGAGTAGCACCGAAAGGTCTGGAAGAGGAGGTGGTTGTGGCTGTGGTATTCCGATCCCTGATCACTAGCAATGCTAGAAGAGTAGTCATGATCGTGGTAGTACATCTATTGCACATGTTTGTGGATCAGGTTTATTACATTCCTTACAATCGATAGCCGAGGATCATGCTACAGTACCATCTACAGTACGAGGTACTATTATAGTTTCCTCTACTATTTTCTATGCTTTGTTTTATACAGGTTCTTAAAAATATTTTATTTATATATCCATCGTGGAGAGTCTCGGACTAGAGATACAGTATCACTATGGTGTAATAACCCTCGATACACCATTAGGAATACAAATGGAGGGTATATTCTAGTGAAGGTACTACCCCATTGAGGTTGATAGTTACCTTTCTTGTGGAATCTATTTGTTCTCGAGATGACGAGAATCAATGTCATTCTTGATATGGACTGGTTAGTTCACTATCATGCCTTTGAAGACTGTTATCATTGTAGGGTCTCTTTTACATCACTAGAAGACAATAGTTTTCTTTTCAAAGGTGAGTGGGATGTCTAGGATAGGAGAGCTGGAACAAAGCATCATGGGCTAGGTGGAGTGACCACCCATAGTGTAAATCATTTCATGGAGGATTAGGGTTTTCTTTAAACTGATTTCCCTCCAATAGTTGATCGTTTCAGGTAAGTCTTTCTGGATGAATTTTCTGGCTTACCTTCTAAGAGAGAGGTAGAGTTTACAATTTATCTTGTTCTAGGAGTATCTCCAGTGTACATTCCTCCATATAGATGGAACCTATTAAGCTTATAGAGCTCAAGAGGAAGATAAAGGACTTAGAGGCCAAAGGATTTGTGTGGCCCAATACATCCTCTTGGGGTTCACTGGTTCTTTTCACTAAGAAAGCAGATGTAACTCTCCATTTATGCATGGATTACAGAAGGTTGAACTACCTTATGGTCAAGAACCAATATCCACTTCCTTGAATAGATGATATCTTTGACCAACTCTGAGGAGAAAAGGTGTTCTCTAAGATCAACCTGAGATCAGGTTATCATTAGGTGCAAGTAAAACCATCATAAAAGCCTTGTACAAATTACTGTATGAGGTATGGTCTATATGAGTATCTTTTTATAGCATTCAGACTTATGAATTCACCTGACATTTTCATGGCTTTGATGAATAGGGTTTTCCATCCCTATTTGGGCTCTTTTGTCATGGACTTTGTGGACAAAATCTTGGGGTATTCTCGCACTCATAAGTACCATGTAAAGCATCTTGAGATCGTTTTGTGTACACTGAGAGAGAATATGATTTATTCCAAGCTTTAAAAATGAAACTTCTCGATCGAAAAAGGTACAATTCTTGGGTCATATTATTTTAGAATCATGAGTATATATTGTCCCTAAAAAGGTTAGTGTTGTAGTATCCTAAGAGAATACAAAGAATATATTTGATATCAAGAGTTTCAAAAGACTCACTGGATATTATAGGCATTTCATACAAGACTTTTCTCATCTTGAAGCACCTCTTACTGGTCTTACAAATATGGGTGTCAAGTTCACATGGTTATAAGCATGTGAAAAATTCTTTCTATAGATGAAATGGAGGCTTGTCTAGTCACCAATTCTGATTATTATAGAACCTGGAAAAGGCGATATCATCTTCTATGATGCATCATGCATTTCCCATGGAGTAGTGTTGATTCAGTAAGAAAAAGTCATTGTGCATGGATCTCGGCATTTGAGGCCTCATGAGATAAATTACCTGACGCATGACCTCAAACTAGCAACAGTTGTCCATGCCTTACATTGTTGGAGACATTATCTGTTGGGTGCGCCCTTTGTGATGTATACAGATCACAAAATCCTCAAGTATATCTTTTCTTAGCATGAATAGAACCTTATACAATGAATATGGTTCAAATATCTTCAATAATTTTATTTCGAGCTTGCCTATAAGCCATGAAACGGAAATGTGGTCGCTGATGCACTGAGTCATAAAACTCAAACATAGGTCGTACAAGAATCCAATGATGAATAGAAGTTAATGGACCATTTTTTTGATCTTCATCTAGAGTTTAATGATATTAACGATCTGTACTACCTCTCATCATTAACAGTTACCTATTACCTCCTTGATAAAGTGAAGAGTAGACAGTTTTCAGACCCTGAAGGTTTGGTTCTCCATGAAAGTATATCAGGAGATAACCCAGCTATGGATTGGTCTGTGGAAAGAGATGACATCTTGTGTCTACGTGGAAGTATCAGGGTTTCTACAGACGTGATATAGGAGTTAATGAAGGAGTCCCATGCTTCTTAGAGGGAAATTCATCTAGGAATCTTGAAGATGTATCGAGACAGGCAATGACAGTATTGGTGGCATGGGATGAAACATCATATTACAGGTCTCATCACTATGTGTTCCACCTACCAGTAGGTGAAGGAAGAGTACCAGAGACCTTTGGGATTGTTACAACCATTTCCAGTCCCGGAATGGTAATGGGAATATGTTGGTATGGATTTTTTTATCATCTTACCCAGGCTGTCGAGTGGTAGTGATGCAATCTTGGTAGTCATTGACCAATTAACAAAATCATCCCACTTCTTTTCTATTCATGAGACTTTCTTAGTTGATGAGATGGGAAGACTGTATGTTTGTGAGATCATATGACTACACAGGGTTCCACATAATATCGTTTTAGATAGGGATTCTCATTTCACTTCACATTTCTGGAAGGGTTTGCAGAAAGATATGGGAACTCAGGTGCTTCTAAGAAAAACTTTTCACCCTCAGACCGACAGACAATCGAAACAGATAATACAGGTTTTAGAGGATATGCTCTGAGAATGCATCCTTAATTTTAATAGTTTATGGGAGAATCATATCCCTCTCATCAAGTTCTACTATAATAATAATTTTCAGGAGATGATTCAGATGGATCCTTTTGAGGAATTATATGGTAGGCCATTTCGTTCACCCTTGTTCTCGCTAGTAGTAGGTGAGGCAACACTACAAGGTCCTCGTCTCCTTTAGGAGACTTCAGGACATGTACAACTAATCAGGAAGTGTATGACTAATTCTTAGTATATAAAAAAATATTATACTAATCACCATTGAATACCTATTTAGTTCGAGGTTTGGGATCATGTTTTTCTTTGGGTATCATCTTGGCTTGGGCATAGATGGTTATAGAAGCAGGGAAAGCCGTTTCCCTGTTATGTTGATCTATTTGAAATTATAGAGAGAGTCGGGCCAGAAGCCTATCGGTTACTACTAACTTAGAGGTACCATGCCATTAAAAATGTATTTCATGTCTCACAACATTGAAAATATCATGCTGACCCATCTCATACCTTCGATCCTAACGAAGTTGATTTAGATGAGGATGCTACCTTTGAGGAATATCGAGTACGCATCGTTGACCTAAGCATGAAGGATATTTGAGGAAAGATTTTCCCTCTCGTATGGGTTCTCTGGAAGCAAATATGAGTACTGGATGAGACTTGGGAGAGGGAAGCTGATGTACTTGATCAGTGGACAAAGTTGTTCTCAGATAGTGTTTCTTTACCCTTGGATAGAGAACTCGGGGAGTGAGTTCTTTTAAGGGGGGAAGACTGTAAGAAACCATTTTTTCACTCAGGTATGAATTATTTAATTTTAACTATAAATATATACTTTGGACCTAATTAGGATGCATAATGAGTTAGTAAAGGTTCTGAGGGTGTCTGGGGCTTGTTCGGAGCCCGAAACCCATCTTTTTGGAGAAAACAGACTCTGCGTACAATTTAGAGTAAACCGTGTGGATGGTGTTTTTCTGGACAGAGCCACCTCACACGATTGGTGCACGACCATGCAGCATAACCTTGTGAACACCCCTTTTTCTTAGGTAACTATTCTTGGATGGTGCATGGTTTGATCAAACCATTTGGAGTAAGTCTTTTTAGGCAGAACCATCTAGCACGGTTTGCACACGGTTTGAAAAACTGTGCGGAAAACCCGTGAGCCGGCTAAAAACCTGTGTAAAATTTACAAAACTCCCTTAATGATCTATTAATCCAAACCTTCCTCTATAATTCGAGTTTATGTGGGATTGAACTATTTCTCACTATTTTTTGAGCTTTTGAAGATCTAAACTTGGAATCAAGAGATCTCTTTCATCCGACATCTGATCTATCTACCGTTCATCACATTGGATGTGAAACAGTAAGTACTCAAGTCCTATTTATCCATTCATATTCTATTTTTATCTTGACCTAGTTATCTCCATGTGATAGTTTTTCACCATTTCTTACATCTAATCCAATCCAAGGAAAATTAAGGGTCGATACTAGAGGAGTAGGATTGTGAAACCCTAAGGTGGGTGGTAAATAACTCATCCCTGAAGTTCATTGTTTTTTGGATTTTTTGTGTGGGTCCACTAGTTTCATTGGAAACTGTTTCTTAAATTAACATGCCATGATTATACTTGTTAGAATTATATGGTTATTATCATTCCAAATATGTGATTAGTTGATAGTGGTTACATCTATAACCCAATTCGCCTCATGTCAAAGGTTATGCCGTAATTGGGTTTTAGTGCTTTGACACGTTTGAGCCACCATTCAAGTTTTCCCTTGCTCGAAATTTCATAAGGTGAGACTTTCTATAATAAATGGTTTGTTGTTTAATAAGGATTGAATAATGGTATGTACCATATATTCTCACCACTTGACGCGCCTAAGGTAAGTATTTAAAATAGTCATGAACTGTGAAATGTGGAAAGGAAAGTATACTAAGTATATGACTAGGACTTATTAAAAGAGATTTAATAAAGGTTATATGTCCGTATCACCCATTAAATGTTGATAGAAGGTAGCAGAGTGAACCTCAATAATTGAATATGCTTTAATGGATAACTAAGACTTGATCAAATGGTTTCAACACTTCTTGGCCTATCCACACTAATAGAAAACAAGGCTTGAACCAATAAATAAATGGTTTCAAATATACTTGACCTATCCACACTAATGGAAGGAAATACATGAAACAAATGAATTTATACATGATTGTAATATAAAATAGGAATAGACTGACTCGAGCTCCCCTTGGATTCTGAGAGGATAATACCTTGGGTCTCAGGAACCCCATTCTGATTCAAGGATGTAGTTTTCTTTTGTAGATACCCACCCAGACTCCAGTTCTTGTCTATTCCTTGTATTCCCGGTATACTACCATAGGGTCTCTTTTTTCTTATAGGATACCTTAGATTAACTCCTTAGATCTAGCATTGGCTAGTAGGTGACATGGTGAAATCCTATGGGGACCTATATTTTCTTATCCCTATTTTACCTTAGTCGACCACCTTGGACTTGGTTGGAACCTTATTATGGAATGCCTTGGATTATGCTCCTTGTATTACACTCTTGACCCTTAGATAGACTCAGATATTACTGATATATCTTTCTAAGATTCACGTTACCTTGGTTATTACCCTATAACTCCCTCAATGGATAACATTTTTAGGTTCCCTTATTACGTCTCGGGATCTTTAATACTTATACTATCACGAGGTGATGTTAGTGATGACTATGCCTCATGTGACCTATTAACATGAAATTTTAATTGCTTAATTAATGAAATTGTTACATGTTTAAACACCAGACAAGGGATAAAGTAGGTACTTGGGTATTTAGTTATATTGTACTGCTTGTTTTAACTTATATATGCATGCATGAACACTACTAAATTCTAGTAAATGGGCCATATGTTATAGACACCATTGGTAGTGGCTCACTGAGATTCATCTAATATCCTCTTCCAGCGTCGTTTGGTACCCGTTGTAGATTAAATGGTTGCAGGTATTTTCAAAGGGAAGCATACTACTTCAAACACTTGATTTCTTTCTGTTTAGGATGGAGCTTGATAGTAGATGACCAAGTAGGATCTTGAGATTCTTGGATTAGATTTGTTTTATTTTACCTTGTGGAGAATTTTATGCCTATTTTATTGTATCCATGATTTCTAGTTTTCTAGTGACATGACATTACATCAACATTGTTCTGGTTTATACAGTTATTGTTATTCTTATTTATCTATTGAATAAGTCTTCTTTGTCTATTTATTTATATTGCTTCCACTGTTTAATATTCCTTCACATTTCTTCTGCTGTGATACACTCTTCTAATGAGGGAATAATCTTCCCACAAACACACCCTAGGCCCTCACTGCTAGTGGGCAGCCTTTGGTATTCAGGAAGATACGATTGAATCTATGTGGCCCACCGGGCTCAGGGCACCTATTAAGTGGCAACCGGGTCCAAGACATCACACCTTTCAAATGATAAACTATTAGGATGAATATTTCATGTTTTGAGCACCAAAGAATAGAAAATATCATCTTAGTGGTGCTGATCCATCACTCAACCCATAGCGAATCAAAAGATCCACTAAAATAAGGTGGATGTTTCCACATGAAAGGCTCAAAAATATTTTATTCCCTTATTTTATTGTTTGTAATCTCGACATGATTCATGGATTATGAATGTTTTGTGAGTATAGTAATAAGATTCTTCATCCCATCTACCATGGCATTTGGTTTCTCAGGTGGAAAATCATTACATTGTCCATCAAATTCAGCATTAACCCTATTTCTTTAGTTTCCATCCATTAAATTTAAAAAAAGTATAATTTGAGAAATAATAATCATAGTGTATAACTAAATAATCATGAAAAATAATTTATTAGATATCTAAATAAAGACACATTCTTATCAATATATGAAACCTTAGGTTTATCCTAGGTCATCCATGATAATTACCAACACTTTATGATTTTTTTCTATACTTATAATTATCCCTAGGGTTCTCACTAATGTGTTCTCATCCTATTTTCCAAAGGTAATCTAAACCTTGATCTGATACCAACTATAACAACCCATACTTTTCATACATAGGTATTAAATCTTATTACATAACATTATGATCTATGCCAGAATTGTATAGGTATAGTACCATTGAAAACTAAGACACATAAAAAACTGGTTCATAAGTGTCTCCCATTAATTTCTTCATAATGAGAACCCTTCTTAGACATATCATACATAATACCATTATCTATAATATGGGGAATGGAAAAATAATAAAGTATGATCTCATATGCTTAGTAAGGGAAAAATGGTGTTATCAATGATCAATTTAACATAACATGAGCATAATAATATTAGAACATGATAATTACATTGGAAAACCAAAGCCTACATATTAAAGATCATAATATTGGTTCATGGCATAAATATAGTCAGTTATTAAGATATGAATCTTAATGGAATCAAATAACTTGAGCCATGATAGTATGAAATTGGTGTAAGGAAAGTAATTTCGACATACCCATAAGCATAAAAAATCATTTACATTGTAGTCAAGGATTATTTTCAAGGCTATCTTAATGGAATGAGTTCACTTTCTAAACCATCATAGTAGTCAAGGATTACTCCCAAGAATATCAAAGTGGACAGAATCCATTACTAAACCTAGTTCACTCTCTATTATATTCCTATTTATGTCATGAGATATCAATCATTACCGAATGCATTTGAGGGATGTACAATTCTATGCCCACCCATAATTGGTTATAATATAACCACCATCCTTGGTTTATAATATAACCACCATCCTTGGATATAAGGTAACCACTATCCTTAGTTATAATCTAAACCCTATCACATGATTAAAACTATAAATATGTTTGCCACAAGATCATAAAACATTTATCATATCATCACATCATAGCCCATAAGAAGAAAATGAGCTTCACAATATTTCAACCATTCGTCATAGCATAACCCATGAAAAATAACTACATTTCATAAAAATATAATCAAATTAAACATTAAAAATATTGAGAAAAAGTAAAGGGTATGATTAGATCATATCCCTAGTAAATCATAATTAAAATTAGAGTATGTTATAATATATGAAAATTCCCTTTAAAATATCATTGAAATAAATTTATTGAGGAGAAAACAATTTCTATTTTGAAGCTAACTTTTAAAATAAATATATGTAAAAAAAATATAATGGAAAAAATTTACTTTTAAAATAACCTTGGAAACTTTTAAAGTAATCTTAAAAACATTTAGTGGTTAGGATGGGGAGAAATTTTGTTAATGTTGTATAAGTCAAAAAAACATTCCCTTCATATTTTTTCTAAAATATCAAAAATTAACTGATTTACAAAATGAAACATTATTCCTTTTAACTATTTTTTTAAAAATAAAAAAGGGTAAAAATTACTTTAAAAAATTGTAAATTAGTTGTAAAAAAATTCTTGAAAACATTTTATAAAAAAATGGATATGAAAGAAAAAGGTTCTAAACCGAATCCTAAAACATAGTTTTTATTCCTAAAAAATGTTCATTCGGTCTCTTTGGTATTTAAAACGTGATATATGAAAGGAAAAAATTTATTTTTCAGAATTAAATAGAGTATTACAAAAATTAAATGGATTAATCAAATAAGGACCATATAATTTCCTAATGTGGAAATTTTACCATAAACAATCTCGATTAAAATAGGGTAGAAACATAAATCCCATACCACTTTGGTAACATTTGAATCGTAACCACCCATGAATGAAAAAACCATAGATGTAAATTTATATCACATAAGTTTCATGATAATAATTATAAAATATATTCTTTATCAGTATATACAAAACATAAAATAAACAAGTTTTGAATATGGTGTGTGTCCCACAAAAATAAAAGTGAGATGAAAATCCCTTACCTTTAGTCCGAATTACTTCGTACATGTTAGAACCACATGTTTAATGAATATATATTTATTATAAATATATTATAGAACCATAATCATATATATCATACTATATATTCTTTAATTATAACTTTTTATCACCTTTTCATTAACAATTTTTATTAAAATCACTTTTCTGGTGATATCTGCTTCATTTTTCATGTATGTTTTTCTTTGGTAGTTCCAGTCCTTCTAATTTTTTCAGGGTTAAATAATTTAAGTAATTTTAATAATGATAAAAATATAATTTATATACATTATATAAATTTTTATAGTCATCCATAAAAGTTATATATTGAAAAAAAATGAATTTCACCATTCTTAGAGACGGTAGGCTATACGTATGCATGAATGGTATTTCCATTTCTTGAAAGATAGAACAAAAGAATGGGAAATAATAAATCACATTTAAAGAATCATTATTATATAATATATATATATATATATATGATATATATTCATTAAATAAATTCTTATTACTATCCAAGTAAAACAAAAAATGAAAAAAATAACATCACTTCATGGATGTGGCAGTGCACACAAACACATGAATGAAATTATCAATTTTTAACAACATAGAAGGTAAAAATGTAGAAATTACATTTTAATTAAGAAAGAATAATTATTTCATAAATATCATATATAAATATTAAACCCATCATAATAATCATCCATAAAATATGTCAATGAAAAATGTACTGTATCGCTATGTGCAGATAGTAATCCATATGTACGCACAGGCGATACTCTCACTTCCAATTTGATGAAAAAGAGGGTGAATAATGGTGGATTAATAATCAAAATAAAATTTCAGTATATTTCAATTACTTAATTTATCATTTAATGAATAATATAATAGATTTAGAGAATGTAAAATAATAATTAAAAATAAAGGGATCGGTTAAGGTGATTACCTTTTTCTTGAAATAAATCCTTTAGATATCCTCTTAAGGGATCTTGGGTTGGTCTTTTGGAAAGACCAAAACCTCTAGAAAGTGTCTAGTGGAGTTTATAATAGAAATTTGTAGATTTTTAATGATATATAATGCTCAATATGTTGTGAAGAGGAGAAATGAGAGGATCCCTATTATAATTGAGGGGAGGGGCACTCTTGGAAATTCATAAATGATTAAAATATGTTAAAGTCATTCTCAAGGTAAATTATTGTAAAGTACCATGTTTTTGAATAGGGTTTAAATACAATGATTTTCAATTTTTTTTTGTTTATCGATGTGTCAGTTTATAAACCAAGATCCGGAACATTATTATGAGTGTTGGAACACTTTAAGGTGTGGTTTTGGACTTGGGAATATACTCGATAATTTTTTGGGGGTCCCAATGAATCTAGGGAGAACCAGATCAAGAAAAGATCACTTTAATGGATATGAATGGGAAGTGCATGGTTGCGGTCCAACCCATGAAACTTACCCAGTTTAATATTTTAGTTACTTTAATTAAGTAATATTAAATTGGGGATTTCTTTTTAAATAGAATAACGAGTTAATAATAATAATGTTATTATAATTATTATTTTGGTATCTTAAATTATTAGATGTTAAAAGATTTAATTTCATGTTGAATGGGGTGAAACATTTATGTTAAAAGATTTTAATTGCATGATTAATAGGGTGAAACATTTATGTTAAAATATTTTAATAGCATGATTAATGGGGTGTAACTTTTATGTGAAATTAATGTGGCTTTTGGGTTTTTCAAAGAAATGTTTAATTAAAAAAAGTGTTTCTGAATTAGTTTAGAAACATTATTATTAAATGGAGGTTTTGGGTTATATCAAAGTTTAGGGTTATATCAAAGTATAGGGTTATAATAATTGGATAATTTTAATTATGGTTTTATGAGTGTTATATTTATTTTTAATTAGGGTTATTTTTTTTTGTCAACAATAATAATAATGGATTTGGGAGTTTTGGTTGGTTTTGATTAAATAAAAGGGGGGTAATAATAGTTATACTGTAACTATTATTAATATCATAATTATGAGTATCACTATTATAATAATTACATTCAATTAATTAAAATTAATTTGGGGTTTTATTTTTAGGTTTTATATGGGGAAAACCAAATGGAAGATATTGCTTCTCATTTCCCCATGCATAGGTGCACTACGGGGGGCGCAAACCCTATTTTTTTCTTCCCCAAATATCAAGGCTTCTCCTCCTCCATGTGGATCATCCCCCATGACCGGATCTACCTCGAAAAAACCACCTACTCCCTATGGCGTGACCTCCAGCAGTGCGCAACCCCTCGGGCGGATCCCCTACAGTAGGCGCGACCCCCCTGGAAAAACAGAGATGCACGACGCCCCCTACAGTTTCTTCGTCTGTAGATGTTTTCTACCCAATTTCATTGTGGGTTTGGTTTAATTAAATGAGCTATGAAATTATGTCATACTATTCTTCATAATTTTGGAGTTTCAATGTGTTTTCGATGCCCGATTTGTTTTTGGCCTAATTAGGGTTTTGGTATAATACCTGGTTTTGATGTTCTTCCTTCATTAAGGTGTGAAAATGATGTTTTGAGGTCCTTTGGTCTATAATCCAACATCCCCCACCAAGGGTGAAGCGGATGAACTCATTTTTCTTCATCACCTTTGGATTGGGTAAGGTTTCTACTTCATTATCTTGTTTTTCACTACCTAAATAGGAGTATAATATTTTATCTGAGTCCCTGGTATCTAGAGGTAGGTGCGTAGACCTTCATGAATTGGTTTTGGTCTTCTGAAGTTGTTTTGGTGTTTTTTTGATTTTTTTTCAGGGTGTAAATATGCGTAAATATATATTTAGATTTATATACATATATATAAAGGTGTTGTGCATGCGAATGCGTACCATTTGCAACTAATTACTGCCATGTACATTAAAGTGCTGCATAATTAAAATGATGTCACCCCGAAGTAGGGTCCCAAATCTCTATCACTTTATTTAAGAATTATTTTCTTCTTTAAATAATTTGATATTATGAGTTTCTTTGATTATGGAACTGCTAAATTTTCTTTAAATTACGATTAAAGATAAATTTTTGGTTGGTGGTAATGTCATATAATGCTTGCTTAATGTGAGGCTTTTGTATGTATCTTTATTGATGCCAATACATGATATGTTGATGCAAGACTATTGATGTTATTGAATGATTATTTCCATGTGTGATAAATGAGGAAATGACCATGTGTTGGTGCTAAGAATGTATTTCTGGCTATTGCAAATATGTTGAGCTTATGCCTTGAATATTAAATGGTTAAATAGGAAGTAGCCATGGGTCTTCCTTGAAAATGAGACTTAAATGGAGTTGGACTAGGACACCCTTAAGTGTTCCTTCTTAACCCATTCCATAGAATTTTAATTATGAGAACTATGATATATCAGTTTGAAAATTTAATGATTGAATGGGACATGATGGGTAATAGGGTAATCAATTGAAGAATTAATTATCTAGTCATGAGATGAAAAAATTATGGCATTTACTGAATATTGAGAATATTGAATATTTTGACATGTTTTGAATATAAATTGAAAAATAGTAATAATTAATGGATGGATTAATTATTACTTGTTAAATGGTAAATGGTTAATTAATTGATAAACTAGTTAAGGAGATATGATTTAATTAATTAATTGTTGAATTAATTAATTTTCATGCATTAATTTAATATTATGAATTTATTGTTTGTTACGACTGTTGGACAAGAATACCTTTTGATGCATGTTTGTTTTCCATGACTTATGTTTTTTTGGATGGAGTTGTTTAAAAATGTGATATGTTGTATGAGATGGTTGCAAAATATCTGGGCCTTGTTCAACATGTTTGATTTGAGATGTTTATGATGTGAATATAAATTGTTAAAGTCCTAGAAGAATAACTGCTTGAGTGGACGAGTTCAGACTTGTTAAGGATTTGGGATAATTAAATGTTGAGTTAATTATTTAGTTTTCTTTCTTGTTGATAATAATAATTAATTAAAAATTAATTATTAAATATTGAGATGTTGAATGGTTAATTATTTTTTGAGTTATTTTATGGGATATTTATTTTGTTAATTCATTGTTGAATTAATTAACAGATTTGATTAAATAATTTATGAGTTAATTAATGGATGGTTTTGGGGTGTTAAACATGGAGTTTTACACCAATGATATATATATATATATATATATTATTGATAAATAGGTTGTGAGAAATGGACTAATTCTCCAAATACTCACATGGTGCTATACATGGCGTTCTACACCCATCTTGCAAGGGAATATTCTTTTATGGGATATGGACTGATGCTCCAAATACCTATGGGTTGTGGTACAAGGACTGAGGCTCTAAATAATCACGAGAGATCTAGACATGATGTTCCACAACCATCAATTGACATTAGACTGTGGGTCCAACATGTCATACGTGAAATGAATTAAATGGTTAATGAAAGATGTTACAACATAATGATTTGAGAATTGAATATGGAAAATAGTTCATACCTTGGCACGACTGAGGAAAGTATTGAGATATGGGTGTCTTGGGGATCCCATGGATTTATGCAGTTAAATAAAGAGTAAAAATTAATGAGTCTTATATAATTTAATGATGTTTGAATAATTGATAAATGAAAATGAGTGTGTGATGACTGTTGTGTATGCATGAAAAATGCATACTGAAGGTTTAGACACCAGCTGGGGGTTAAAACAGGTACTTGGGTATGTATATACATTGTACTGCTTACTTTATTTATGCATTCTTTCAAACTATTTTAATTATTTATTTAGTCTCTATATTTGGGGTAGACATCAGTGGTCTCGGCCTACTAGAATTTATATCCCACACCCTACTCAGGCCTCCATTTCACTGGGGTACCTGAGAAGATCTTACTTGTTCGCAGTGCCTTAGACCATGATTGTTGTTGTTGGCTTACCTGGAGTTTAGATCAAAGGGATGAGATGGATCTTGGGTTTCCCATGGAGATAGCCTATAGGGATTAGATGTCTTTTTCTTTATTGTGTATTATATTGTAAAGAATGTTATACTATTTACTGCTTTCCATTTCATATCATTAACATTCCATGCATACATCTACTGTATAAACTGGTGTTTGCCACTTTTTTTTTAAGTTTTATAAAAATATTCCTTATGTTGGTTTATCATTTATTAGACTTCTTCCACTATTTATTTCTATTGTATATTATTGAACTCTGATACAAGGGTATATTCTCCCCACTGACTATCCGTAGACTCATGCTATTAGTTGGAAGCCTTTGGTATATGAGGAGATGTTCTTGAGGTCATGTAGCGACTAGTCCGGCCACTGGTTCAGGGGTGAGCTAGGTCTGGATGTTATAATTATAGTGAACCAAGAATAACATACAAATATTATACATAAATTTAGATTAATATTCATCACATTACAAAAGTACATTCCTGAGGACCACAATAGTTTTGTGTCTTTGGAAACATGGAATAAAATATCCTAACTTGGTGAAAGATCTTCAATGTTTCCCAAAAATATATTCTTTTTTATCAATTCTACTTAAAACCATTCTTCATAGCATGAGCAAAGGAAAAACCTAAGAATGTTGGTGATCAAATTCTTAATAAGGGTAAACAAATGAGATATATAATCATAAAATTAGAATAATGGTATAAGAACATGATAATAACATTTGAACATCAAACACTACATATCAAAGATCATATACCTGATTCATGACATAAATAATTGTATTTCATAAGACATCAATCCTAAGGGACGTAAGAGAATAATATATGAGACCATAAAATAGGAATATGACATAAAATTTGTGTTTTACACATA
Organism: Viscum album; assembly: GCA_963277665.1. Classification (NCBI taxonomy): domain Eukaryota; kingdom Viridiplantae; phylum Streptophyta; class Magnoliopsida; order Santalales; family Viscaceae; genus Viscum; species Viscum album. The sequence goes on along the minus strand of OY728157.1, from coordinate 374,980,059 downwards.
AGAATATAAAATCCTATGTCATGTCTACTTACCAAGACCTTCATAACATGTATGTCTTGGGATAATTACCTATGTACCTACATGAGACTTGGTCTAACATCATGTGTACCCTCTTATTTTTGGGCTTGTTCTACAACTCATGTACCAAATTATTTTTGGGATTGGGGTAAAACTCGGTACCCTATTATTTTTAAGCTAGGAATAAAACCCATGTACCCTCTTTTTTAAGGATTGGGTTATAACCCATGTACCATCTTGTTTTTAGGATTAAGCTACAACCTATGTACCCTTTCAGCTCATATTCCATTTATCATTACCCAATGCATTGGAGAGAGTTAGAGGTCTCACCTGTCACATAATGAAATCATACATACATGTACCATGAGATAATAAAACATTCATCATATTAAGACCCATAAAAAGTTATGGGTTTTATAAACATCATATCATAACCCTTGGAATGAAATGGGTAACATAAACATTTCATAATATCATATGGAAAATATATAGGTTTCATAATTATTTCACCCTAGAATAACCCAAGAAAGTGAGTGAGTTTCATAAAAATTCTATCATGGTATATCCCATGAAACCGAAATGGGTTTTATAAGAAACTGTTCATTTTAAACAAAACCCATTCAAATAAAGGATAAAAATGGTATACTTGGATGATATCATTAGTAAATAATAAATTATATCAAAGTATGTAAACTTATATGGGGAAGTAATTTATCACATAAATCATTTCTTAAGGAAAATAAACTTTCTTTTTAAAATCACTTTTTAAAATAGAAAAAATTTCCAAAACCTTTTCTTTTAAAAAACAATTTTAAAAACTTATAAAGTAATCTTTTAAGAAATCATTTAAATCATTTTTTTAGAAAATATACTTTCTTCATTGAAAAATGATTTTTTAAAACATAATACATTTTGAAAACCATTTTCATTAAAAACCACTTTAAAATAAATAATTTATAGAATATTAGGAATACAAATTTCTTTAAAAATAAACTTTTAAACTTTCAAATGTAGCTTTAAGAAAATTACAATCATGATGGTGGGTAAATCCGTATATTTCAAACATTCTTTTTTACATCATGAAATGTTTATCAAAGTTCCTTCAACATAAAATGAAAAGAAAATTACTTTTAAAATCATTTTTTATTAAAAAGATAAAAAATGGGTAAAAATTTATTTTACACATCATAGTAAAATATTTTTTATTTTTTTTGAAAACATGGTATTTTTAAGTTTACAAATTTCCGACCGAAGATTTAAATTAAGTTGGATTTTCTTAAAAACAATTTCTTTATTATTTTAAGTATAAAAGATTTGGAAAATGGTACCAAAATATGGAGATATCATGGATAACCATAGAATAAGAAAATTCCTAAGAGTTATTGAGATATTTATTATAATATTTCATCAATAAAAGCATAATCATAGATAATCTCGATAAATAATGAGATTATAACAGTAAACTGTTACCACTTTGGTAACTTCGAATCAAAATCTATTAGAAATAATAAAATTAAATGAAGAATAATATATCATTAAAATAATAATATTCATTATATAACACATCAAAGATAATTATATAAACCTTATAGAAAAGTATAAGTTTATAACATGGCATGTATCTCAAAAAAGGAAAATTGAGACAAATTGCTTTACCAATTTGGTAACTTTTGAACCATAAAACCAAAAAAATCATGAAATGGATATGTAAATACCCATAAATTTAATTATAATAATCATATAATACATTCATTGTAATTATATATACTACACAAAATAAATGAGTGGTGAATAAGGCATAAGTCTCACAGAAATAAAGGTGTGACGAGAAAACCCTTACCTTAAGTCTTGATTTTCTTCATACATATTAAAAAATATTGTATAATAAGTATAATTTTTTTTATAAAAATAAAAAATAAAATATTATTATATCTAAAACCATATATTATTTTATTATGACTTCATATTACGCATTTATTAATATTTTCATGTTAATGTTACGTTCTGGGTAATATCCACCTTGTTTTTTCATATATGTTTTGACTTGTTATTCTTGATACTATTAGATAAATCATGATTTAATTATTTAAATAATTTGAAACAATATATTAATATCATATAGATTCATTATATAAATATTTATAATAATAAATGAAATATATAAACTTAAAATGGAATACACCATTCATGGAGACAGTAGACCGTACGTACGCATGATTTCTATTTTCATTTTCTTGTCGTATTTAAAGAAAGAAAGTAAATGAAATATATGGATACATATTATTATTACAGTAGAAATATTTTTTTATATATATCATATATTTTTAATAAACCCAAATTTAATACATTCCATGAAAAGTGTGAATGAATCACATCGCTTTAAGGAGGTGGTAGTCCAGACGTCCACAAATGTAGTTATCATATTTACACAAAATGGAAAGCATGAAGGTATGTTTAATATAATAATTACATAAGAACAAAGAAATTATAAATATAAAATATATCATATAAAAATATTACATTCATCATAATTCCCAACCATGGGAGGTGATAAAGAAAAATGAACGACATCGTTTCATGAGGCGGTAGTTTACCGTTCACACAAATGATATGTTCGTTACCCATTTGATGGAAGTGTGTGTTGATGTAGGTAAACCAATTAGAATAAAAATATATAAGTATATTCAGGATATTTGTGTTATTATATAAGAATATAATTATAATAACTTAATTTGTGGAGAAATAAATAAAAGAGAAATGCACATTGAAGAGCATTACCTCTTTTTTCGGGTAACTCTTATTAGTATGTACCAAAGGGATTACATGGTTGGATTTATTTCAAAATTGAGGCATATAATTTTATAGTATAAAATTTGGGAGCTTATTTGGGTAGGGTTTTTATGATTCTAGTTGTATTGAGTGGTGTGAGGAAGTGAGGGGTTTGAGTACCCTTTTATAGTGGGAGAGGAGTGTCATTATTGTAAATATAAAAAGGTAAACACTATTGATAGGTCTCCTTTACATAACGTGCCAAAAATAAAATTCCATTATAGATAAAAGGGAGGATATGGTCAATATATGCCCCAAAAAAATTTTTTGACATGTTTTTAGGTTATTTTCCACTTAATATAAAGTTTAACCACTAAGTAAACTCATTTTTACCTTAATCACTAAAATTAATTTTAAATAATTTCATTAATATTTTTAGTAAAAAACTAATTTGAACATACTATAAATTATAAATTATTCTTATTTAAAATGAAGAATACATTTTTCAATCTCTAATCATATAAGTGGTATAAATTAATTTAAAAATAATCACGGATATGGGACGAAACAACAAGTTTTTAAAGTGATTATGTTTAAAAGTGTGAATTGTTTTTATACAAAATTTCAATATGAAATTGGTTCTAATTACCTAAATTGGTTTAATTTCTACAAAATTATCTAATTACACTTATAAAAAATTAAAAATATAATTTAACTATATAAATAAATTAGATAAAAGGGCAGTTTCTAATTAAAATATGATATTTTCACTATTCATCAAAAAAAATTAAATTCTCAGAAAATAAAAAAAAATCACCCAAATAAAATTTTTATATTCATATTTGAAAAATTAGTTTTATTTTTTCAAATGATAATTATAAAATTCTAAAAAATTATATTTAAAATAGGTTCTCCCTTAAAAGGTGGTAAAATCTCCTTTTCTAGAAAATTACATCTTTTTATTTATAAAATTGGATTTATTCTCATTTATTTTCTATAAAACACATAATATGGAAGTTAAATTGTTGAATAAATAATATATATATATATATATATATATCATTAAAATAATGTTTCAAAATGTGTTTAATTAATTTATTAATGTAAAACTTGTCTGATTGCATAAATATAATTTTCTAGAAAAAAATTTCTTATATTTTTAAAAGGGTTTTATTTTAATTTCTATACAATTGGTAACTAAATAATCCATCCTATATATATTTTTATACCATATTTTCATAATTTAATAAATCCTATATAAACTCCCATTCCAACAGCTAGGTGGTAACTATAATAATATTTTAATTATAATATAAATAGCACATTGTAGTTTGGTAAAACTAAGTATTAAGTGTAACACAAGCTATTGATAGAACTCGATATTATGTATAACCAAAGAAAAATCATGTTTCATGTACCAAAAGCAAATACAAGTGTTTTTTATATCAAATTATTGACTTGGTGTTGCATTCAAAGAAAGCATAACATGGTTATTTCATGTAAAACAAGCTATATTTAGTGTTAAGTGAAATGAAGAATATTGAAAAGATTAAATTAATTCAAAAAAAAAATTCATGAAATCTTGGGGTGTTACAGTCTACTCCTAATAAAATTAATTTATCCCTCAAATTTTTTCTAGGTTATAAAATGTTTAACACTTTAATGTTCCTTTCGAAAAAACTCGCTCCGTAAAAATGAATACTAAAACTTCCTTTAAAAATGGAAAGTTGGAAACATAAAAATTACCCAAAGTAACTAATTACTAGTTTTCCATATAAGAGAACATTATTGAAAACAAGGACATGGAATATAAAACTAACTATCAAGTTTTGGTGGATATTGATCTAAACATGGTTTCAATAAAGCTAATTATCACAAAACTATAACCCAATGAGTATTAAAAAAGGACACTGATATCATAAAAAATGATGATAGCTGGACAACATTTTATTTCAAGAACATTTTGTTAATGTTGAAGAATTTTCATGTGAATATATAATTATTTGATTACATTACCTTTCATAATAACAATCTCACCATTTGGTTGTGCCTTAAACAATTCCATCTTCTTCTCTTACACTAGGGAGTGAAGGTGAATTTGTTATTCATGAAGCACTAACAAATCCTGAGATCCATAAATATAATGATAAGTCATTCCATCTATATTTAGTTAACATCACAATAAAATGGTTAGTATGGGTTATCCAATATGTATAAATCCTCACAGGGTGAGATAAAAAAAATTTATCTCTAAAACATCATCCAAAGTTTAACTTAAATAGTTCCATAAATGGTTAACCTTACAACCCTTCCAAAAGATAAAAATACAGAACTTAAGAAATGATGTCACTAATTTTTTAAAAACATCCTAACATTTATACACCATATTTCAAAGAGTATATTTTGACTATCACATATAAAACATGTGTATACCTTCATCACTTATTCTCTTGAAACCTGGCACTAACCTGAATTTCCATAAATCATTATTGAAAACATACATTCTTTTAAAATAAAATTCACAAGTTTATTCCTAAAATAGGTTTTTATCTTATATAAAACTTTTCTATTGGAATATTATTTTCATCCTTATACTTATAGAATATTAATCTGATTTCATTAATCCATAATTTATGTAGAGAGAGATAATCAATGATTAGAATCATATCAAGTTTCACTAAAATATTAAAAATAATAATTTCATAGATCTTATTTTTATAAAATCTCTCATGAAATTACCCACTACAGAGTGCCTCAATTATGATGATTCACTCAAACCATTATGATTTCCAATGATTTACATTTTTCCTTTGTCTTCAAAGGTTGTGGGAATTGATCACCATTATCAACCCTTGGAATTGGGAACTTTTTAGAAAAAAATACCAAACTCCCTACAATTGAAATAATGAAGTGTGGGAGGAACATTATGTGGATCTTTATAGTTATTCACATCATTAGATTAAATTTTACAATTACTTCAGCATTCCTCCACTTGATTTACTTCATTTCCACACTTAAAACATTTAGCCGTCCCCTTATGAAAATCCTATCAAAGTTTCTTCACACACTTTATGCATGATAGAAAGCTCATTTTCTTTTCTCTATGGTTGTTAGATTTTCCTTCAAAATCCATATTTATTTTCTTGAAAAAATTATATTGACGCAAAACTATAACCTCCATTTCCACTTTGACAGTACATATAACAACTTATTCGTAGCTTCTAAAGTCTCTTATAGACAGAGCCTTTCAAAGACAAGGTTTCAAGACACCAAAGAATCAATCAATTTTTATTTTAGGTTGGATGATAATACCCGAACTATACCTCACAAGACCTGTAAAAGTTTATTCATAGGAACCAATATATTCATCAACCTTATTATTAATCTATAGTAATTCATTTTCCTTCTTTGTAAGAAGAATATTAGGAATGTACTTACTGAAAAATAAGTTCTTTAAATTATCCCAATCTACAGAGTCAATTTCTTCTTGTCACCTCATATTATAAATAAGATTACACCATTTATCTTACTCACATTTCAAATAGTATACCACTAAAGTGATTTTTCATGCCTTGAGCACTGGAGATTGGAATATATCTTTTAGTGGTGAATATCCATTGATCAGTAACTAATGGGTTAGCAAAACCACTAAAAGAAGGTGGGAATTTCCCTATATAGGACTCAACAAATTTTTATTCCCTCATTTTATCATTTGGATGTTTACTGTGATTTATATATTAATAAATTTATGTGAGAACCATAATGAGGTTTTTCATTCCATCTCCCATAATTTTTGGTTTCTCTAAAGGAAAATAATTGCTTTGTCTATTACATTCCTCATTAACATGGTTCCTTCGGGTTGCAACCATTAACTAAAACTCAAAATCATAGTGTAAGAAATAATTATAATAGTGGGGAACCACATAATCATTAAAAAATAGTTATAGGATATCTAAATAATGACAAATTTCTTTTTAATCTATGTGAACTTAGGTTTATCCAAAGTTATTGATAGTCATCATCTATTTAAATCCTTCATGATAGTTTATAAAGAGTTTGTGAATTCTTAAAGCATATCCTATATGTAACACCCTAATATTTTATGAGATATATTATTTTTAATTTATTTGATGTATTTTTTTATGATACACCAAGATTATATTGCTCTATATGCAACACTATATTATCTTTCATTATATTCAACACTATTCTTTACTTGTGTTACACACAATTTCATGTTCTTTTGATAGAATTTATTTCATGCAAAATTGAGTATAGATTTTATTTGATGTACAAAAGAACTATGTTTGGATTATGTTATACGCAACACCAAAGGAATATTTCACTACAAACAACACTAACTTGTCTTGCTATACACATAAGAGAAACCTTCCGCGATAGCTTGTGTTGTACGCAATACCAAGTTTCACTAAACAATGACATATTGTTAAAATATTACAATTTAACGGGTTATAAACTAGCCATTATGAATAGTATTAACAAAATTTTGAATTTTATATAAAATTTAAATTAATCTTATATATTTTCTATAACATTATATAATATCAAAAATTAATTTTTTCGGAAAAAAGAAGTATTTATAAAAAAATGCAGTTTTATCTCCTTTTGATGGTGCATCTATTTTACATCTAATTTTTGACAATTTTATAAGTTAAATTTGGAAAAATAATATTATTATTTGGAATAAAGACATTAAAATTTACTTTTTTTTACATTTTGGTATTTTTGGGAAATTCACCGATAAAGTTCATTTTTTAATGAATAGTGAAAAATACCACATTTTAATTCAAAACTGTCTTTTCATCTAATTTATTTGTATCATAAGATTGTATTTTTAATTTTTTGTAAAGTTTAATTGGATTTTATTTTTATCATTTAATACAATGGTGGTCATTTTAATTAATTTCACTTTTTAATTTTAAATAAACACATGTCAATATTTTGATAGTTATTACTTCTTAAAAACCCACTTTTTGGTTTTGACAACAGGAATTAATTTTAAATTAATTAATGAAACTTTGGTATTTTGAATTTGAAAAATGGATTCCATATTTGGAATCATATGGTTCAAAATATGTAAATAGTTACCTTTTATTTTTGGATATTATGAGTAGTATCTTCAATAATTATTTTATTTACCATTATTAAAGGGTAAATCTAGTAAATAAGGGTAAAAAATAATATTATAATAATATCAGACTACCCTAAAACATGTAAAAATCCTATTGGATAAGATATTTATTACCATGTTCATCCTTGGGTTGATTTTGGGACCCCATGAAACCAATTGGTTGTGAAGATGACATTTTATAAGAATTACTTTAAAGTAAAAAGAAATATGGAATAAACTTGTAACTTTTTAATAAAAGAATTTTAATATGGAGTTATACATAAGATAAATTATACTATAAATAGTAATTATAAATATAAAAATATTACTATATCATGGTATTTTATTTATAATTTTAGACACCAAATAAATAAATTTAATTATGACACAATGACGATGTAGTGATTACCATATTAATGAATGATTTAAATAAATGAGATTGGAAATATTAAAATAAATTTATTTTGAAACATTTTATGCCATACAAAATTTTTGTAAATGTTTATGACTTTTTATATTTGAATTAATTATTTTTTTTCGAAAGAATCAAGTTGTTATAGATTTTTAAAAAGTCACGACATGAATAGTATAATAATTGACAGAAATGAGTTTTTAAAACAAATACTATTTTATTAAATGATATAATATTCCTAAAAATATAAGATTCTTCCAAAATACTTATATAATATTTAACATTTCATTAATTTACCAATTTAGGTTCAATTGGAATTTTATATCTATATTAACCATATAGTATGAATATACAAGAAGACATGGAAAGAGTTAAATTAGTTAACTAAGGGTTAAAGATAAATGATAAGTTTATATTCGAGACCTAAACTTGTCTAAAACCAATTTTTTGAGAGTATTTATAACAATACTCATATTATATTTTAATTAAATGTGTTTTTGACTTTTTGAAACTGAAAATAATTTTATAAAAAATTAATATTTTGAGAGTTTTCTAAAGTGTGCCTCCCCTCTCTTATAAAAGGGTACCTCCTACCTCACCTATTAAATATATTTTTATCCTTAAAGATCGTCCAAAACCTGACCATTTATCTTCTAAATTTCCATTGTTACATTTTAGAGGTTTTAGTCTTCCCAAAATACCAACTCTATTGCCCTAAGAGGAAATTTAAAGGAGGCACATCGAGGAAGAGGTAATATCTTCTACCGGTACTTTCAGATTTCATTCTTATTCTACTTCCTCTTCATTAGTTGTTTCATTATAACGTAATAAAATAAGTATCAATAATATTTTTATATTTTATTATAAATATTAAACAACCCTATTTCACCTTCTATCCATCCTACAAAAAACAAAATTATTGCACGTGCGTACGTACAATTTACCATCTCCACGCCATGGTGTAATCTGTTTTCCCCACCACCTTACTTGGATGGGTATAATGGTGGAAATAATAAATAAATAAATATTATTATTATTATTATTATTATAACATGATACTAATTCTGGGATATTATAAACCATCCACTTCAATACCATTTAATAATTATAGGAATGATATCTTCGCTCATGCAAACGTACGACTTACCGTCTCCATGATGTGAAGAGATTAATTATCCACATTCACTATTCAAGAATGATTATAAAGTATATATAATAAATAATCATGAACTATGTGACTTAATAAAGATACTCTATTTATGTATATATATTTCATTTACTTACTTCTATTCAATTCATTAAGGAAACAAAAACAAAGTTCATGCGTACGTACGACCTATCGTCTTCATGAACGGTGTATTCTATTTAATTTATCTATCTACTATATGTATATTTATATAATGAATATATATGATATATAAATCATGTTTTACATTATTTAAGTATGTAAATCATTATTTAAGTAATAATATCAAGAATAACAAGTTCCAACACATACAATAAATGAAACGATTATTACCCAAAACGTTGGTTTAACATCGAATTGACAAATAAATGGGTAATATAAATTCATATGTAAATCATATATGATATCATAAATATTATTATGGTTATATTACAAGTTAATAATATGTTTAAACCCACTATACAGGAGTTTTAGACTCATATTGAATAAATTGGACTTAAGGTAATGGATAAAATTTCCAATCTCATTTTTATCCGAGATTGTTTATTCATAAGTATTTACTGGGGATATATTTATCATCCATGTCAATTTTTTCTAAAAATGTTTTCAAAAAATTGTTTAATATTTATATATGTATTTTTAAATTTTTTTTATCCCCATTTTACTTTTACTATGTGGTATTAATGAAATCTTTCTTTTGTTTACCATATGAGGTACTTTTTTGACTTTTACAGCAATAGTATGAGGAGAATGTTTTTTAAATTATACAACATGAATAAATTTTTATGGTTTTGCGAAACCTTATTTCCATGAATCTTTATCTACATGGTTTTAGGTTTATCTTCAATAAAAAAATTTATTTTAAAATTGCATGGAATTTTGAGAAGAGAAAACGTTTTTGAAAAAGAAAGGACATTTTCCTCAAAAATTAAGTTCAAGTGTTTTATCAAACTTATTTTACATCTAAGATGACATAGGTTTATGTTTTATAACTATTATTACATTTATTTGAGTGTGTTTATTATGGATTTTTTTATGAAGTCTACTTATATTATATGGATTACGTTATGATGACATGATGTTTAAGAATCCCATTTTATTTCATGGGTTATGCTATGATGAATGATTTATGTTTTTTGTGGAAGATATTCGAATGATTTCATTATGATATGGGCATGAACTATATCTCAATATAATTAATTGGGTAAATATTTATATCTCATGATATATAAATGAATATAAGGACAAGTAAATCCGGTTCAGTAATACAGGGCTGAAACGACAAGTAAATCTGGTTCAGTTATACATGGCATGAACATCATGTTAACCCGATTCAGTAATGGGCTCTTTCCACTATAAAGGTCTGGGAAGCAATGCCTTGGCTACTATAGAAATCATATTATGTGGTTATTTATTTTCCACAATCCTATTTTTATTCCAATTTTATTTTTTGGTTAATGTTCCTTTATGATATATGCCTTACAAAGTGAAAAGATTTATTTCATGACTCATGATTTTGATATTTAAACATTATGTTCATGTTTTTACATTCTTATGTTTATAGTTTATTTTATTTTCTCAATGTTTACCCTTACTGGTCATTTGACCTCACACTTTTTATGTTTTTTCCCAAGGATATAAATAATGGATTTAGGTAGGAAAACAAAAGGGGATGATCCTTATGGGATATGTTGAAGATCATTAACCAAGTTAAAAGATTATGCTCTGAGTTTCCAAAGACACTAAAATAATACAGTCTTTCAGAATCTATTTGTGTCATATATTAAGTATTCAAAAAACGTAATGTAATTTCCATGTACATCAACATTAGGTCTCTATAATTGGTATTAGAGAGAAGGTTTAGTCAACCTTTAGAAAATAGGATGTGAAAACTTTAGTGAGATCCCTAGAGATATTTCTAAGGTTATTTCTAGGGATGTCCTACAGATAAGTAAAGTATAGTTTACAAACCTAGGTTTTTTGAGATAATCATGAATAGAATAGGGTTAAACCAAAGATATCCTAGATTGAAATATTATAAGTAATTTAACTTACTTATGTGTTTATAATCTCTAATATTTATTTCTCACACTTTTCATTATGATCATAGTAAATATACAGAACTACATCGAACATAGTTAACCAGTGAATGTTTCAGATCTGGAAATTATGGGAATTATGAAGATTAATTTCCTAAGTAGAAATGTCATGAAGATGGTATGAGTATTGGTCATACTATTAAGGATAAAGAGATTTTAAACGACATGTGAAAGGTATTGGATGTTCTTCCAGTATTGTTTACATTAATCCTATGAAACCTGAGGTTGAGAAACCTCCAGACATGATGCATATTTTAGGAAATAAAAAGATGATGGATCATGAGAAATTTTTTAAGAATAAAGTTAGATGATTGAGGTGTATATGTTTCTGAATTCAAAGATTATGTTATATGAATCAGGAAATATATAAGTGCTTTAAGTATAAGTTTTTCATTAAGGATTGGACAGGATATACTGAATAGTTCTATAGATCCAAAAATTGATTTAAGGGTAAGGTGTTATACTTGGAGAACACATGATTAAGGGAAAGACAACCCTTAATATGTCCTGTATGTTAAGATAATGATGTTTGGATAAAGATATGTTGTATTTAAATAAGAAAATTGGATGATGATAGTTTCTTGGGAACTAATTATGGAGTTATTGACAAGAGGGTTATGATATCATGGATGATGTATACAAATTTTTGGGAATTAAGTAATATATCCAATCAGTTTTGGAATAAGTAAACATGCATGTTTTCAATAAGGATATGTGGTAATTTGGTTTATTACCATGAATCAAGAAAATGCATGATGAAGTCATTCAAATTTCTGGAATGTGACCAACAAGATATATCTTATGGGGGATAAATGATTATAATCACGTGATAGTTATATGACCTTTCTTGTGATTGTTTTTTAAACTGTGATATTTGACAGAAGTATTTTGGATAAGCCTAATGATTGGAATGGATTTTGTTGGACATCTTATAGTATTGATTATGGATAAAACTTTTTCTGTAATGTTATAATATTATAGTTTTAGAAAAAGTACAACCTGTAGGATGGGTGAAAACCCATCTCATCAGACAAGGCTATGGGAATCGAACCCACAACTGAAGTGAGATGGAACTTTATTACATACCACTGGCCTATAAGAAGTCCCTGGTTAGTATAAATTAGTTTTATTTTATTTAAGTGGTATGATAGATGATGTATAAGTCCATTTTTGGAACCATATACGATTAATCTCACCATATATGGACTTATGCATATTTGATAACTTGTGCTAACATTTTTGTGATAGAGGTAGATGGAATAACCTATCATTCAATCAAATGGTTTCCAAATAATTAAATAATTAAAAATTGAACTTCATTTATTTAAATAGTATATGAAGTGAAAATTGTTCAAGGCATGAACAATGGTGAGATTGCACCAAAATCAAGTAAGTATTTATTATTATTCTTAAACTTTAGGGAAAGGATCTTGGAAGCCAAAAATGTTATCCTAGTACATTATTATATGATGAATTACATGGTCCATTAAATCATCGTAGATTTATGGTTTTCTAGTAGTTAACTTTCTCCTAACCTTATTCTCTATCACTATTCACCACCACTTGATGGTTATATTTCTCTTCCACATTCATGTTTTTTCTTCCCACCTATGTTCTACAATATTTAAATGTAATGTTGATTTACATTTGTTAACAGTTATGTTTCAAACATTCCTTTTTACAAATGAAGTTTTAGTATCCCTTTTTATGATGTGGGTGTCCATGAAAGAAACCTTCAAGTAGAAAACCATTTATAACCCCGATGAATTTCGAGGGAGAAATTCATTTTAAGTGGGGTAAAATGTAACATCCTAAGATTTTATGAGACATATTATTTTTAATTTCTTTGATTTATTGTTTTGTACACTACCCCGAGATTAGCTTGCACTATACGCCACACTGTATTAGTTTGAAATATACGCAATACTATTTTTGGCTTGTGCTACACATAAGTTCAAGCTATTTTGATAAAATTCATTTCATGAAACATTGGGTATAGATTCTGTTCGAAGTATAAAATAACTATGTTTGGATTATGATATATGAAACACCAAAGGAAGATTTCACTACATGAAACACTGACTTAGATTGTGTTACACGCAAGAGAGATCTTCCTCGATGGCTTGTGTTGTACGCAACACCAAGTTTCATTAAACAACAATATATTGTTAAAATATTATTATTTAATGGGATATAAACTATCCCTTATGAATAGTATTAACAAAAATTTTAATTTTATATGACATTAAATTTTATCTTATACATTTTCTAGAACATGATATAAGAACAAAATGAATTTTTTAGATTAAAGACGTATTTTTTTAAAAATGCAGTTTTACCACATTTTGATGGAACACCCATTTTAAATATAGTTTTTGAAACTCTTATAAGTTAAATTTGACAAAATAAACTTTTTATTTGGAAGCAGGACATAAAAATTTTCTTATTCTTAATTTTTGGAAATTTTCCGATAAAGTTCATTTTTTAATGAATGGTGAAAAATACCACATTTTAAGTCAAAAATGCCTTTTCATATAATTTATTTGTATTGTTAGATTGTATTTTGAATTGGTTTTAAAGTGAAATTGGATTATATTTTTATCATTTAATACAATTTTGGTCATTATAAATAATTTCACTTCAAAATCGGACATAAACACAGGTCAATATTTTGATAGTTTTTACTTTTTAAAAACCCACTTTTCGGTTTTGACAGTCGGAATTGATTTTAAATTAATTACTGAAAATTTTGTGTTTTTAATTTGTAAAAACGGATTCCATATTTTGAATCATAATTTTCAAATTGTGTAAATTGGTACCTTTTATTTTTGGATATTATGAATAGTAACTTCAGTAATTATTTTATTTACCATGGTTAAAGGGTAAATATGGTAAATAAGTATAAAATTAATAATTTTATAATAATATTAAACTACCCCAACATATGTCATAATCCTATTTTATGAGATATTTTAGACCATGGTCATCCTTGTGTCGATTTTCGGACACCATTGAACCTCTTGGATGTGAAAATGACATTTTATAAGAATTAATTTAATGTAAAGAGAAATATGGAATAAACTTGTATATTTTTAATAAAATAATTTTAATATGGGTTTATACAAAATATAAATTCAACTATAAATATAAATTATAAAAATAAAAATATTTCCTACATCATGTTATTTTATTTATAATTTTTAGACACCAAATAAACAAACTTATTTATGACATAATGATGATGTAGTGATTACAATATTAATGAATGATTTAAACAAATGAGATTATAAATATTAAAATAAAATTATTTTTAATTTTTTTTTGCCAGCCACAAATTTTATGGATGATTATGGATTTTTATATTATAATTAATTAACTTTTTTCAAAAGAATAAAGTTGTTATAGATTTTTAAAAAGTCCTGATATGAATAGTATAAAAATTGACCTAAATTTGTGTTTAAAACAAATACTATTTTATTAAACAATATAGTAGTCCTAAAAATATAATATTTGGACAAATGACTTATATAATGTTGAAAATGTAATTACTGAACCACTTTATATTCCATTGGAATTTTATATTTACTATATTAACCATATAGTATGAATATACCAGAAGACATGATAAGAGTTAAATTAGGTAACTAAGGGTTAAATCTAAAAGAAAAGGTTACATTTTTGACCTAAACTTGTCTAAAACCAATTTTTTGAGAGTATTTAGAACAATAATAATCTTATTTTCAAAATAAATTAGTTTTTTACCTTTTTAAACTGAAAATAATTTTATAATAAGTTAATATTTTGAGAGTTTCCTAAAGTGCATCTCTCCTCTCTTATAAAGGTAACCCCATCCCTCTTATCTTCACTCCATTTTGAGCCTTCAAACTCATCCAAACCCTACCTATTTCTCTTATAATATTACCTAGTTACATTCTATAGGTTCTTGTCTTCTCAAAATACTAACTCTAGTGCCCTAAAAAGAAATTTAATGGATGCACATCGAGGAAGAGGTAATCTCTTCTACCGGTTCTTTCAAATTTCATTCTTCTTATATTTCCTCTTCATTAGTTGTTTCATTATAAAGTAATAAAATAAGTATCAATAATGTAACAATATATTATTATAAATATTAAACAACCCTGTTTCACCTTCTATCCATCCTATGAAAAATGAAATCATCACGCATGCGTACGTATGACTTACCCTCTCCACGTTGTGGTGTAATCTGTTTTTCATCACCACCTTACTTGGATGAGTATAGTGGTGGAAATAACAACTATATATTATTATTATAACATGATACTAATTATGGTATATTATACACCATCAAATTCAATACCATTCAATAATTATGGGATCGATATCGTTGTTCGTGCGTACGTACGGCTTACCATCTCCACGACATGATGAGATTCATTCTCCATATTCACCATTCAAGAATGATTATAAATTATATATAATATATAACCGTAAAATATATGAAATAATAATTCCACTAGATTTATATATATATAATTCATTTATTTACTTCTATTCAATTCAATAAAGAAACCAAAACAGCGTTAATGCGTACGTATGACTTACCATCTCTATGAACAGTGTATTCCATTTAATTTATCTATCTATAATAAAAATATTTATATAATGAATATATATGATATATAAATAATTTTTTACATTCTGGAAGTACTTAAATCATGATCTACATAATAATATCCAGAATAACAAGTTCAAACACATACGATAAATAAAATGATTATTACCCAAAATGTTGCTTTAACATGGAATTGACAAACGAATGGGTAATATAAAGTCATAAATAAATATTAAATAATATCATAAATATTATTATGGTTCTTTTACAAGTTAATAATATGTTTAAACCCACTAAAAATGAGTTTCAGAGACATATAGAAGAAATTGGATCTAAGGTAAGGTATAACTTTTCCAATCTCATTTTTATTTGAGATTATTTACTTGTATTTAATGGGGATATATTTATCATCCATGTCCATATTTTCTAAAAATGTTTTCATAAAATTTTTATTATTCTTATATGTATTTTTAAATTCATTTTCACCCCTTTTTGACTTTTACTACGTGGTATGGAAGGAATCTTTCTTTTGTTTACCATATGAGGTACTTTTTGAATTTTTTGGAAATAGTATGAGGTGGATGTTTTTTAACTTATAAAACATGAATAAATTTTCACGATTTCATGAAACATTATATACATGAAGCTTCCTCTACATGGTATCAAGTTTATTTTCAATAAAATTATTTTCTTTTAAAATTGTGTGGCATTTTGAGAAGAGAATTTTTTTTTGAAAAAGAAATGATATTTTTTATCCAGAATTAAGTTCAAGTGTTTTATCAAAATTATTTCCTATATAAGATGACATAGGTTTATGTTTTTATCACTATTATTACATTTATTTTAGTGTTTTTATTATGGAATTTTTTATGAAGTCTATTTATCTTATATGGATTATGTTATGATGACATGATGTTTAAGAATCCCATTTTATTTCATGGGTTATGCTATAATGAATTATTTAGCTTTTTGTGGAATATATATGAATGATTTCATTATGAGAAGGGTATGAACTATATCTCCCTCCAATGAATTGGGTAAAGATTTATATCTCATGAGATATACATGACTAGAAAGTCAAGTAAATACGATTCAGTAATACAGGGTTGGAACAAAAAGTAAATCTAGTTCAGTTATACATGGCTAGAACATCAAGTAAACCTAGTTTTGTAATGGGCATTATCCACTATAAAGGTCTTGGAAACAATTACTTGGATAATATGGAAATTATATTATGTTCTTATTTATTTTCAAAAATCCCATGCTTTATGCAAATTCTATTTTATAGTTAATTTTCCTTTATGATCTATGTCTTACGAACTACCAAGATTTATTTCACGACTCATGATTCTGATATTTAAAGTATATGTTCATGTTTATACATTCTTATGTTTATGATTTGTTTTATGTTCTCAATGTTTACCATTAATTACCATTTGAGCTCACCCTTTTTATGTTTTCTTTTTCCCAAGATATAAATAAAGGTTTTATGTAGGAAAACAAAAGGGGAAGATCTTTATAGGAGATGTTGAATATATTTCACCAAGCTAGAAGATTATGCTCTGAGTTTCCAAATACACTAAACTAATATGGTCTTTGGGAATCTTTTTGTGTCATGTATTACATATTCTGAAAAATTAAAGTAATTTACATGTACATCAAGACTGGTTCTCTATACCCTGGGAGTATCAAACTAGGTGTGCAGTAAGGCCTATTTTCATGCACGAGTTACCGATCGAGTCTAGATCAATACAGTGTTTTCAAGGTTGTTACTCCTATATAAATATATTTTATATACACACAAAATTATAGTATCTTTACAAGGATGTATTTCTCATATGTAGGTTCCGAGCATAGATTAAGAGTGAGATGGGTAGTGCCCAATTCTTCTTTTTTCCATGATCGATGATTAATATGAGATTTAACACAATGTTGAACATCATGATCAATAGAATTAAATCAATGAATTAGACAATATAAATTATGCCATAACTAGAGGGATAATCATAACATATTATCTATAATTAATTTAATTAAATAAAGAATTAGTTTTAATGAATTATTTCTTGGTTGATGAATCTGGTGGTTGTTTCCCATGGAATCCGGGGATGACCGCCTTGATGGGAGGTTCAAACGTTCCGATTAGTTTCTAATGGGTTTGTTCGTAGAACCGGAAACATCCAATGATTCCACATCCATTCGGAACTACTTTCCAAAGGTAGGTGCTCATTAGTTTGTGGACTGATGAGGCTTAGGAATTTGCATTGGTCGAGAGGATGGGAGGTCAGACTCATCACACCTTTTTTAGGGGAATTATTGTCTACTATGGGACTCTCTTTATAGATTTAAGTTATGTTCGTGAATCCTTATTACATTACCAAGTATAAAATGAGCTTTCCTTCAGATCTAACAATCAATGATTAAATATGTAGGAAATTTAGATAATCTTTTGTATGTATTCGAGGTTCTTCATCGATAGAGAATCATCTATATTTGTTAGAGATTCTTGGTCAATGGTACCCTTTGACACATTTATACAGAAGTATCTTGGTCATTATGATGACCATGCTGGTTTTAAAGCCACTCAGTGGGGCACTTGAAGTTTATTGTCATTCAGAAGGACATGGATTATTTTAGAGTTGGGATCGAACCCGTAGACGGGCTACCTACGTATCCTTTGTTTAAAAAAGGAATCAGAACCCACGTAGTTCGAGTAAGGGAGTATGATGTTTATGATTGATGGCTCAAAGAAGTATTTTACAATACTTTTACACTCTAAGATCACGTGAGTCATGCTCGGTGTGAGAAACAAGAGGTATTGGTAAAAATTAGACAATTGTGCCATGAAAGATGCAATCATAAGAAATAATGTGGGGCTTATGTATGTATGACTGCCCAGATAAATGAAGGTTATGATTTAATTTAGGGAAGAAATCCAGGAACAGGGTCCATAAAGGTATATGTGCTTCATGGAGATTTTTAATACTCTAACTTGGGTTTTACTCCTGAAAAGGAATCCCAGATCAAGGGTAAATTAGGACTGGTTAAGAGAATTATGATTGGGGATTACTCCTGAAGAGGATGCCCATATTTGATACTGGGGATTACTCCTGAAAAGGAGGCCTAGGTTAATAGAATTAAGGTTTGGGGCTTACTCCTGAGGAGGATGCCCAAATTAGGGGAATGGGGCTTACTCTTGAAGAGGATGCCCATATTTGAGACTGTGGATTACTCCTGAAAAGGAGGCCCAGGTTAAGGATTATGACTGGGGATTATTATTTAAAAGGAGGCCTAGGTTAAGGGAATTAAGGTTTGGGGCTTACTCCTGAGTAGGATGCCCAAATTAGGGGACTGGGGCTTACTCCTGAAGAGGATGCCCATATTTGAGACTAGGGATTACTCCTGAAAAGGAGGCCCAGGTTAAGGGATCTGGGGGTTACTCCTAAATAGGATGCTCAAAAATTGATGGACTTGGGGCTTACTCCTATAGAGGATGCCCAGATTTTGGATCTTTAAGAATTGGGGCTTACTCCTAAGGAAGATGCCCATATTTGAGACTGGAGCTTACTCCTGAAAAGGAAGCCCAGGTTAGGGGATCTAGGGCTTACTCCTAAGAGGATGCCCAAATTAGAGGACTTATGACTGGGGATTATTCCTGAAAAGGAGACCCAGGTTAAGGATTCTATTATCTTAAAGGATGAGGTTGAATGAATGAAATCTCAATCTTTAGTATCATAAAAATATGTAAATCACTAGGTTTTGATAGATATTCCACAGAATTCCTTTCAGATAAGGAAGTCAAATCAAGAAATCATGCCATAAATGGCTTTGAAGAGTGTCTTGAAGACTGAATCTTGAATAGGAAAGGTGTAATGTCTTAAGAGGTGTGAAAATGGGCAATAAAGGCACCCAAAAATGCAGGGGCACACAAGTCCTGACAAGCGCGTAGGTACTGCGTGGGCGTGCAAGTCCTGGTCGCGCAGGTCCTGGTCACGCAGGTATGCCTGCGCAACACATGGTGTACTTGCGCGATGGTTAACCAACAGGGTAATTCTTGAGTGACTTTAGGTTAAGGCTTTTAGAATCCTCTTTAGGTTTTTCCAGGGGAGGGGCGCGCAAGTTCTATTGAAGGAGTAAGGAGGTGCGTAAGTGTGGCCATTTCCCTTAAGGACGGGCACCTTGGCGCGCAAGTTTTGGTGAGTTTCAACACTTAGGCCTTCCTCCCCATTTTTAGATCTTCCGTTCTAGGTATGAAATTACCTAAGAAGTGTTCCGGAAGCTTTGAGAAGAGACTAGGGTGGCAAGAGCTCAAATATGAGTTTCTGGAAAAAAATCCTCCCCGAATGGGGGGCCCACATGGTCTATTTATAGGCAGGAGAAGACCCCGGGTGGTTACCAGGCAGTTATCACTTAGGTCATGCAAGTCAGTTGCACGACCATAAGGCATCGCGCAAGTGGACTTGCGCGATAGTGATAGAACTTGCGCGGCATAAGTGCTTTTGATCCCTTGTTCACGCCTTTGTCGATTTTTGATATTTTCTTCAAAGGTTGAATCAGTTTGAGCTCAGATATTCCCCTTTTCCGATCTTTAGATTCGGTGATGAAAGGAGCGTCAACCAAAGTCCCCCCTCAGAGTTGGATCCGAAAGAAATGAGGATTTGACTCTGAGGAAATCAAAGACATCCAAAGGAAAGGTGGCGTGCAAGTCTTGATGGCGCAGAGGGCAGCGCGCAAGTGCTCATCGCGCAGGGCCTGGGCACCCTGGGACCCTACCACATCTATGAATAGAGGGACTCACTTCCGTACAAGCATCCAGATTTCTGGACTTCATACCTTTGAGCTCTCGCCGCGCAGGTCACCTTAGCCATGAAGGTTGCTCTATTTTCCTGTGTTTTCCTTGATGTCACGCTACTGTCAAGGTAATAGGACTTGCGTGGTAAAAACATGCACGAAAAAAACTTGTGTGACACATTTAACGCTTGCGGGGCACATCTATACTTGCGCGCCTTAATTCCTTATGCATTTTTTTCAAATTTCTTTCACAAAGTTTATGAAAAATCAATCCATTTAAGAGTTAATTTATTCAAATCTTGTGTAGATTCAATGGCTCCCAAGGGAATTAAAATGGCTGATGAACTGGCTAGCAAGAGGATGGATGACATGATGAACATCATTGTCTATGATTGCTATGATATCTGCGACAACACTCTCCCAGATTTGGATAAGTACTTGAAGAAATATCATCTTAATTTCCATCAGAGCATCTACCTGCCTCTATATGGTCATGGTCATCTACAAGGAGTCAATGTTCCAGATGCAAAGAACTATACACCTGAAATGCAGCTGCACTGCTACTCCTTCATTTCAGTTATGCTGTTCATTAAGAGCAACAACAATGGTGTGAACTTTCAAATTCTTCCTCCATGTCATTTCCTTGCAGATATGAAAATGGAAAACCCATGGGCTGAAATGTTTTCCACTGCCGGTTGGTGGAGAGAAGACAAACATGATATTAGAGCAATATCTGAAAATAGTATTCTCTCCAAATGAATCTTTACTTCCAATGCTCCATTCTCAAATCCATGTATCCATCTTCCAAGTATCTTGGATAGAAACAGAGTCACTGTTTGATCAGCAGAAAATTTTCTCAAACCGTACTCAAGAACATCCTTTTACAGTTGTTACAAGAAGAGCTGGTATCACTGCATCTCTTATTGTATCCAGTTGAATGAATGAATTCCAGGTGGTTGCTGATGAATCTCGGGATGTGGTTTATAAATTGAAGACTTATACTAAAAGCCTCTTGTAATTCTTGAAAAAGAAAAGAGACTTCAGTATGTGGATGTCCTTCTAACTCTTGTGCATCAATGAAAAACACTTTCACCTTCACTCATTTGTACCTTCATTCTCTTTTGCTACATGCTTTAGATTTTACCTAAGCCAATGGGCCTAGTAAGCATAGTTTTATTTTTACTAGGATTAATGTAAATAACCCTAAAAACTTCGAACCTTTTAATTGCTCAATGTTACCTAAATCATAAAAAATGTATGTTTAGTGAGATGGGAACTTGACTTTTATTTAGAGTTACCCTTTATTTTGTGGGAAGTTTAAAGGCATGCATGTTGGACATACAAAGGCTAATGTTTTAAGGTCGAAATAGATTTGACCGAAATGGATTAGAATTGACTCAATTCCTTGAAAATTCATCTGAAAACATATTACCATACTCAAGTATGAGGGAAAATATGTAAGCTATGACTTAAGAATATTTGAATCTGAGGAATGATATGAAAAAGAGCTAAAAGGCATTAGAAGAAGTAGTTTCCAAGAATGAAGTTACAATTATTTAACAAACCCGTTAGGGGGTTGAATTATGCAGGGCCACCTAAGGGCATTGGCTACATAGTTAAATAAAATAGTATCTTTTGGATAACAAGTATGTTATGTAGACTGTTTATGCAAGGCCACCTATGCGCACGTGCTGCATAGTCAGGAAAAAGAACTCTAAAAAATTTACTTTCCTAGTGCTAAAAGCCAGTGAAAGTTTATGGAGATTCAAATCTTCCAAAGTATAGAGTTTGATGTATGGAAAGAGGTACTTGAATATAGAGAAAATATTTCCAAACAAAATTATCAAATAATTGGATGAATATCACTCCTACAAAGGTCTGACCCAAACGTAGGGAAGGAAAATATAAACCATAGACTTGAATACTTTCAGATCATGAAAAAGGATATGGGACAAATATGTTAAGGATGGCTATTTTTACGGATCCCTACATACTTTCATTGAAGACAAATAAGGACAAAAGAGGCATTCTTCCCAAGAATGAAGTTACCACTATCTGGAAAACCCGTTAGGGGGTTGAATTATGCAGGGCCACCTAAGGGCATTGGCTGCATAGTCAAATAATAGTATCTTTTGGCTAACAAGTCTGTTATGTAGACTGTTTATGCAAGGCCGCTTATGGGCACGTGCTGCATAGTCAGACAAAAGAACTCTCAGAAGTTTGAAATTTTTGTGACTAGAAGTCATGAAAAGGGTTATGAGGATCTGAAAATATTTAAGGTTAGGATTATAACACATAAAGATGGGTATTCTTTAATGTGTACAGAGATACATAGATCAATGCTAACCATAATCATGTTGTGGCTGGGTCCTGAATTGAAATGTTGGACTTCACTACGTATCCCATAAGGATGAGAATCAAGCCATACATAGTTCTTAAAATATAGTTTAACGTCACGTGGGACAAAAGGATTAGAGATCTTAGTGTAGGGTCATAGAGCTTGGACCATTGTAAGAAATACACAATGTGTGTTTTCATGGGGACTTGTCAGCCAAAGGACTGAAAGTGGAATTTGGGGTTAGTCCCAAAGACTTGGGGCTGGATTCTAGGGACACTCGAATGTTCCTACGTATCCCATAAGGATGGGAATCAAGCCCACGTAGTTCTAGAACTACCCTTTGTACAAATTTGGTTCATACATATGAATGGTGAAAGGTTACTTTAGTACAATGATGGTTTAACCCAAGATAAAAGGTTTGGGCGTTGCCATGTATGCATGTAGTTTTTTGAAAATGAAACATGATTGAAAAATGAATGAAAATAATGGTTCCCTCTCAGGTGAGGGTATCAAAGAATATTTTAGTTTATTGTCATATTGGAAAAAAGTTTTGTATAGTTTAACGTCGTATAACAAGGACGAATGTGAACAAATGTAAAGATATTGATACTAGGGGAGGTTTCACAAATCAACATCGTATGAGATGGAGGTGAACCGATGTGAAGAGATTGGTTTTGGGCTTGAACCTTGGGAGGTTGCCTACATACCCAACCTAGAAGGCAAGGATCAAAGTCCGTGTAGTTCAATTAAAGAATGAATTAATGATCAAGTTGTTCTTGGGGACAACGACCTAAAAAAAATGTTGTTGGGACTTACACATGTTAGCGGCCCAAAGAGAGTGTTATGTTTGAGGTTTGATCTAAGATCATGTGAGTCATACTCGGTGTGAGAAACAAGAGGTAACAACAACATTAACGATGCATAGTTTAATGTCATGTAGGACATATAAAGGGACTATGCAGTTTAAAGTCTTGCAGTTAGGACTATTGGTGCTGCATAGTTTAGTGTCATGTAGTAGGGACAAAATACAGTTTAATGTCATGTAGAATGTATCATGGACTTTCTGTACAGTTTAGCGTCATGTAGTTAGGACAATGGGGACAATAGAGTTTAATGTCATGTTGGACGAAAGGGGGGGACTGTGCAGTTTAATGTCATGTAGTGAGGACAAAAGAGTGAACCATTTCAACGTCATGTTGGACGCATTGGGGATGTTTTCACATTTTAACGTCATGTTGGATGAAAAAGGGACGATACAGTTTAGCATCATGTTGGACGAAAGTGCGAATAGTTTAAGGTCATATGCATGGACCGTGGATGGTGTAGTTTAATTTCATGCTGGACGGTGGTGTAGTTTAAGGTCATACATAACCTTTGATGATTATGTAGTTTAACGTCTTGCTGGACGTAAGGGACTTTTATACAGTTTAGCATCATGTAGTTAGGACATCATAGTTTAATGTCTTACTGGACGTAAGGGACTTTCAAATAGTTTAGGGTCATATGCATGGACCGTTGATGATGCAGTTTAAGGTCATACATGACCTAGTTGCAATTTAAGGTTATACTAGACCATTTAGGGAACTTTTTCACAGTTTAACGTCGTGTGGGATGAAAGTACAAATAGTTTAAGGTCATATGATTGGACTGTTGCCGTATAGTTTAACGTCATATAGAAAGGAAGAATTGGTGCTGCACAGTTTAGTGTTATGTTCCAGGGACAAAGTACAGTTTAATGTCATGTAGGATGAATGCCAGGACTTTTGTATAGTTTAGCATCATGTAGCTAGGACGATGAAGGTGACATAGTTTAACGTCATGTTGGACGTATGTGCAAATAGTTTAGGGTCATATGATTGGATCATTGCTGTATAGTTTAATGTCATATAGCAAGGACGATGAAGGTGACACAGTTTAACGTCATGTTGGACGTATGTGCAAATAGTTTAGGGTCATATTCTTGGACCGTTGCTGTATAGTTTAACGTCATATAGCAAGGACGATGAAGGTGACACGGTTTAATGTCATGTTGGATGTATGTGCAAATAGTTTAGGGTCATATTCTTGGACCGTTGCTGTATAGTTTAACATCAAATAACAAAGACGATGAAGGTGACACAGTTTAACGTCATGTTGGACATATGTGCAAATAGTTTAGGGTTATATGCTTGGACCGTTGTTGTATAGTTTAACATCATATAGCAAGGACGATGAAGGTGACACAGTTTAACGTCATGTTGGATGTTTGTGCAAATAGTTTAGGGTCATATGCTTGGACCGTTGCTGTATAGTTTAACGTCATATAGCAAGGACGAAAAAGGTACTTTGCAGTTTATACAAAATACTTCTTAAAAAATCTGGCATTGGTTGGAGTAGTGATGAGTTCTCCATCCATCGAGATTAATGAATAAGCTCCATTGGAGTAGACCCTATGTATTGAATAAGGTCATTCTCATTTTGGCTCAAGCTTGGGAGTTTTCTTTCCTGGTATCATTGGAGTTTTGAGAACTAATACCAATTCTCCATGAGTGAATGAATGAAGACAAACTTTTTTGTTAAAAGCTCGTGCTATTCGATTCTGATAGACTTCCAAATGGTACAAAGTGCACAATCTTTTCTCATCTAACTATTCCAATTCATTCAATCGCTTTTGATATTGTTCATCTATAGATGATTGATCACAGATGGAAACTCTGAGTTAGGGTAGTTGAACTTCAACGGTCAAGATGGCTTCCGTTCCATATACCAATGAATATGGAGTTGGCCGAGTTGCAGTGTGGGTGGTAGTCCGATAAGCCCATAAAGCATGAAATAGTTTATCAGGCCATGACCTCTTATCTTTATCCACCATCTTTTGCAGTATATTTGAAAGAGTCTTGTTAAAGGCTTCTATCTGGTCGTTGGCCGCTGCATGATACCGAGATGAATGGTTGGATTTGATGTTGTATTCTTGATACAACTTCTTCATCTCAGATGAACAGAAATTGGTGCCATTGTCCATCAATATGGTATGAGGGACACCAAATCTGGTAATGATGTTAGACTTGAGGAAGCTAACAATGCATTTAGAACTGACTTCCTTGAGAGGTATTTCCGCTGCCCATTCGGAAAAGAAGTCAGTAGCAGTAAGAATGTACTTAAACTGCTTGGCCGTAGCCGAAGGGTAAGGTCCCACCACATCCATTCCCCATGTGGAAAATGGCCATGAGTATTTAGCTGTATGAAGTAACTCTGGAGGTTGATGAATGAATTTGGCATGTACTTGACATGAATGACACTTCTTTGTGAAATCGACACAATCTCGTATCATTGAAGGCCCAAAGTATCCAAGCCTTCAAACTTGATCAGACAATCTATGTCCAGACTGGTGGGCACCACAGACTCCTGCATGCACTTCTTTCATGACAACCATTGTCTCTTTACCATCAATGCATCTGAAGAGAACTCCATCAAAACCACATTTTTAGAGAATTTTCTCTAGGTGATCTGGGCTATCATAAAGAGTAAAATAGACCACACGTCGCCGGATTTGTTCTTTCTCAACTCTATCAGGTGGAAGTGTTCCATTTTGAAGGTATTCTCTGATAGGAGACATCCATCCTGTAGTATGACCATACGGTTCAGGAATGGGACAAATTTCATTAATTTCCTCTATTTTGATTCGAACATAAGGTGAAATTGTGCGACGGTGGGCAATAATGATGGTTGTCTCGTCCCGATTTGGATCTTCCAGAGCTGTGGCTATATTAGCCAATGCATCAACTTGAGCATTTTGTGATCTTGGGACATAAGAAAATGTTAGTTCCAAAGGGAATTCCTCCATTAACTCTCTGACGTAATCATACAAAGGGATTAGTTCTTCTTTTCTAATGGAATAATCCCCATTGACTTGTTTGATTACCAGGTCTGAATCACCTTTCACCTTTAAGTGATTCACTTGTGCTTGAAGTGATAATTCCAAACCTACGATGAGAGCTTGGTATTCTGCTTCATTATTGGTACCACCTTCCCACAATAAGAAGAAATAAGGTAACACTACCTTTTCTGGAGAAATGAGCACAATTCCTAAGCCAACTTTGTTGAATTTAGGATTTTCCATTTTCTTCCATGTTGGACTTCTAGAAGAACCATCAAAATACATTTCCCAAGCTTGAGGACTTTCTTGAGTAGAGAAGACTTCTTCATCATGGAGTTCAATATCTGAAGACGTGTCTTCCACTGAAGGGTGTTCAGCCAGGAAATCAGCCAGAGCTTGGCCCTCTATCGCCTTTTGAGACACATATTGAATGTCGAATTGCTGCAAAATAACTGCCCACCTTGCTAGAAATCCTGTAAGCATTAGACGACTAAGGATGAATTTGAGCGGGTTATTGAGAGATACCTCGTGATGTTGCAGGTAATGTCTCAACTTCTGAACTGCAAAGATTAATGTCAGGCATCAATTCTCAATACTTGAATACTGGGTTTCTTCTTCAATCATAGTTTGACTGAGATAGTAGAGGGTGTTTTCATTCCCAGCATCATTCTTCTAAGCAAGAAAGGCACCCAATGATCGCTCTAGATCTGTCACGTAGAGGATAAGTGGTCTTCCTTCAAAAGGTGGCATGAGTACCGGTGGACTCAAGAGGTATTTCTTGAGAATATTGAATGCTTCTTGACATTCTTCAGTCCACTGGTAAGTGACTCCCTTCTTCATCAATTTGGTAAAGGGTAAACTTTTGCCTGCCAAATTGGCGATGAAACGCCAAATATAGGCTTAGTGTCCTTGAAGTACTCTTAATTATTTCAAATTTTGAGGAGGTGAAATACCAAGGATTGACTTGGTCTTATCAGGATTGACTTCAATATGATGATGGCATAGAACAAAGCCGAGAAATTTTCCTGAGGTTACCCCAAAAGCACATTTTAAGGGGTTCATCTTCAAATTATGTTGTCGAAGCTTGCAGAATATGACTTCCAAATCAGCCAAGTGATTAGAATGTTGTTTGAATTTAACTACCAAATTGTCTACATATAATTCAACAAACTTCCCTAAGATGGGTTTGAAGATACGATGCATGACACGCTGATATGTTGCACCCGCATTCTTTAAGCCAAAGGGCATTACCCGGTAACAAAACACACCCTGAGGGGCTCTGAAGGCTGTGGATTCCTCATCTTCTGGGGCCATTAGGATTTGATTATATCCAGAATATCCATCCATGAAAGAAAGTGCTTCATTTCCAGCTGTTGCATCAATTAAAAGATCTGTAATCGGTACTGGGAAATCATCCTTAGGACAATGCCGATTAAGATCTCTGAAATCGATGCAAACTCTAATCTGTCCGTTCTTTTTCTTTACAGGGACAATATTAGCCAACCACTTGGGATACTAAACTTCTCTGACGAAGTTATCTTTGATAAGATTATCCACTTCAGCTTCAATTTTAGAAGCATAATTTGGGTGTGTTCTTCTCGTGGCTTGCTTAAATCCTCGATGTTCTTCTGGTAAACCCAAATGATGAGTAGCAAAATCATGATCAAGCCCAGGAATTTATGTATAGTTCCAAGAAAAAATATCTCTATTTCACTTTAGAGAAGAAATATACATCTCTTTCTCTTCAAGGGTCATGACCGCACTGATTAAAGTGGGGCGTGGATCTTCCTTTGTACCCATATTTATTTCTCTAAGTTTATCCACAGTGGTAGAGATACCCTCTTCAAATGCTAGAGGAGCATCTCTGATATCTTCCTCTTCTTCTTCATCATGTGTTATTTATTCCGTTTCTACTTGCATAGTAGATGACAAAGCGGAATTTTCATGATCAGAGTAGATGTCAAAATTTTCACATTTTGAAGAGGAAGTTTCCATTTTTGACCCTATTGCTGATGAAGGGTCTTCTTTGGGTAATAAAGAGGAGACGATGGATTGATAATCGACATCATTGTTCACCTATGATGTTGCTATAACTTCTTATGGACTAATTGGCGAAGCATAGACTTGTTGTATTTCAGAAGATGAAATGAAGACGTCACCATTTGTGCTTTCATCACTGATTGGTAGATTACCAATTTCTCCTATGTTGTCTGGCTCGATTTCTGTAATTGACATTATGGATCTTTCCATAAGAGAATTTTGATTTGGGTCTATCTTGTCAATTTGACTGATAGGCAACACATAATCTGTACTCACATGTGTAAATGGATTTACTGAAATTTTTTTCCAAACCATATGGAGCATTAACTTTGGTAATCTCCTTTGTTATGGATTTCTCCTTTTGCTTCATCTGATAGAATTCCGCCTCAATGTATTGAGACTCACATGTCTTGAACGGGGCCTTATCACCATACAACGTCCCAACTTGACCATCGAAACAATATTTGAGACATTGATGGTATGAAGAAAGGATAGTCACATGTCGATGTAGCCAGGGTCTTCCAAGAAAAATGTTGAAAGCTGAGTCTTGATCAACAACCATGAAATCTGAATTGGATACAAGATCTCCAAATTGAGTTCTGAGTGTAACTTCACCCAGTGGTTCTTGTTCATTTTTATCATATCCCTGTAGCATCATGGTGGAGGGAGATAAATCAGATTTTGTGAGGCCCAATCGACGAAGTGTACGAATGGGCATGAGGTTGACTCATGAACCATTGTCAATGAAAGATCTTCAAACATCCACTCCATTGACCTTTCCAGACAAGTACAATGTTCTAATATGTCCATGCACACCATCATCTTCATCTTCCTCGGTAAAGGATATTATTTCATGGAATTCTGCAGGATTATTCTCTATGTGATAGACTTCAGCTGCAACAATTTCAGTTTCAAACTTTTGAGGACTTGAAAAAGCCTCGATGAGTGCTTCCCGAAGATCTTTTGACAGATTCAGAGCATCCAGAATTGATAACTTGGCTGGTACTTGGGACAAGTGTTTTAATATATCATACTTTTGATCTAGAGGTCTGCGTTTCCCAATAGGAATATGTGGTTTAGCAGGTACCTTGGAAGCAGATGTTTTGGAAGTTGATGCATCTTGTATTGGGATAGGAGTTGGCAATATTCTTGGTTTTGGAAGATTAGACTGATTAGATCCATTTACTTGCTGAGAGGAAGAAGATGGAACCTTCAACCAGTCTTCCAAAATAACTGTGCCAGGACTGAATTTTCTATTGGTAGAAGAACCTGATTGTTCTTGCTGAGCTCGTTGAAGGGCTCTACCACGAGTTTATGCTTTGTACACAGTTCTAACAGGGGTAGAATTGGAATAGTGGCTTATGAAAGATCCACACCTTCCCCTGTATCCTGAGCCCCTGGAACTTCCTCTGATTCCTCTGTTTGATACAGGGAATTTAAGCTCATTAAAATTGAAACTACGACTGGCATATGGATCTGTTGATTGAATCATATTAATAGAACCAAAGATTAACTCTTCGTCTGATGAATAATCTGCCTGATTAGCCTATTTAGGCTTTTCCGTTTGGTGGGGCGGTGCCCATGGCTTTGAAGTAGATGGAATGAAGTCCGCCAAAGTCAAAGACAACTTAGGCTTTGACACATACTCATCTTCTTCTGATTCTTTTTCTTTCTTTGAATCATGCCGTTTCTTTGAGGACTTTCCCTCTGATGAAGAGGGTTTTTCCGCAACATTCATGGCAGAAGACCCAATTGGTTTCCTTAATTGTGTTTTCAAAATAGCATGAGTTTGATTGATTGTCTTTCTGACCATCCAATCATCATAATTCTATGCATTTTTTCTTTTTTACTTCTTTCCATTCACCTTCCTCCTCTAGAACTGTAGCAGTGACACATGCTACCTAGGATGAGGAGCCTTTCAATGTGACCTGTCCCGAGTCAACCATCTTTTGAAGGAGGTCTTTGAAGACAAAACACTCCTGGATGGGATGCCCCAACATTTTATGAAAAGGGAAATAATTAGGACGGTCTTCATCTCCTTTCTTGTTTGGACTCTTGGGTATTGGAAATTGAACCAAATTGTTTTCCAGAGCCGAAATGAAATAACCAGGAACTTGTTCATTTCGGAAAGAGTATGTTTTGATCTTAAAATCCTCAAATTGTTTTTGTCTTTGATCTCTTTGATCATCTGGATGAAACGACCTTTATTGTTGGCGCTCAGGAGGTGGAGCCCTTCGAGAAGATGAAGGTTTTGAAGTAGAAACAGGTACAGGTGCTTGTTTAAGCATAACTGTAGCAGTTTCTACTTTACCCATTCTCCTTCCTGGAGCTAATGGAATTACACGAGATTTAGACTTAGCCTGTATAAGGGAATCTTCAATCTACTAAGAGATTGAAGTAAGGTCTCGAAACCCTCCTTTGTATTTCACAGGGATTAATGGCGTTCATAATCCGTCACGCAGATTTTCCACACAGATTGGCAACAATTCTTCTTGAGGGAGGGATAAACTGAAGGAATATGTTAATCCCTTCCAGCGAGCAATGAAATCAGAGACTCTTTCATTCTCCCTTTGCTTACAATTTGTAAGATCGAAAACTGTTGTCTTTGGAAAAGTTGAGCTGAACTGAAGGAGGAATTTTTGGAGAAGATCCTCCCATCCGGTAATTGACCAGGATTGCAAGACTGTATACCAAACAAAAGCTGGTCCTTGCAAGGTTCGCATGAAGCATCTGAGTTTCACTGCTTCTTGCTGCTCCGGAGTTCCCATCATAGGATCGCAACAAGACACATATTGCATCAAATGCTGTTCAGGATCACCTGATCCATTTTAAATAGGGAATACAAGATTCCCAAAACTGGATGGAGGAGAAATTGAATCTACCCATTCAGGGTAAACTTTCTTTTCTGGTTTAACTTGCACAACTTTCCCTTCTATAGTTTCTAACCGAGCTGTTAATGGCTCAATATTAGTTATTAACTTTTGAGAAACATCCGGTTGAACTTGGACTTCGGTAGGTGCAATGACTAGAGCTTGGACAGATGTGGCGATTGGTGCTGCAACTGATGGTAGCACTGCCAACTGTTGTTTCACTGGACAAATAGTATTAGACCTGTAAGGGTGTACTGATAGAGGAGGATATTCCTGATCCATCTCACTATCTGCAACAAATTCTCTTGGATGACTGACTCTAGTACGCTCACGAAGAAGACTACCCTAAAGTAGTTCTGCATTCAACCTCCTTAATTCCTTCATTTCTTCCTCCTGTTGTGCAAACCTTTGCTCTAGTGAGAGCGATTGACCTTCTCCAGAGGAGGGATATGTAACCTGGTTCTTTCCCTTCCCTTTGCTGGATCCTTTTCGGAGAGGGGGAAGTGGGTTACTCGAAGGATTACCTAAGTTCTGAGTAATCCTTTGACTTCGTGTACACACACCTTCTTCATTTGTGTCGGTGCGTACATCTTCTTGAGTAGGAACCTCTTCATCTGAGTCCCCTGAGTGAGGATCATCTGGTGGATCAGCAACAACGTAATTTATGAAATTGATTGATGCATAACTCATCGCATCCCTTCTATCAGCATTTCTGTGATATTGTCTTCTTCCATGTCTTTGATGAGACATTTCCTTTTATTGATTCAATCCCTTAGGAACTTCTTGATGAACCGTAATTTGGAGGGAATCTCCTGACAGTTTGGTTCTTCGTTCCTCTTGAGGTTTATTCCCCAATCGAGAAAAGACCGACTTTCTCTGAGGGGGGATTGATGATTTGAAAAAGTCCCCAGTCCAGTAAACTGGGGCTATTCCTGCTCTCCTCTCTCAACTCCCCGAATCCTTTTTCTTGATTCTGAGGGTTGGTTTAAAAGAGTCCCCAGTCTGGCGAGCCGGGGTGGTTCTTGACATGCTATGTCTGAGAATTTCTTGAAAGTCCTCCTGATCTTACGAACCTTAGTCCAGAAATTAGCTGGATGCATTAACCTGTATCTGCTTTTATCACCCGGTTCAAAAGACCGTTGGATGATTTTCGACACTTCTGTCACTTGGTGACGTGCTTGCTCCAAATGAGAGGCCTGTTCAATATTCTCGTTTTCTTGATGCAAGAGTAATTCCACAACTTTTTCTCTGTATTCTTGATTTTGAGAGGAACTAGTTGAAGCCTGTTCTTGGGCAAGCTTTTGATTACAAACAAATCCCATTGACTATGGCCGGCCATGGGAAATAACATTGCATGAGACCATTTTCGGCGGGCTTTGCTGACTGGAGAGCACCGTGATATGCAGTGCTCCATGAACACCCCATCCTCTGACACGAATACCAGATGGGGCATTGGAAATTAACTGACAAAATCTTCTTAGTGCACCAACGCATGAATGTTGAAGGGTTCTCTGCTGCTTTTCAGCCTTCAGATATCGAGAGACTGATAGAGACGCCAAATCAATATGACGTTGTAACCCTTCTATTATCTTAAGATGATTTTCATATTCATCATAAGATAATACTTTCTTTTTAAACTGACAAAGATTTTTCCATATATTGAGAAGAATATCATGAATTTCATCTTCCATCAACATTTCTTGAATATTATACTGAGAGTCAGCCAGAGGCAAAAACATAACTGGCACTTCACCTTTCACCAGTTGTTTTCTCATGTTCAGCATTTCCTCTTTGTCATTTGATGAAGATTCTTCTACCTGATTTTACCAGATTTGGTGTTTCCTTGTTGCTTCATTGGATTCAACAGGATTGGTAGAGAAATCATTTATAAAACTAGAAGATGCATGAATTAGGGGTGGTTCAGAGAATGACCTACACCTTGGGCTATCTTCTGATTGAGAAAGTATTTCACCTGCTAGCGATGAAGCTTCAGACATGAATTGTTTCGCATTTGCAAGTGCTTCAAGATAAGAGGGCTTTCTCGGCACTACATTGTCCACTAGAGCATTTTCTGGGCAATGTGCATCACTAGTGCGGAGAGGACTTTCGCAGTGAAATTCATCATCATGGGGAGGACCACCATAATAGGTTACAAAAAAAGATTAGATCTCTTGTTCCTTGGTCTTCTAACCACACAGAGGGTTCCCATGGCTCTTATCTGAAGATGAAACTTCGAGATCGACCAAATTGTCATGAAGCAAGCCTTCATGAGGAAGTGTTTGTTGAAGACCTTCAGAATTAATGTTCCCACTATTGGGAACTGAGGGAGTAGAATCTTGAATTCCAACAGATAATTGTCTGAGGGCTTCAAGAACTCCACCATCGAGCAAGGCCTTGTTACAGATTGGCTCTTGATCTCCTGACTATGATGGGAGGGTATTTTTCTTAGATGCCTTCTTACTCCCCTTGGAAACCACTTGTTGACGAATGTGGCTGCTCTGAGTAGGTGTATGTGCCTGATCAGGAAAGATGGCCAGGTTAGGCTGACGATCTCCTCTCAAATCATGTGTATGTGCCTGACTTGGTCATCTGTATGATATGGGGGAGTATGCCCCATAACCCTCTTGAACTGGAATAGATGTGTGTGTCTGTTCCGGAGTGAAATTTTGATGTATCACTCCACTGGTAGGGATAGATTTATGTGTCTTTACCTAAGATGCCGCTGATGTTGTTATAATATCCTGGAAGGCATCTAGAATATGAGCATGGATTTTCTTCTACTCTTTCACCATTGATAGAATATTCTTGGTGACTTCAGCTGCCAGAACGGGAATATACGTCCCTTCCGGGCTTGGAGCAGGTGTATGTGCCTGCTCCTATCCTCTTTTTCCTATCAGTGAATCCTGACAGTACTCAAGTGTGGGGGCAGAGAGTTGAGTCTGCCTCTTATTTATTGTTGGGGCTTTCCGACTAACTTCTCCGAATGCTACCAAGCGAGACTGTTGGTAGGATCGATTAATACTAGAAGGTGTATGTGACTGCTGATTGCACTTCACCAAACGTGGTTGACGAGATCCATCATATGTAGTCAGACGAGCTTGCTGACTAGCTGATGATGTATAAACAGGTGTATGTTCCTGCCTATAGTACTCCGATGGAATTTCCAGGCGGGATTGGCGTGATGCTGCCAGACGAGTCTGCAGGACGACGGAATTAAAGCGGGCAGGTTTATGTGCCTTCTCGTTGCTTGCCACCAAGTTAGGTTTGTGGACTTCTCTGGAGATGGAAGAGATGAGAACCTGGTCACTGTTGACCGGATTCCACCTCTGGTGGTTCATCTTGCTTGTTCGGGTTCGAGGAACCTGAGCCGAATGCCTGGAGTTGGTACCCTCATCATGTTGAGGGCGCACTACCGCATGAGTCTGGTGGCGATTGTTGGTGGGAGCCCTCAGGAAGGACTCCTGTCTGTTTGAATTAAGGTCCTGAGTGACCTGATCATTCACCTCCCCAGAATAAGGGGGCGAATGGTGATTGCGTTCCGGGGATAACGACCCGAAACGGTTGGAGACATTAGTCAGCACCGCCTGTTTCTTGATACCTGGTCGTCGTTGTCCGGACGACCGATGTGAGTTATTTACTTGGAGGGCTTATCAGGAAGCCTCCAGAGTTGGGATGGTACCGTGTTGACGGTACACCTTAACCAGTGCGTTTGATACCCAGTGTTGAAGATGCTGGGTGGGTGATATCATCCTAAGAGCGGACGACGATCGAGCAGGAGTAACAGCAGTGGAATTTGCAGCAGCAGTATTCACAGGTGTGAACTTGAGAGAAGCCATTCTAGAAATGCAGAAGATCTTGGAAAAAGAGTGCCTGTTTGATATAACAGACGTAATGGAGATAAATTTATCCACTACATCTTTTGGATGAGCACATATGTCAATGATTGTTTTGGTTGGCCCTCTCATTGAGTTTTAAATAGTAGCCTAACAAATCGGTAAAACATCACTTTAACTTGGTTAAGGATTCACGTCGGGTTCACCATTTTTTGTTTCCCTTGGAATCCGGGGATGACCTCCTTGATGGGAGGTTCAAACGTTCCGATCGGTTTCTAACGGGTTTGTTCATAGAACCGGAAAAATCCAATGATTCCACATCCATTCAGACCTAATTTCCAAAGGTAGGTGCTCATTAGTTTGTGGACTGATGAGGATTAGAAATTTTCATTGGTTGAGAGGATGGGAGGTCGGACTCATCACACCTTTTTTAGGGTAATTATTGTCTACTCTGGGACTCTCTTTATAGATTTAAGTTATGTTTGTGAATACTTATTACATTACCAAGCATAAAATGATATTTCCTTAAGATCTAACAATCAATGATTAAATATGTTGGAAATTTAGAGAATATTTTGTATGTATTCGAGGTTCTTCATCTATAGAGAATCATCTGTATTTTCTAGATATTCTTGGTCAATGGTAGCCCTTGACACATTTATACAGAAGTCTCTTGGTCATTATGATGACCATGCTGGTTTTAAAGCCACTCAGTGGGGCACTTTATGTTTATTTTCATTCAGAAGGACATGGATTATTTTAGAGTTGGGATCGAACTCGTAGACAGGCTACCTACGTATCCTTTGTTTAAAAAAGGAATCATAACCCACGTAGTTCGAGTAAGGGAGTATTATGTTTATGATTGATGGCTCAAAGAAGGATGTCACAATTACTTTTACACTCTAAGCTCACGTGAGTCGTGATCGGTGTGAGAAACAAGAGGTATTGGTAAAAATTAGACAATTACGCCATGAAAGATGCAATCATAAGAAATAATGTGGGGATTATGTTTGTATGACTACCCAGATAAATGAAGGTTAGGATTTACTTTAGGTAAGAAATCCAGGAACATGGTCCATAAAGGTATATGTGCTTCATGGAGATTTTGAATACTCTAACTTGGGTTTTACTCCTGAAAAGGAATCCCAGATCAAGGGTAAATTAGGACTGGTTAAGAGAATTATGACTGGGGATTACTTCTGAAGAGGATGCCCATATTTGAGACTGGGGATTACTCCTGAAAAGGAGGCCCAGGTTAAGGGAATTAAGTTTTGGGGCTTACTCCTAAAGAGGATTCCCAAATTAGGGGACTGGGGCTTACTCCTGAAGAGGATGCCCATATTTGAGACTGGGGATTACTCCTGAAAAGGAGGCCCAGGTTAAGGATTATGACTGGGGATTATTCCTGAAAAGGAGGCCCAGGTTAAGGGATCTGGGGCTTACTCCTAAATAGTATGCTCAAAAATTGAGGGACTTGGGGCTTACTCCTAAAGAGGATGCCCAAATTTGGGAACTTTAAGAATTGGGGCTTACTCCTAAGGAATATTACCATATTTGAGACTAGAGCTTACTCTTGAAAAGGAAGCCCAGGTTAGGGGATCTGGGGCTTACTCCTAAGAGGATGCCCAAATTAGAGGACTTATGACTGGGGATTATTCCTGAAACGGAGACCAAGGTTAAGGATTCTCTCATCTTAAAAGATAAGGTTGAATGAATGAAATCTCAATCTTTAGTGACATAAAGATATGTAAATCACTTGGTTTTGAGAGATATTCCATAGAATTCCTTTCAGATAAGGAAGTCAAATCAAGAAATCATGCCATAAATGGCTTTGAAGAGTGTCTTGAAGACTGAATCTTGAATAGGAAAGGTGTAATGTCTTAAGAGGGGTGAAAATGGGAAAGAAAGGCACCCAAAAAGGTAGGGGCGCGCAAGTCCTGGAAGGCGCACAGGTACTGCGTGGGCGCGCAAGTCCTGGTTGCGCAGGTCCTGGTCATGCAGGTATGCCTGCGCGACACATGGTGTACTTGCACGATGGTTAACCAGTAGGGTAATACTTGAGCGACTTTAGGTTAAGGCCTTTAGAATCCTCTTGAGGTTCTTCCAGGAGAGGGGTGCATAGGTTCTATTGAAGGATTAAGGCGGCGCGCAAGTGTGGCCATTTCCCTTAAGGTTTGGCCACCTAGGCGCGCAAGTGTTGATGATTTTCAACACTTAGGCCTTCCTCCCCCTATTTAGATCTTCCGTTCTAGGTAATAAATTACCTTATAAGTGTTTCGAAAGCTTTGAGAAGATACTAGGGCGCCGGGAGATCAAATATGAGTTTCTGGAAAAAAAATCCTTCCCGAATGTGGGGCCCACAGGGTCTATTTATAGGCAAGAGAAGACCCCGGGCGGTTATAACTTAGGTCGCGCAAGTCACTTGCGCGACCATAAGGCGTCACGCAAGTAGACTTGCACGATAGTGATAGAACTTGCAAGACACAAGTTCTTTTGATCCCTTATTCATTCCTTTGTCGATTTTTGATATATTCTTCAAAGGTTGAATCACTTTGAGCTCATATATTCCCCTTTTCCGATCTTTAGATTCTGTGAAAAAAGTAGCGTCAATAGTGGTAGATTTGAAATCCACCATAATTACATTATAGAAAACATATGTATATTTCCTCTAACAGTGATCCCCAAATGTGCCAAAAATCTCTAAATATTTCCAAAGGAATCTATGGCTGCTAGAATGGTAGATCCTTGCACTTACGTCATCTTCCTTTGATCACTTTGAAAACCGATTCCAAAGAGTTATCCTTGATCTGGTGGAAGAGGATTGCTCTCCATCCTTGAGAGAATTCTTGGAGAAGGGACCTCTTTAGGCTTGAGAGGTTTTTACAAATCTGTTATGCACAAACAAAACAAATGAATTATATCTTAATAAAATAACATAATTGTGTTTATATGTCGCTAGTGTCAAAATAAAATAACAGCACAAGTACTATTAATTAATTATTTAATCCTAGTGAAACCCCATGCCAAATAATAATATTGATATCATTATTTCTCATCGTGCACTTAAGTTGAGAATTATAATTAACTTATATTTAATCAAATAATAAACAATTTTTATTATTTCACACCAAACCTTAAATCTTGATCCGCCATTCCTCCATAATATTTACCATACCATGATGAATATCTATTTATTTATTAAATAAATATCACCAAATTATTCACCAATAAATAAATAAATATTATATTTACTAAAATAACAAATAAATACTTATATGATACCAAGTATACATGAATAATTTTTAAACCATGTATGATAATTTTATTTATTCAACCTGTTAAATAATAAATAATAATATATTATTTAATTGAGATTCTAGATACACTTAGTGTGTGACCCTCTAGGCCTCTTTCTCAGCGGCATTAGGCGAAGCAGCCTAAAGTCCAAAGTTAGAATCTAGAAACATGCCAAGACACCCATAGAGAAAGAAGTTAATTCCATAATGACAGGTCACAGAATAAGAATTCTTAATGTGAAATATAATTCCTTTATCTCGATATCTCTAATAAAGAAGGTTGTATGCTGGTGCCATCAACCTATGTTCTTGATGTATCTTTATTTAACTTCCCAGAAAATCAACATACCTTTTGAACACCATGTCAATGAATTTATTTAGGCTAAATCATTTCCATAAAAGGGCCTAAGATATCAAATTCCATTAATAAATATAAGGTAAAGAAATACTCACTCTCTTTATTCATTAAAGCAATATTACTTGTGATGCACCCAACGTATCACACTTTTCTAGGAATATCTTTTCTTATAGTTTTCATAAATACATTAAAGTGAACGAATCATAATACTCATTAATAATAATATTAAAGTCTAAGGAACAATACACACATCCAAATATAGAAACATCCAATGACACATATAAATGTGGATTTCCTATTGGGGAGTCTCATTCTCATAATATCCTACTTAATATTACTAAGAAATTACACCATAATAAGGTGCCTCAAATTATTATGAGTCTCCACCCCTAATATCCTATATCATTTTTTTCCCTTAAATGATATCGTTCATCTATAGAACATTTATTCAAGAATAGTTTCATATCACTTTCAGGTTCTCATCATAGAAGATAAATTCTATGACCTTTCAGTGCAACAGCTAATCTCAGGACATTATCACATACTATGTCACACATAGGAACAATCATTATGTTATAATTAGTTTATTAATATTCACAATAATGAATACATGTTTATCATAAAGTATGTAGATGTTGGTTCTAGGTCACCAACTCCAACAGAATCCCAATTTTACTAGAGAAAACTACTGACAACCTTAAGTCCTCTAACTCTCATGTGATACTCATGCTTCTGTTAAGATAGACCTTTAGTCAAGGGGTCTTCCATATTCTCTTCCCTGGGTACTCTGTTTACCGCAATTTCACCACTCTGATAGAAATCCCTTAATATGTGATACTTACATTGTATGTGCTTTTTCCATTTGTGTGACATTGGTTCTTTTTCAAGTGCCACTACTATATTATTATCACAATACAATGTGATAGGGTCTTTACACTAGGTACCACATCAAGTTCCTTGAAATTTTTTTGAATCTAAATGGCTTCCTTGGATGCATCAGAAGCTAATATATACTCAGACTCGGCTTTAGAATCAGTAACAACTAGATATGTTGAACTCTTTCATCTCATAGCTCCTCTATTGAGATAGAAAAAATATCTTGATTGCAACTTCAGATCATTCTAATCTGTCTACAAATTATTATTATTATAACCTCTGATTACTAGCTCCTCATCTCATCCATATACCCAGAACATATCCTTAGTTCTTCTTAGATACTTAAGAATAGCCTTAACAAAAGTCTAATGTTGTTCTCTTGGATCTACTTGATATCTTTCAACCATTCTCAATGCATATACAACATCATGTCTAGTACATAACATGACATACATGATCAATCCTATCACTAAGGCATATAGGATCTAACTCATTCCCTCATTATCTTGTTGTGTTTGGGGAAATATTTTCTTAAAAATATGTAAACCATGTGACACTAGAACCAATCTCATATTGTATTATTATACACTAAATATATTTAGTATCTTTTAAATATATATACTTCAACTTAGTCTAATAATCCTGTTAGATCTATCAAAAATGATCTTGATCCCTAGAATGTATGCTTCTTTACTTAAGTCCTTCACAAAGAAAAAGTTGTTTAACTAGTACTTAAAATATTGTAATACTAGTATGTCATTTCAAATAAGTAATATGTCATCAACATATAATACTAGGATAATCATTTATTTCCCACTAAACCTATTATAAACACATGACTCATATTCATTCTAAATGAAACCAAATTCTTTTATGGCTTCATCGAATCAAATGTTTTATGACCTGAAGGATTGATTCAATTCATAAATGGATCTCTGAAACTTGAAAATATTTTTGGCATCACTTGGAGTCACAAAAACTTCTGGTTATATCATATATACATATTCCTAAAGGTTCCCATTAAGGAATACAGTTTTGAAATCCATCTTCTAAATATCATAATCATGGTAAGCTGGTATGGAATGTAAAATTATGATTGATTTAAATATAGAAACTGGTCAAAAGATTTAATCATATTAAATTACATGAATATGTTTAAAACCTTCAAAAATAGCCTTACTTTATAGTTACTTACTTTACCTGCCATGTCCCATTTCCTCATGAATACCTATTTTCATCTAATAGGCCTTACATCAACTCATGCATTGACCAAAACCCAAACTTGGTTCTGATACATGGAATCCATTTTAGAATTCATGGATTCTTTCCATATTGTAGATTTTGAGTTATCAACTTCATTCTTATAGTAGAGATGTTCGTCATTTTCAACCAATAATGAGTCACTATCCTCGATGACAAGAAAACCATATCTTTCTGGTCCTCCTACTTCTATTATTCTCCTATGTCATACATGTGTTTCAGTAACTACTTCTTCCATGTGGAACTTTGGAATTTGTTCATATACCAACTCTTTTTTATCTTGATCACCAACTTCATCGAAGTTAATCTTTCTCCCACTATCCTTTTTTAGTATTTTCTCCCTCTCAAGAAAGATGGATTTTCTGGTGATAATCACTTTCTTATATGAGGAGTTTTATGGGTAGTATCCCCTTGTTTCCTTGGTATATCCTATAAAGATACACCTCATTACCCTGGGTGCTAGTTTGTTTTCCTAAGAAGGACTTAACAAAATCCTCACAATCCCATACACATGTATGTGATAAAATGGGTTTATTTCCTCTCTATTGATTGAAGGTAA
Source organism: Viscum album (assembly GCA_963277665.1). NCBI lineage: Eukaryota > Viridiplantae > Streptophyta > Magnoliopsida > Santalales > Viscaceae > Viscum > Viscum album. The sequence goes on along the minus strand of OY728157.1, from coordinate 374,937,773 downwards.
TTCCAATTCCATCATTAGTTGGTACTTAGTTTAATTTGTATGCCACAATTTGTAATGCATATACCTAAAAGGATAATAGAAAATACTCATGGATCATCATCTAATATACCATTTACAATAAGAAATGATTCCTCCTTTTACTAACACCAATACACCATGGTGTATAAGGTGGAGTTATTTGAGATAGAATCCCAAAATACCATAGATTGTCAATTAACTATTGGTAAATATATTCACCACCTGATCTGATCGTAGATTATTTATCTTCTTACCTAGCTAATTCTCTACTTGATTCTTGAATTCCTTGAATTTCTCAAAGGAATCATACTTATACCTCATCAAGTACATATATCTATATATACTCAAGTCACTAGAAATAGTTATTAAGTAAGAACATTCACCTCTAGATTCTAATAGAAATGGTCCACACATATCGGTGTGAACCAATCCTAGAAGATCTATGACCCTTTCACCCTATCTACAGAATAGTGGTTTGTTCATTTTTTCATATAAATAAGGATGACATCTATCAAGTTTTTTAGCTTAGAAGAGTCCAAATAACCATCTTCATAGATCATTGTCAAACACTTTTAATTTACTTGTTCAAGATGGTGATGCCATAGATGGGTGTTATATGATTCATGTGAACATGATTCATTATCTATTTTCAAAACTTTTTCTCATAATATAATACATAAAGACCTTTATTTAAATTCTCCATACCATAAAATATGTTTTTCTTCTAAATGAAACAAATTTTATTTCCAAATTTGAAAATAAACCCATATGTACCTAAACATGACACATAAATTATGTTCTTGGTGTAGGTTCTGGGCGTAGCGGAAGCTTGTGGGTGGATGTGCCCACTTGACTTTTTTTCATTAAAAATGATCAATCTGGGATCAATACAATGATAAATTCCAGACTCCATGGATCGAATCAAAGAGATATACAAAGAAGAATAGTCCTAAAACCACAAAGGAGGATCATCATTTGTTAGTTATAATTTATTTAATTAATTGAAAAGAATTACCTTAATGGAATTCTTTTTCCTTTGATGTCTCCGGTCACGATATGATGTGATCCGTCATTACGTCGTAGAATCCATGTGTAATATTCCTCTAGTGGTAATCCACACATGCTCCACATATCCCAGGATGTCACCAAAGGAATATCCAGGTGCTAGGGTGGAGAATACTTTGCTTTAATCGTCCGCCTTAGATCGCCTTGATCTGATAGAGGAGGATCTCTCTCTGTCTTGAGAGAATTCTTGGAAAAAGGATTTCTTTTGTCCTTAAGAGAATTCTCTAGAATTGTTGTGAACCACGATTAGGGAAAAGTGTTGGGGTTTTGAGGATATTTATAATCAGTTTTGAGGTTATTGATTTATGATAATAAATAAACGTGTTACACGTTTCATTTATTTAATTAACTCTTATTGAAAACCCCCACGTCGAATCATTAATCCCTTGATATGTGCCCATGCTAATTATAATAAATATCATTTAATAAAATGACATTTTTTCCGCAAAATCCCGACTAGAAAAACTTCACGGCGTGTAATAATTAATACACATCGTGTACTCGTTTTTCATTTCCTTTCCAAAATGAAAACTACATGGCGTGTACATTTAATGTACACGATGTGTATATCTTGTTTTCATTTTATTTCAAAAATGAAAACTACACGGAGTGTACATTCAATGTACATAGCGTGTATATCTTGTTTTTCATTTTATTATTCCTCCAACATTAAAATGATTTAGGCTTCCTTGAATAATTATTAAACCACATACAGGAATAATCTTTATTCTACTAGAGATACTTAGATACACTTAGTGTGTGACCCTCTAGGACTCTTTCTCATTGGCATTAGGCGGGCTTGCCTAAAGTCCAAAATTACTGTCTAGCAATGGGTCAAGGCACCCAAGAGAAAGAAGTTGACACCGCATTGACATTTCACCTCATACGAATGCTTACCGAGTAATTTAATCCCTTTGTATCAATATCTCGAATCAAGAGGGTTGCATGCAAGTGCTATCAACCCATGTGCTCGATTATTCTTTCTTTGACTTTCTAGAATTGAACTTTCCCATTCCTCACCACAGACATGGATTTATTTAGTCTATATCAATTCCATCAATGGGCCTGAGATATCTAATTTTGTTATGGAACAAAAGGGACAAATCATTTCTCGCATTATCTATTAATGTAGTATCACTCATGATGCACCCAACCTATCCTAACTCGTTGTGAACAATGTGTCATCACAGTTTTTGTCAATACATCTAAGTGCGCGAGTTGTAATACCCATTAATAATAATATTAATGTCTAAGGACCAATACACACATCTGCAGATAGTAACATCCAATGAAACTATGAAATGTGGATTTCCTACTGGCGGGTCTCATTCTCATAATATCCTCCTAGATATTACCAAGGGCGCACACCATGAGAAGGTGCCTCAAAGTTTTATGATTCCTCACCCCTAATGGCCTATATTATTTGTGTCCCTCAAATAACATCATCCGGCCATAGAACATATATTCAAGAAGAGTGTTATGGTACTTTTGAGTTCTCATCATAGCAGAGATCTGCTATGACCCTTTAATTCAATAGCTATCCTTAGTATATTATCACATGCATTATCACGCAGAAGAACAATCAAGATGTGATAAAGTATTAATTAATGAATAAATTACAAATTAGTTGGTTCTAGGCCCCTAAATCCAATAGACTCCCACTTGGACTAGAGCCAACTACTAACAACCTTTAACTCGCTAGCTCTCACATGATATTCATTATTCTTCTATGATAGGCCTTTAGTCATGGGGTCCTCCACGTTCTCTTCTGTGGACACTCTGCTCACTACAGCTTCACCCCTTTGATAGAAATCCTTCAAGAGGTGATACTTCTAGAGAATATTCTTTGTCCATTTATGTGACCTTGGTTATTTTGCAAGATCCGCCACTACAATATTATCACAATACAACGTGATAAGATCTTTACTTCTAGGCACCACATCAAGCTCCTAAACAAAGTTAGGAATCCAGAAGGCTTCCTTGGCTAAATCAGAAGCCACTATATATTTGGACTCCGCTATAGAATCAGCGATAACTGGCTTCTTTGAACTCTTCTAACTCACAGATCCTCCATTGAGATAGAAAACATATCCAGATTGTGACTTTCGATCATTCTAATCTGTCTGAAAGCCAGCATCATCATAACCTCTAATGACAAGCTCCCCGTCTCCTCCATAAACTGGGAACATATCCTTAGTTCTTCTCAGATACTTAACGATAGTCTTATCAATAGTCCAATGCTATTCTCCTGGATCTTCTTGATATCTTCCTACCATGCTCAGTGCATAGGAAACATCAAGCCTGGTACATAACATGGCATACATTATGGATCCTATAGCCGAAGTGTATGAGATCTTACTCATTCCATCTTTCTCTTGTTGTGTCTGAGGACACATTTTCTTAGAAATATGTAGGCCATGTGACATTGGAACCAATCCTCTCTTGGATTTTCCATAATAAATCTCTTTAGTATCTGGTCAATGTATGTACCCTGACTTAGTCCAAGTAGCCTCTTGTATCTATCATAAATGATTTTGATCCCTATAATGTAGGCTGCTTCGCCCAAGTCCTTCATGGGGAAACACTTGTTCAACCAGTACTTAACTGACTATAAGACTAGTACATCATTTCCAATAAGCAATATGTCATCAATATATACTACTATGATAATGACTACATTCCCATTAAACCTCTTATAAACACATGGATCACATTAATTCTTACTGAAACCAAATTCCTTTATGGATTCATTAAATCATATGTTGCATGACCTGGATGCTTGCTTTAATCCATAAATGTATTTTTGCAACTTGAAAACCCATTTGGATTCACCTGGTGTCACAAATCCTTATAGTTGTGTCATATAGATATCTTCCCGAAGGTTCCCATTAAGTAATGCGGTTTTGATATCCATTTTCCAAATTTCATTGTCAAGGTAAGCTACTATAGAAATTATGATTCTTATGGATTTAAGCATGGAAACTGGAGAGAAGGTTTCATCATAGTCAATTCCTTGACGCTGCCTGAATCCTTTAGCCACTAGCCTTGATTTATAGATTCTAACTTGACCATCCATGTCTAGTTTTCTCTTGAATTACCATTTACATCCAATAATATTTACATAAACTGGATAATCGACCAGAACCCAGACTTGGTTATGATACATGGAATCCATATCAGAATTCATAACTTCTAGCCATCTTATAGCTTCTGAGATTTTTTACTTCTTCCTTGTAGGAGAGAGGTTAATCATTGTCCAACAATAATGATTAACCATCTTTGGTGATTGGGAAGATAAATCTCTTTGGTTGCCTTACCTCTCTTGAGCTCCTACGTAGTACTTGTGTTTCTAGAACCTTTTCCACGGGGACCTGTGGAACTTTTTCCTATACTAACTCTTGTGTATCTTGAGCATTAACGTAATCAAAGTCAATATTTCTCCCACTATCCTTTTTGAGGACGTGCTCCCCCTCAAGAAATACGGCTTGTCTAGCGACAATCACTTTCTTGTCTGAAGGGTTATATGGGCAATATCCTTTCGTTTCCTTGGGATATCCTATAAAGATACACCTCGTTACCCGGGGTGCTAGTTTGTTGCCTGATAAGGCCTTAACAAATGCATCACACCCCCATACACATGTGTGCAAAAAAATGGGTTTCTTTCCATTTCATAACTCAGAGGGAATTCTATTTTCTTCCTTAGTTGACACTCGGTTTAATGTGTATGTTGAAGTTTGTAATGCATATCACCAAAAGGATAATGGAAGATCTGCATGACTCATCATTGACCTCACCATGTCCAAAAAGGTGTGGTTCTTCCTTTCACTAACACTATTCCAATGTGGTGTATAAGGATGAGTGAGCTGAGATAGAATCCTAGACTCCCATAGAAGATCGATGAACACTTGGTTCAGATATTTTCTACCTCGATCTGATCGAAGCTTCTTTATCTTCTTACCAAGCTGATTATCTAATTCATTCTTGAATTCCTTAAATTTCTCTAAGGCTTCTGATTTATACCACATTAAGTAGACATATCCATATCTACTCAAATAATCAGTAAAAGTTATGAAGTAAGAATATCCACCTCTAGATTCTACCAAAAATGGTCCACACACATTCTTGTGCACCAATCCTAGAAGCTCTATGGCCCTTTCACCTTGTCCACTGAAAGGCGGTTGGGTAATTTTTCCTTGTAAACAACTGTGACAACTATCAAGTGGTTTTAGATCAGTAGAGTATAAATAACCATCTTGGAAGATCTTTGTCAAGTGCTTCTCTTTTACATGACCTGGATGGTTATACCACAATCGGGTGATGTATTATTCATGTGAGTCTGTTTTGTTATCGATTGACAAAACCTGCTTTTCTTAATTTAATACATACATACCATTATTTAAAGGAGCCATACCATAACATATTTTGTTCTTATAAAAGAGAAAACCCTTATTTCCAAACATGAAAATAAATCCATCCATATCTAAACAAGATACATAAATTATGTTCTTGGTAACATTAGGAACATAATAATAGTTATGTAAAACCAAAATCATCCCAGTCGGCAATGAGAGGTGGTAATCTCCGATGGATAATGTAGACAGCCTTATGCCATTGGTAGCTCGAAGACCCACCTATCCTCTGGAAATATTTCTAAATCTACTTGGTTCCTGTATTTGAATAAATATGGGAGACCCACAAGCAGTATTTAATACCCAATGTGTAGAAATGGAAAGATTACACTTGATAACGAATTCACCTTTAGCGTCCCCATGCTTCTAGGTACAGTTCCTCTTCCAGTGGCCTTTCTTGCCACATGAAAAACATATCACCTCCCATTCCTTGACCTGCCTCTAGATCTTACCCTTCTTGGAGGGACGACACTTGGGGGCTTTATACCATTTATAAGTCTTTGTCCCCTTTTCCTTGTACTTCTTTTTCTTATTCACCATAAGGACTTCGGGTTTGTCACACCCCATGTCCTTATCTACCAAGGGAATTAAGGTCAGATGTTCCGATAGACTCTTCTTATGGTTGCTCATGTTTTAGTTGACAATAAATCTAGAGATGGTCTTGGGAAGTGATGATAGGATGAGATCTATACGTAACTCATCTGGGAACTTAATCCATAAGATGTCTAAGTGTTCAATGTATCCAATAAACTTGACTACATGAGGCCCAGCTGGCGCAGACTCTCCAAGATTAGTTGTAAAGAAAGTGTTGGAGATCTCATATCTCTCCTATCTCACCTTATCCTAGTAGAGATCCTTAAGTTGAGACATCATGCTATACACATCCATGTTTTCATGTTGCTTCAGGAGCTCATTAGATATGACCAATAACATGAAACACTGGACAAATATGGAATCATCCATGTGTTTCATATAGAGAGATAATTCCTCTTCTCTGGCCTCTTTCCCAGGCACAACTTGAAGAGGCTATTCGAGCACATATAATTTCCTCTCGTGGCGAAGGATGACGTGTAAACGCCTCTTCCAGTCTTGGAAATTGGTGCTGGTGAGAAGGTTTTCTTTCTAGAGTATGGTTTGCAATGATATGTTTGAAGTCATTTTTGGTCGTTTCTACAAATTAAGATGATCAAAGTTTTAGTACTTTATTATGATAATACTGAGACAAATAAATAAATTAATACTTATTAGTCTCCCACTATTTTATCGAAATCCAATAGCCCTCACCATTGACTTCATAATATTATGTTTCCTGAATATTCAAGTGGCAAGTATCTATATTTCCCTATGCATTACCCCAACTAGGGTTGGTCAAGAAACTTGAAGGGTTTTGGGTAGGCATTCCAAATTCCAACGGCATTAACTCGCATCCTCCTGATCCGTTGAGTGGAATTCCCAATCCTAAAATCCTTTTATTTGGGATTTCCTCAACCTTTGCCTCTTGGTCACACCAAGTCCTTTTGTGATAGTCAACCCTTGATGCGAACCAAGTCAATTCAACCAAAAACCTTGAATTAGAATTCCACGATAATTGAAAGCAACCCAACTAGGGTTGGTCAATCACTTTGAACTATGGTTCGATTATAACTAAGATTATGGAAGGCTATACCGACTTAATATTTATTTGAGGGATTTTATCTTTATACGTAAATTTCCATTTTATTATCTTTGATTACATGCTTTTTAATATTAAGTGGGATATGCTTAAGTGATTAAACATGTCTAAGTTAATATTTTACGCATTACCCAGTCTTATTTTAGTTCCATATTGCATTCTTGTTTAACAAATTAATTGTGTGATCATGACAACACACCCACAATAAATAAACCATGCAACAGACATAAATAAAATAAATGGTATGATCATGAGCTTGTTCTATTGGTTAGTTTATCTAGTTGTTGATAAACTAACCCAAGACTTAGGGGAGAAACACCTTGAACCTTTTAGGTTCGTGTTTATAGCTTTCCACCTATCCACCTTTTTATCTTCATGGATTGGTTTCACCTTGGCGCCTGAATTGAGCCACCTCCACTAGATTGGGAGCTCTGTCCATTACATATGCATTTATCTCACACACAGGTGAGGGGTAAAAAGGGGTTTTTACATAAAATAAACCTTGGGCTCGCAGGCCCTACATATTAATGAGGAGAAGGCTTGTAGGCCAAATAATTTAATTTAAATAAATAAATTAAAAGAAAACATTCACATACACAGGTCTTGGTCTAGCTCATGATCATCCAAACATGCAACTATATTTACACATAAATAAAACTAGAATTAAATTATTTAATCATTATTGTTTAAGATAAATCACAGTCAAATCAATTAATTATATTTAATTAATCAATCCTTTTATCTTAATTTTTTTTATAAATTTCCTTGATATTCTCATCCATCAAAATTTTAAACAAATAAATTCATTTAAAATTATATTTTTACGTAAATTTTACCTTGGAGGTAACCTGGTGAATTCTCATTTACGCATATATTAAATTAAACAAATATATACATATAACACCTATGACGTGTTGTGCCTCAACTTTACACCTGCACTATGGTACACGTCTCAAGGGTTTTTATAATATAATAATAAATTTTAATAAATCTACATAATTTGGATGAGTACATGGTGTGTAATTCTGACTGCATAGTGTGTACTTTTGTTCACTGTCCATCCGAAGTACACGCTCGGGGACATGGCGTGTTTTTTTACTTCAGAAATTTTTGGAGTACACGTTGTGTTTAGTGGAGCAAACACCATGTAGTGCCTGCATTACACGGTTTCCAGCTCAGAAATCCATATATGGGGTACACAGTCTAACCCTAACCCAAAGGGACTACACGTCGTGTTTAGTGGACCATATGGCGTGTAATTTGGAAACCGTGTGCCACCTATTTCTGGTCAACACGTGGTGTCATTTATGACTTAGGTAGGATCCATTTACATGGTCTGATCTAGTGGATCAGTAGAATGCATTGAACATAGACTACATGATGTGTAATTCCGAATACACGCCATTTATTCTGGTGTTGTATAGCCAGGAACGTTTGACACCTTTGGAGGAGATCCTCTATTTTATTTTAATCAAAGTTAAAAGAAAAAATTGTTTCTATAAGGTGAACGTGAAATGAGATAGGAGGAACAGATCTCAAGATTCATATTTAAAGAATGATTAACTTGAATTGAAACAACTAAATTATTATTTGCACAAATAACCAATGAAAAACTAAATAATTATAATCAACGATATAACTCTCTATGATACCACTTGTAGGTTCTGGGCATAGCCGCAGCTCATGCACTAGACTTTTTTTCATTAGCAATGATCAATCCGGGATCAATACAATGATAAACATCAGACTACATGGATCAAATCACAGAAATAGACAAAGAAGAATAGTCCCGAAACCACAAAGGAGGATCATTATATGTTGGTTATAATTACTTTAATTATTTAAAAAGGATTTCCTTTATGGAATTATGTCTCCATTGATGTCTCCGGTCATGATCTGATGTGATCCGTCATTGCGTCATAGAATCCATGGGTAAGATTCCTGTAGTGGTGATCCACACATGCTCCACGTATCTCTGGACGTAACCAATGGAATCTTCGGGTGCTAGCGTAGAGAATCCTTTGCTTGCGTTGTCCACCTTAGATCACCTTGATCTGATAGAGGAGGATCTCTCTCGGTCTTGAGAGCATTCTTGGAGGAAGGAGTTATTTCGGCCTTGAGATAATTCTCCAGAATTGTTGTGCACAATGATTAGGGAAAAGTGTTAGGGTTGTGAGGATATTTATAATTGTGTTTGAGGTTATAGAGTGATGACAATAAATAAATATGTTACATGTTTTATTTATTTCATTAAATCTAATTGAAAACCCCCATGTCGAATCATTAATTCCTTGACATGCTCCCACACTGATTATAATAAATATCATTTAATAAAACAATATTGTTTCCTCAAAATCCCGACAGAAAAAACTATACGGCTTGTAATCATGAATACAAAACGTGTACTCATTTTTCATTTCCTTTCCAAAATGAAAACTACACGGCATGTACATTTAATGTACATGGTGTGTATATCTTGTTTTCATTTTCATTCCAAAATGAAAACTACACAGTGTGTATATTTAATGTACATGGAGTGTATATCTTGTTTTTCATTTTATTCCTCCTCCAACATTAAAACAATTTAGGCTTCCTTGAAAAATTATTAAACCACATACGGGAATAATCTTTATTCTACTTGAGATACTTGGATACACTTAGTGTGTGACCCTATATGCCTCTTTCTCATTGGCATTAGGTGGGCTTGCCTAAAGTCCATGATTATTGTCTAGAAATAGGTCAAGGCAACCAAGAGAAATAAGTTGACGCTGCATTGACATTTCACCTCATTCGAACGCTTATTGTGTAATTTAATCCCTTTGTCTCAATATCTTGAATCAAGATGGTTTCATGCTAGTGCCATCAACCCATGTGATCAATTATTCTTTCTTTGACTTTCCATAATTGAACTTGCCCATTCCTCACCATGGACATGGATTTATTTAGGCTATATCAATTCCATCAGAGGGCATGATATATCTACTTCTGTTATGGAACATAAGGGACAAATACTTTCTCACATTATCTATTAATGTAGTATCACTCGTGACACACCCAACATATCCTACCTCACTGCGAACAGTGTGTCGTCACAGTTTTTGTTAATACATCTAAGTGTGCGAGTTGTAAAACCAATTAATAATAATATTAAATTATAACGACCAATACACACGTCCGTAGATAGGAACATCCAATGACACTATGAAATGTGGATTTCCTACTGGTGGGTCTCTTTCTCATAATATCGTCCTGGATATTACCAAGGGCGCAGACAATGAGAAGGTGCCTCAAAGTTTTATGTGTCCTCACCCATAATGGCCTGTATTATTTGTGTCCCTCAAATAACATCATCTTACCATATAATATATATTCAAGAACAGTGTTATGGCACTTTCGAGTACTCATCATATCAGGGATTCGCTATGACCCTTTAATGCAACAACTATCCTTAAAACATTATCACATGAATTGTCACACAGAAGAACAATAAAGATGTGATAAAGTATTAATTAATGAATAAAGTATAATGTAGTTTGTTCTAGGCCACCAATTCCAACACTTGGTAACTATAGGTACATAATAAAATTATCTTAAAACTAAAATCATTACCACTAGTAATGAAAGGTGGTAGTCACCAATGGCTAGAGCATATTGCCTCACACCATTGGAAGCTCACAGACCCACCTCTCCTCTAGCAATTTTTCAGAATCTAATTGTTTACTGAATTTGGATATAGATGTGAGAACCACATGCTATATCTAACACCCAATGTGTATAAATGGAAATATTTAACTAGATAACGAACACACCTTTAACATCCCCTTGATTTTTGGTGTAGTTCCTCTTCTAGTGTTCTAAATTCCATCATTAAAAACTTTCTACCTCCTTTTCCTTTCCCTAACCCTGGATCTTCGTCTTCTTGATGGATGGTTCTTGGGAGCTTTAGACAATTTATATTTCTTGTGCCCCTTTTCCATGTACTCTATGTTTTATTCACTATAAGGACCAAAATTTTATCATGACCCTTGTCCTAATCCAGTTGGAAAATTGAAGTGATAATTTCCAAAAGAATATTCTCATTATTACTCATAATATAATAGATAATAAAACTTTAGAAGGTATTAGGTAGTGATGAATGTATGAGATCTTTATGTAACTCATCCAGGAATTTAATCCTTAATATGTTCAGGCATTCAATATACCCGGTAAGCTTGATTATATGAGGCCTAGATGGAACAGAATCTTCAAGCTTAGTTGTGAACAAAGATTTTGAGATCTCAAACCTCTCTTATCTCACCTTATATTGATAGAGATATCAAAGGTGGGACATAATTCTATAGGCATACATATCCTCATGTTTTTTCAAAATCTCATTGGACATGGATGATAGCATGAATCACAGAACATCTGTAGCATCATTCAGATGTTTCTCATAGAAATATATCTCTTCATCACTTTCCTCATTTCTATGAGCATTTGTTAATGGTTTTTCTATCACATACAATTTTCATTCATGGTGAAGGATTAAACATAGGTTCCTTTTCTACTCTTGGAAATTTGTTCCAGTGAGAATGTTTTCATTATCAAGTTTGGATTTCAATGATATGTTTGATTTCATTTTGTTATTATTTCTTAAAAATAATATGAGCATAATTTTAGTACTTTATCTGATAAAATTTAGACAAATAAATAGATATTAAATTTATTATTCTCCCACTATTTTATCAAAACCCAATAACCCCCACCATTGGCTTCAGAATATCCTGTTTCATTGATTATCTAGTGGAAATGATCCATATTCACCTTCTCATTACCCCAAATTTAGTTAGTCAAGAAACATGAATGGGTTTAGGTAGGCATTCCAAATTCTAATTGCATTAACTAACAGTTCCTTAATCTACTGAGTGGACTCCCCAATCCAGAATCATTAATTTTAGATTCTCTCAAACTTTGCCTCTCAGTTACAATAATTCATGCTTTAGAAGTCAACCCTTTATGTGAACCAAGTTAAGTCAACCCAAAACCTCATGTTATAATTCCTTGATAATTGAATACACCCCAACTTTGGCTGGTCAATCACATTGAACTATGGTTTCATTTTTAAAGAAGTAATGGATGGATATACCAACTTAATATTTTAATTGATGGATTTTATCCTTTTCTCTGTAAATTTATAATTATTATATTTATAAAATGATTATTAATATTATGTGAGATTACTTAAGTGATTAACTATGTCATAGATAATATTTACACATAATCTAGTTTATTTTAGTTCTATCTTTCATGCTCGTTAATTCATTAATTATATTATCTCAACAAAACAACCATAATGAAATAACCATGATAATGACATAAATAAAATAATAAATAGGTATGATCAAAATCTCTTAATAGTGGTTATTTTATCTAGAGGTTGATAAACAAACCGTTGACCTAGGGGAAAAACCCATTGATCCAGTTAAGGTTTTTATTGCAATTTTCCAGCTATCCACCTATGTATTTACTTGGATTGTTTTTCCTTGGCTCGAAAATTGGACAACCTCCACTAGAATGGGTTCTCCATCCATTACATGTTTTTTTTACTCACACACAGGTAAGGGGAAAAGTGGTTTACATAAAAGAAACCATGGGCATTTAGGCCCTACATAATGAAAGGAGAGAAGTCACACATGCCAAAAATTTTAATTTAATAATAAATTAAATGAAACCAATCACATACAAAATTCCTAGTCTAGATCATCAACATCCACATGCATGATAATAATTACACATTTAACAAAACAAGCATTCAATTATTCATCATTATTATTTAAGATAGTTCATGCTCGAATAATTAATTATTAGCTTTAATTAATCAATTATTTTATCTTAACTCTCATTCAAATATCCTTGAGATTCACATCCATTATAATTTCAAAAAAATTATATAAATTTGATTAAAATTAATTGTGTACATAAATGAACCTTGGAGGAAATACAATGAATACATTTTATAGTCTACTCAACATGTATCACACTCATATACTTATTTATTCTTTGTGGCGTATATCATACATGACTTATCATGTACTTTCATGATTTGTACTTCTTGGATGACTACACGAATTGCAGGATTTTTCAGAAACGTGTTATGTGTAAATTTACATAGAGTAATAACTTTTTATACAACTTATACATGATCTGAATATTTAAACATTACACATATATTAATTAAGCATTTAAATATTTATGTATATTAAAACCTATCACAAGGCGTTTTCTATCTTTATGACCATGTGCAGGTACATGTCTAGAGGTTTATATAGTAAAATAATTAATTTTTAAATCTACATAACTTGGAATTAGTACATGACGTGTGAATCTGAGAAAATTATGTGTATATATGTCACTATCTATCTGAGGTACACACCTAGGGACTTGGCATGTGAATCGTACCTCCGAAACTTGAATATATGGAATGTCCAATGGGCTACATTCCATGTGATCTCCAAATTACATGGTCACCAATCAAGTAGGCCTTGTATTGAAATACACAACTTTTATTTGACTAAAAAGGACTACATGAAATGTACACAGGTTACATGATGTGTACTCCGGTTGACCATGCACTAGTCTGTCCCGATCAACACATAATGTAAGAATTAACTACACCATGTGTCATCAATGCATACAGTTTGAGTAATTTCCAAATTAACTCATGGGTATTGACCACAAGTACATGATGTGTAATTCTGATTACATGGTGTGTACTATTATGTCTTATTTCCAGAAACTTTGGCACCTCTATATGAGTTCCTCAATTTTATTTTAATCATAAAATTAATTGTTTCGATTAGATCTGTAGAAAACGAATGAGGAAGAACCAAATATCATATTTAAAATTAAAAGAACGATTAAAATTGAATATAAAAACTAAATTGAAATGCATAAATCACTAATGATCTATAGATAATTATAAATAATTATGCAACCACTCTGATATAACTTATAGGTTTCATGTGAAATGGATGTGTTCAATGGGAGGTACCCAAATTTGATCTTTTCCATGATAGATGATTAATCGGAAATTTAACACAATGTTTAATGTCATGATCAACAGAATTAAATCAAAGAATTAGATAATAAAAACTATGTAAGAACCATAGAGAGGATCATCACATATTATTTATAATTAATTTAATTAAATAAAGAATTACCTTTAAGGAATTATTTTTTCATTGATGAACACTACTAGAAATTGAAGCTATAGCCACATATCTATAGCCATGGTTTTGTAGATCAGTGGATAGAGTATGTTTATAGACACGGTTTAATTATCTAACCATAGAAATTATTTTTTTCCCACATAAGCGTCGGGCTCCTCATCCCCCAATACGCGACCCCTCCTCCCCCGACCTCTCCGAACCGTCCTCCACACTTGAGCTCCTCCCTCCCGAATGCCACTACGACCTCCTCCCCCAAGCTCTTCGCGACCTCCTCCTCGCCGAACGCCATAGAGACCTCCTCCCTTGAGCTCTCCACGACCTCCTCCCATCTGAATGCCACCGCTCCTCCCCTGATCCATGACCCTCTTCCTCCCTCTACCTCTCTGCACCCTCCTCCTCCCTCGACCTCTCCGCGCCCTCCTCCCCGCCAAACGCCGCCGCTATCAGTGGCACCTGATTTCTCACCCTAGGAGTGAATCTCTTTTTTATTCCTCTAGGTTTGGATTATTTAGTTTTATCTTTCTTTCAAAAATCCTTCTATTCTTAAACTTTGCGGTTAAATTCTTAGAATTATTTTGTGCATCAATTAGAAAATTCTTGAAGGTAAACATCCTATTTAGGATCATTTGTATATAGAGTTCAAATTATCTAGGAAATATTCATATTTTATTTAGTTATCTTTCAATGATGAGTTCAAATTTAAGAAACCTATTATGTAAGAAACTCAAGTGGATTATTGTTCTTCATGTTTTATTCAAGCATGTTCTTTACTAAATTATTAGAGGGATTCTTAGTCTATGGGTAATCTCAAGTCTTCGGTTATCACTAAAATTGAGGAGGGATGAATGTTTTCTTGTTCTTTTGTTATTGATACACTAGCTATCAAGATACCTATGTCATATAAAAGGGACATTATCTAGATCTGGTGAGGACCATCTAATCACAAAGACCATGTATCATGGTAAGGTAGAATTACATGATTGTATTGGAGCAATTAATTTGAAATCTTATTAGGAATAGTATTATCAGGATTCATCTAACACTTATCTTGAGGAGGGATGAGTGTGTTCTGCTTCTTTTACTAGTGAGGAATTGGTGGTCATAGTATGAATGGCACATAGAGGGGTGGTCGGCCAAACTCAGGAATCATCATAGGTAAAACCTGGAGCTTGTGAGGATAATTCAGCCACATAGGGAATTGTTCTCTTAAAGGGATCATCCTATGATAGTTTTGGAACAGGTAGACAGTAATATGATTAGATGTAGTCCCAATTATCAGAAGTTTCTTCTCATTATATTTAGACCTCATCTCAAAGGAGTTCACATAATTTTTTTTTCTTGAAACTGATTTGGTAAGTAATAATATGGATGAAAAGTCTTTAAAAATTTGTGGTTCTAGTAAAAATACAAAGGGTAAACTCAAGGATATGAATGGAAGATCCAAAGAGAATAAGGATAATCCCCTAATGCTATTGGGGGGGGGGGGGGCTGGGGGTTGGGGGTGGCTGAGGGCTAGTTGGAGGGGTTGGGGGAGTGGTGTATGGGGATGGTGTGTGTGTGGGTGGGGGGGGGGCTAGTTTAGGGGAGGGGGGGGGGGGGTGGTGGTGCATGGGGGAAGTGGGCTGGGGGGGGGGGCTGGTGCAGGAGTGGGAAAACTATTTTAAAACCTAAACCATTGATTTCTAAACCATTAGTGTCTTCAAAATCATAGAAGAAAAATATGAATAACCAACATTAGAAACTGAAAACCCAGAGCTAGGTAATGAGTGAATTGGTTAGGGAAGGTTGAAATTCAACTAGAGGAACATGGGGAAATTGTATGGGTGTCAAAATATGGAGAAAAGTGATTTTCTATATTTAAAAGAGAGAAATTTGACATCTTGGAAATATTTTTCTAAATATTACTGTATTATTTATGGGAGAGTGTCAAGAAAATATAAGAGATTCAAGAGTTTTGATAAATACAAAACAATCCTTAAATATAGACACATGTAACCCATCCAATGAATAATGAAATTGATATTTCTTATCGACACTGAAATAATTGGTGGAATATTTCCTTGACATAGACATTAGATAAATAACCTCATTCTCACTTATAAATAAATTGATCTCAAACAAAATTATAATATATCATAATGGTTTTTGATTAGTTAATTGTTTTATATAGTGATGGTGTTTAGACTACTATGGTGTGGTTGAGGAGACATTCCCCATCAAAATCCATGGATTTAAATGAGTTTTTATTTTCATTTCTCTAGTGTGATTTTCATGAACTCAGATTGTTTCCATATGAGTAGTAGATTATTATCAATACACCTTTAAATTTTATCATGGTTTTATCAATTAATTTGGTTTACACATAATACCACCACAATTTTCATTCATTTTTAATATGATGAAGGGGAGTGAGGGGTGATAAAGGAGTGATTAAGCATTCTCAATTACCACGGGTACGTGAAAGTATCGTATCAAAAATCATTTTTTCGCTACCTAACCTAACACACTAAAGATAGAGTGAATGGATTGAGATCTTTGATCATTCTAGGGTATTATTTAGGGGGTGAATTTATTTTAAAAAATATTTTTATATAATTAATGAGATAATTATATAAGGGCACCCTTCATTATATTCATCATTTTTCACTTTTATTTTATTTCTCCCAGGCACTTGTGGTTACACTCTTTTTTATTATTTCATTATTTTTAAATTAATAGTGTTATATTAGTGTAGGTGTGAGGAGAATGAATGATTATATCCTTCCATGAACTTGTGGTTCCCTGTCTCTTTTCACCATAAAATGTAGTATTTTTAATTTTCTATTGTATTACATTTCCATATTGGAGTTTCAAATAAGTGTAAATCATGTTTTGAGGTCTTAATTAGATCTACCTATTGAATTGAAAATCACTGGTGTTTTTTATGCTACAATTTGACCATTCTTTTGGAATCATGCTTTTATTTAAGGATATACTTATTGAATACTATCTATTAATGCCTATCTGATAGAATGATTTAAATTTCTATTTTATATAATCATGCTCAGTTTAATATTCACTTGATTAACTTGGACAGAGGGTTGGATAGTTCTTATTTACTTGATTGTTAGGTTGGTTCAAGAGGAATATGAAGAATTTTTATTGATGAAGTGAACCACTTATAATTATGGAAAAGCAGAAAAAGTGGATGTTACAACAGGATTTTCGGTATGGAGTTTTGCTACGATTTCCGGCTCATATGGTGAGTCCTTGTATTCATTATTTGATGTTTTATTATAAGTCATGTTTATATCCTCTTTCAATTAATTGATGGTGTATGCTCATTGCACCTCATGTTTTCACTGTATCTTGAACCTTTAATTTTTTTCCTGGGGTATGGGTTGAAAAACCAACTCATTCATTTTGTCACTATTGTAGTTCATTTGTTTTCCATTGAATATTTACCTATAAAAAATAGTGAGCTTAAAATGGGTGTTGTGCAGCCTATGGTATAGGGTTTTCATTGTTGGCTTCAAAAGGGGAATTTCGACTTCTGATTGTTTTCCTAGAAAAGTTCAACTTTTTAATTGATATCATTAATATATATTCATCTTTTTAATTCTTATTGTATCTACTAGAATATTTTCAATCTCATGATTTATTTCGAGAACAATTTGTCTAGGGGGGCTTTGCAGAGGGATGAGTGTCCAATAGGGGGTGAGGGGCTATCCAGGGGGTGTCTAGGAGGGAGGGGGTGTCTGAGGGGGGGGGGGTCTAGGGGAGGGTCCATAAGGGAGGGGGTGTGCAGGGTGAGGGGGGAGGGGTGCAAAGGGTAGGGGGAGGGGTTCAAGGTGAGGAGGGGGTGTGTTAGGGGCATGTGGGGGTGAGGGGGGGGGGGGGGGTCAGGGGCTGGGTGGATGAAAGAGATTCTTGATAAAAAAACTTCATGAGTTTTTAAGAATAATATAGATGAATTTGATTCGATGCTTGGGTTATTCATCATAGATTAAATCATTGTGATTTGAGCTGAATGAGTGATGTTTGAAAAATAAAGAGCTTTATTAATGATGATGTTATTTAGTATTGGGATGTACATATTAATCTGAACATTATTTGTTCATTGTTGGTTATGGATTCATGTATCATTTATCATGTATAGTTGACACACTGATCACATATATAAGAAGTCATTATATCTCATTTCTTTTCCAACTATTTTCTTATAGGTGGATTCTTATGGCGAGGTTGGTTCTATCCACCACCATTAAAGACAGTGAGTTCAACATCAGATTTGGGTAAGGTTTATTACGTTTTTATTCTTTGTCCCAATTTTAATTAGGGATTTTTTGATTTTTGGGTTCCTTATATTTTTGTAGTGCATTTTGTATTTTGTTTAGGTGGATTCGAGTTTCCATTGATAAAGTCTTACATGTGTATGCATAGGTGGGAATATACACATATAATTTACCCCTTTATATATATTCACTCATGTCAGTATGAATATATATATATTGGGGCTTGGTGTGCTTATATATAGATATGAAAAATGCATACTTGTGTAAGTGTAAAGAGGTATATGAAAATATAAACATATATCTAAGGACCCCCTTGTGCATATCTGGCCATGGAAATATGTACATAGGGCCTAGGTGTCCTTATATATATGTGAAGTTACATATGCATGCAAGCAGAAAAAGGAAGATTCGAGTTGTCATCAAAAGAAAACACGCCTTGAGGTTGAGGTAGGTTCCCTCTACGTAAATTTTTAATTTGAATTCTATAATTACCTGATTGATTTGAAAACTCGTTTCTATAATTTTTTTTTTATAAAATGGTTTTCTAATAACCACTAGATTTTTCATAGAAGAACATGAATATATCCCTTGAACTAATTTATAGACCTTTTTCTTTTGATGAATTAAGAGTCTACTTCAACTAACAAAAATGATGGTATCATCTGCGAACATCAGTTGAGATTTTCCTGGTACAAGATTCCAGAACCAAAATGAAGCTACATTTCCTTCATGGATGTTCTCATTAATATTTATATAATGGTTATCTTGAGATAGGATGAATAAGTTTAGGGATAGGGTATCTCTTTTCCAAGTCCCCAAACATATTTGAATAATTCAAAGTTCTTCCCCAAGAAATAAATGGACATCCATGGTAAACTAAAGAACCTAAAAAGAGTTTCAATAAATCCATTAGAAAAACCCATGGATGATAACCCCTCGATGATGAAAGACCATTATAACTGATCATAGGATTTGCCTATGTCTAACATAATGGAAATATTGGATCCAGTCTCCCTTTGTTTCAAATCACTAATAATCTCTTTTACAAACCGATAGCACCCTGGATTGTCATGCCATTTACAAACCCATGTTTATCAACCAAAATCTATTGGGGTTGAAGCTGGGACATATACGTGTTAACCACACTATCCAAAGATTTATAAGAAAAGTTACAAAGGATGATTGGTCTCTATTGACTAAAAGAAGAAGGATCTATAAGTTTAGGGATATGAACCAAGGAGGTGGATCTGGCCATGCGCATGATGCTTCCACCCTAGAATATGTCATGCACCACTGCCACTATATATTTCTTAACTAGTTATGATGATTCAACATAGAATAAACCATGATAATTTTCGGGATAGTGTGTGCTAGAATGGTAATGGTAAAGAACTAACTCATCTATCTCATGATCCTATAAAACTAAAAACAATATGAAATTATCATTAACAGTCACTAATCTGGGTAAGGCTTCAAAGAGCTCTTCCTGACAACTCAGATAGCCACTAAGCAGGACTGGTTCCTGTCAGAATAGATTAAAATTTTCATCGGCCATACCTATGACCTCTTCATAACCAATAAAGAATGAACCATCCTCCCATAGAATATTGGGTGTGGTAATTCTCTACTTCTCTTTAAGAAAATCATGAAAAAATGTGGCATTTTTGTCTCATTTTTCAAGATAGGTGAGCCAGAATTGCTTGCGAGTTAAGCGTTCATGATCCAGGAGCCTTTCCACCAATATATTCTTATTGTGAACTATGTCTTTAAAAATAACACCATTCTATCCTTTCTTGGAATGGGGGCTGGCAGGGGGGATGGAAAACTAGTAGGGGGGTCTGCAGGAGGTCTTTAGGGCAGTGGGAGGGGGAAGGGGGGAGTGGGGAGGTCTGTAGGGTAGGGGGAGGGGGGATGGGGGCAGGGGGCCGGGGGAAGGGGGGAGTGGTGGTGGGGGGGGGGGGGGTCTACAGGGGGGTGGTATGTAGGGTAGGAGGAGGGTGCGAGGGGGGGGGGGGGTCTATAGGGTAGTGGGGTGGGTGCACGTGCAGTTCAAGGGGGGGGGGTGCAAGGGGGTGGGGCAGGGTGGTGTAGTTAATATATATAGGTTTCTTTAATCTTAGATAAGGTTGAATAACCATTACAATCCATCTCTAACTCCCACATTTCCTCATGATTAGGTTTCTTCAAATATTCCCTCCTATTTACAATAGATTTCTTTCACTAAATCATGGCTAGATATCACTTGCAACAAATTAGATTTTGTATGATAACACTAGTTGTTATTGGTTTGGATTTAACACCTGTTCTTTTAAAAATCTAGGCCCTTATGTCCACTTTTTTTCATTATTTCTTTTAAAGATATATTTGGATCCTGCAATCTGTCATCCTTTTCGTGGGATGATTCCACTACCACATTGCAATCTATCTAGGAGGGGGGGTGAAAGGGGGGTCTGCAGGTGGATGTGAGGGGGGTCTTCAGGTCGGGTTGTGGTGATATTGACTCATGCCATATCAAGATTCCATCTTTATTTATCTATTTTTTATTCAATTTCATATTTTTAGGTCTTTTGAAGTAGTTGAAGGCTCTTCTCACCCTTGATTGGTCTCTATTCATGCGATCTTTAAAACCCACAACCCGAAAATCTTGACATTGTCCTAAGAAGGTAGACATTCAGATGATGGGAAAATGTCGCTGCGTCCAAATTCTATGGATCAGGATCAGGCTACTGTAGCTTTGCAGCAAGTGTCACTCCTTCATTGATGTAACTCCAGTTTCTATTATAAATTTATTGACATTTGTTTTCAGATGTAAACTCTAAATCTCATTTTTAACTGCCTTCATGAGTTAATGTTGATGTTATTAAAAAGAAAATGGAATATATATATATATATATGGTTTTAATGAATCAGTAATAGTGGAATATTTATATGATTTCCAATAAAATTTAACAGTCCCGTGCATTTTCACGGGAAAAGTACTAGTTTGATTTATTTCCAGAAATTTAAAGACTATTTGAAATCTAGGGTCACCTAATCCCTTAATGTATGTTTTATAGACATTGATCATTGGTGTCTTGTTATCCAATCATATAACTAGAGTTGTATAATCTCATGTAGAAAGTAGGAATTTATCGATAACTCATCATAGCATTTCATTCTATTGATATAGAAGTGTACATTTATAGAGGTGGGTGTTTTTCCGGGGGGGGGGGGGGGGGCTAATGTCCAGTGTGGGGGGGGGGGGGTGTTTTTCAAGGGGTCCAGCAGGGGGATACTATCCAGGGGGGTCCAGCAGGGGGGATACTATCCAGGGGGTCCCGTAGGGGGGCTACTGTCCAGGGTGTCCAACAGGGGGGTTGCTGTCTAGGGGGGTCTAGCAGGGGGATGCTTTCCAGGGGGTCCAGTAGGGGGGAAGGGCTGTCCAGGGGGGTCCAGCATGGGAAGGGGGGGGGGGGGGCTGTCCAGGGGGTCTAGTAGGGGGATGCTATCCAGGGGGTCTAGTGGGGGGGGGGGGGGGGTTCCCAGCATGAGTGGTGCAAGGGTGGTCTAGTAGGGGGCGAGGGGTGTGCAAGGGGACTTGGGTGTTCATGGGATGTGGGGGGGGGGGATACTGTCCAAGTGGGTCCAATAGGGGGCCTGCTGTCCAAGGGGGTCCAGTAAGGGGGCATACTGTCCTGGGGAGTCCAGCAGGTGGGGCTGTTGTCCAGGGGGTCCAGTGGGGGGGGGGGGCAGCTGTCCTGGGGGGTCCAGTAGGGGGAGGGGTGTGAAAGAGGACATTAGGGTGAAATGTGTGTTTGTGTTGGGGGGGGGGGTGTATGGGGGTATCCAACAGGGAGTAGGGGTGTTGCAAGGGGGGTCCAGCAGGGGGGCTGCTGTCTAGGGTGTGCGGGGGGGGGGGTGACATGGCTTATAATTTACAAATTTTAATGCATTTCTATTGTTTTAAACACCCAAAGATAACATTTTGAGCTTATATGTAACAATTTTGGATTTAAAAAGTATTTTAAGTTTAAATGCAAAAATGACCAAATTCTGCATTTTGGACAGATTTTCACTACAGGGGTATTTTGGTCATTTACAAAAAATATAAATCCAAATTTTATGATTATAATTTTTTTTAGAATCCTAATTTAATTTCCTTCAACTTTGTCTTCTGGACCAGGATATGATTCGACCATCTTGAGGTCCAAACAATTCAATGAAGTTGAATATTATTCAGGAACACCAAGGAAGCTTCCTGGAAATTTCTTCCAAAAAAAAAGAAGGTTCAGTGCAATATTCATAAGTCGCACAAAACGACTTTAATGGAGCTAAAATTTTGTGGATAGACGGATACAAAGATTTGGAACAACTTTCCTTAAGGGGGCCACGCCTTAAATGACAATTTTCAGGGACATTAATTCATTACAAAACAGTGGTTTGCAGTTTGATGATTCTGACTAGACAGAATAAATTCTCAGAGTAAATTGGCCATAACTCATTCATCACTTGTCCAAATGCTCTGAAATATTTAGGGTGAACGGAAAATACATTTTCCAACAACATTGATGAAGGGTAGAACGCGTGAGGATGTCATTTATGGGTCCAAACACGTGACAAATCATTGAGGACAGAATCTACCTATAAAAGGAGGGGAGCTCCTCCTCTCCAAGGCATTCCAATTCCTTCCCAACAACATCCGGGGCACCAAGGAGAGGAGGCCAAAGGTCCAATTAGGATTTATATTTCTTGATTTCCTTTTTTTTATTTTAGTTTTCATTTCTTATGTAATTCATTCATAATCATTTTATTAAAGTGTTTCTCATTTCTTCTTCCACCCCTTTTCACTTATAACTTTAATTTTTCTTATCTCTCTTCCATATTTCCATTGTGATCTCTTTGCACTTCACCATGGAAAGAGACTAACTTGAGTATTGGAAATAGGGGAGGATTCATGACGTTATTCATTATTGCACTTCAAATTAAAAAATATTTTAAATCTATTTGTGGTGTAGGTGAGAATTTTGCACGGGTGTGGCGGTCGTCCACTATGACATTATTTTAAATTCCATTTATTTTCATTGATTAATCATTTTCCCTCCCTTCTCTTAGGAAATCCTTTCATACAGTGGAGTTGGGGTTTCCATAAGGGATGAAACAGCATACGGTGGAGTCGGGTCTTGTAGTAATAACATTCTCGGTTGAGCTGTTATCCTATTTGACTATTGGAGGAGGTGTGGTTTGGTGTGCCGGACGCATACTAAAATCACACACTAAATAAATCAAGGGAATGTAATTCATTAATGAGGTTTCAATAAATTAATTATCAAATTTAATTTAAACAACAAATAAATAATGAATGAAGCCATGTTATCCAACCCTAGGACCAAGTTCTTTCTTCAATAATTTCATTCTGTAAGTTCATGTTAGTTCTAACATTTAATTTGAATATTAAATTTCAATGCATTATTGGATTAATTAAAAACAGTAAAAAATAATTAGTTTAGGTGATATAGATTAAGTAAATGAACAAATGATAAAGCTCCTCAAGTGAGACGACCCTGGTCAGCCTCTGTGCTGCATTAAGAAAAATAAATTACTTTTGACATGCCCTACGACAAGCGTGCGTCAAAACTGGCGCCGTTGCTGGGGAGCTAATTGGTTGTTTACTTTACTTTTTCTATTTTCAAATTTTAGATAGTTTTCAGTTTTTAAAAAAAAAAATCCAAAAAAAATTATTTTTCCATGATGCATTCTAATTACAATTATTATGCATGGGAAGATTACTCGCAGGTGCAATATCAAGAGCCAGAAATTGATTATCGTGATCTAAATGACCGGGTTGAAAGGATTAGTAATAATCTGGATGATTTGGGGAGGAAAATGGAATGGGAATTGGACTATGTTCATGAAAGGATGGAGCAACTCGACCTTGAGCCGGAGTAAGAACCTGAGATAGTGGTGGAAGAAATTTCACCACTCATCATTGAAGAACCAGAGGAGGTAAATGTCAGGTTACTTGAAGAATCATTCATCCTCACTCAACCAATTATACCCGAGATAGATGAAAAGGAGGATGACTTTCCTGCTGAGCCAAATGTGGGAGATCAACAAGAATTGGATAAATTCTAGAATGAATGTGAGGAGCTACTTGATCGCCCCAAGCCTTGCAAAGAAGAAGAGCCAACACAACTAAAATAATAACCCACACAATTGTTAGAATTTGAAGTCATTATGGAGGAGACCGACTACCTACCTCCATCCAGTTATAATCAAATCAAAGAGGCACTTTCAACTGAAGAAGTGATTGAACTAGAACCACCTCAGGGAGATTATCCTTCCATGAACTCTAATTTTTCTGATTTCATTCAATCTGATTTGAGTATCACTCCTTATAACTTTGAATTTTCAGATTCATTCAATCCTTGTATCACCTTGGAGGAAGAAGAAGAAGGATAAATTTCACCTGTTGAGGATCACCTGGAGCTCCCTAAGGACATTGATCATATGCTTGAGGAAGTCCAAGAAACGATAACAATGGCTCTGCATGAAGAACAAAATCTACAAGATGCCTACCTTAAAAGGGAAGATTTTGAAATTAATATTTCAAATTTAAATTTTGAATATCCCTTTGATTATTCTTTTCATGCAGCACATCTGGAGCAACCACTGGATTTTCAAGAACATGTTGCACAAGTAGAAACTGAAGAGGAGGAGGATCCATACTTCATCCTACCCCTGCCATGAAAGCTATACCACATTGAGAAGGGGGTGGATCTGGTGTACTCTATACATGGAATCCTCCTCGACAAGGACAATTAAGCACAAGCTGGGAAAAGCCACATGT
Organism: Viscum album; assembly: GCA_963277665.1. Taxonomy (NCBI): domain Eukaryota; kingdom Viridiplantae; phylum Streptophyta; class Magnoliopsida; order Santalales; family Viscaceae; genus Viscum; species Viscum album. Next base: position 374,912,301 of record OY728157.1, on the reverse strand, counting down.
GGTGGTTCAAATAAAAGAAGCTACATCCACCATTAGACTTTGGATAATAGCTGGTACTTCCCACTGGAGGCAGTAAAAATTTAGGGCCCACTTGGGGGATCGTACCAAGACTTATCCCTTGATTTCTAGGAGTTTAGATTTCAATTTCATTTCTTAGAAGTAGTTTAGCATTCATCCCTTTCCTCATTATCATTTTTAGCTTTAATGACATGATACTTGTTCTTAATTTTGAAATTTTCTTTTATAGGATCATGATGGCAGAAGGAAGCCCCAAAAATTTGTTAAAGGGGACTGAATCTTTATTTCAAAAGGGAGTTCATATTTAAATTTTAAATTTTAAACTCCTTAAATTTTTTGTCCAAAACTTGTTTTATGCTTTAATGATAAGAATTTCATACCCACACTTGAATTAATGTTTTACTCAACTTATCTAGGAGACATGAGTTTCTTAGGAATCTTGTGATTCCATGTTTTAGATTTAAATGTTAATGAGATTGAATGATTAAAATGTATAATTGGATGATTAAAGTGAATCAAGGATATTGAAATAAGGACTCATGATTTAAGGGAATTAATTGATTCATGTAAATGAAATTTCCCTTCCATTTTTCATTCTTTGAATTTCTGAAATTCATGTGAATTAATTTGTTATTATTAATCATGCCATGAGTGATTGTCCAATATCATATTCTCATTCCTGAGAGGATTTCTAGACCAAATATTTCCTATTTTATCTTGAGCATATTTCTTGAGTGATCTTGGGACGTGCCACCTACTAGAACTTGTATTGAAACTTGTTAAATATATGACTGTACAAAACCACATTTAAAATGATTGAGGCATCTCTTTGGCTAGACACATTTTATCCTAAGAACCACCTTTACATTTATCCTTCATAAGCCCTTAGATTCCATGAATTTCCATATAGGTTTAAGCCACATTACAATCCAATTTTTCCTTACCTACCTGCACTTTTAGTATTTTTTTCATGGTTATTTCAAATTTGAGTGTGGGGGAAGGGACTTTCGTGTGCGTTCCTTGGGATATGTATCATTTTTGGGTTGTGTAATGTGTGCATCATCATTTTGGGCAATGTATTATTAGAAAATTGGGAATGAGTCATCATTTCATTATGCTTCTTTCATTTCATCTGGTTCTCCTTAAAAAAAAGAAAAAAAAGAAAAAAAATTCAAAATAAAGCTGTGCCTTTCTGGAGCTTTACAAAAAAAGAAAATAATGCTGTGCCTTTATAGAGCTTTACAGAAAAACAGGGAGAACTTGGATGATATCATTCTTTTTAATAATTTTTTGACTCATGACCCATGTCATTGAAATTGTAGTGGTGTTGTGATTCACATTTCAAGGGGACTTGAGTGAGGTTCATCTTGTGTTTTCACTTGATTAATCATGCATTGTACTTAAGAGTCAATCCTCCTACTTTTGGCCTTAAATTATGTCAATCATTTACCCACAAACCCTAAGACACAGAGTCATTTGAACCTTTATTGCAAGTCCTCATGATTTTATTTGTGTTTTGTCTTTACAAAGTGGAGAAAGTAGTTACTTTACAAGCCTATGGGTAAGGAGCATGTTCTCATGATACGAGCATTACTCCACTATTAATTGTATCATGAGTGATGAGAGAAAGGATTCAAAATTTAGGTAGGTCATGATTTTGCATGATTAATAATAATAAATTGAGAAGCTTGAATGAATGAAAGGAGAAGCTTCATTATTTTTCAAAGGGGAAAAGTAAAATGCATGAATTGATTGTTTCTTTGAAAAATGGGAAATTAAATTGTTATTTTCTGTGGAACTGGAAAATTTGATTGGGCATTGATAATCATTTGATTTTATTCCATTTGAAATTTAAATATTGGTGACATTTGTGCCCTTTGAATTCTATGTTGATATTTTATACTTGAGGACAAGCATGGTTTACGTGTGGGGAATTGACAGGGCTTATAATTTACACATTTTTAATGCATTTCTATTGTTTTAAACATCCCAAGATAAAATTTTGAGCTTATATGTAACAATTTTGGATTTAAGAAGTATTTTAAGTTTAAATACAAAAAATGAACAAATTCTGCATTTTGGACAGATTTTCACTACAGGGGTATTTTGGTCATTTACAAAAAATATAAATCCAAATTTTATGATTATAATTTTTTTAGAATCCTAATTTAATTTCCTTAAACTTTGTCTTCTAGACCAGGATATGATTCGACCATCTTGAGGTCCAAACAATTCAATGAAGTTGAAGATTATTCAGGAACACCAAGGAAGCTTCCTGGAAATTTCTTCCAGAAAAAAAGAAGGTTCAGTGCAATATTCATAACCTGCTAAAAACGACTTTAATGGAGCTGAAATTTTGTGGATAGACAGATACGAAGATTTGGAACACGTTTCCTTAAGGGGACACGCCTTAAATGGCCGTTTTCAGGGACATTAATTCATTAAAAAATGGTGGTTTTCAGTTTGGTGATTCTGACTGGACAGAATAAATTCTCAGAGTAAATTGGCCATAACTCATTCATCACTTGTCGAAATGCACTGAAATTTTAGGCTGAATGGAAAAGACATTTTCCAAAAACATTGATGAAGGGTGGAACGCGTGAGGATTTCATTTATGGGTCCAAACACGTGACAACTCTTTGAGGAGAGAATCTACCTATAAAAGGAGGGGAGCTCCTCCTCTCCAAGGCATTCCAATTTTTCCCAACAACATCCGGGGAACCAAGGAGAGGAGGCCAAAGGGCCATTTAGGATTTATATTTCTTTATTTCCTTTTTTTATTTTAGTTTTCATTTCTTATGTAATTCATTCATAATCATTTTATTAAAGTGTTTCTCATTTCTTCTTCCACCCCTTTTCACTTATAACTTTAATTTTTCTTATCTCTCTTCCATCTTTCCATTGTGATCTCTTTGCACTTCGCCATGGAAAGTGACTAACCTGAGGATTGGAAATAGGGGAGGATTCATGAAGTTATTCATTATTTCACTTCAAATTAAAAAAATGTTTTAAATCTATTTGTGGTGGAGGTGAGAATATTGCACGGGTGTGGCGGTCGTCCACTACGACATTATTTTCAATTCCATTTCTTTTCATCGATTAATAATTTTCCCTCCCTTCTCTTAGTAAATGCTTTCATATGGTGGAGTTGGGGTTTCCATAAGGGATGAAATGGCATACGGTGGAGTTGAGTCTTATAGGAATAACATTCTCGGTTGAGGTGTTATCCTATTTGACTTTTGGAGGAGGTGTGGTTTGGTGTACCAGACGCATACTAAAATCACACACTAAATAAATCAAGGGAATGTAATTCATTAATGAGGTTTCAATAAATGAATTATCAAATTTAATTTAAACAACAAATAAATAATGAATGAAGCCATGATATCCAACCCTAGGACCAAGTTCTTTCTTCAATAATTTCATTCTGTAAGTGCATGTTAGTTTTAACATTTAATTTGAATATTAAATTTCAATGCATTCTTGGATTAATTAAAAATAGTAAAAAATAATTAGTTTAGGTGATATAGATTAAGTAAATGAACAACTGAGAAATCTCCTCAAGTGAGACGACCCTGGTCAGCCTCTGTGCTGCATTAGGAAAATAAATTACTTTTGCCACGCCCTATGACAAGCGTGCGTCAAAACTGGAGCCGTTGCCGGGGAGCTAATCGGTTGTTTACTTTACTTTTTCTATTTTCAAATTTTAGATAGTTTTCATTTTTTTTAAAAAAATCAAAAAAAAATTATTTTTCCATGATGCATTCGAATTACAATTATTATACATGAGAAGATTACTCGCAGGTGCAATATCAAGAGCCATAAATTGATTATCGTGATCTAAATTACCAGGTTGAAAGGATTAGTAATAATCTGGATGATTTGGGGAGGAAAATGGAATGGGCATTATACTATGTTCATGAAAGGATGGAGCAACCCGACCCTGAGCCGGAGCAAGAACATGAGATAGTGGTGGAAGAAATTTCACCACTCATCATTGAAGAACCAGAGGAGGTAAATGTCGGGGTACTTGAAGAATCATTCATCCTCACTCAACCAATTATACCCGAGATAGATGAAAAGGAGGATGACTTTCCTGCTGGGCCAAATGTGGGAGATCAACAAGAATTGGATAAATTCTGGAATGAATGTGAGGAGCTGCTTGATCGCCCCAAGCCTTGCAAAGAAGAAGAGCTAGCACAACTAAAAGAATACCCCACACAATTGTTAGAATTTGAAGTCATTATGGAGGAGACTGACTACCTACCTCCATCCAGTTATAATCAAATCAAAGAGGCACTTTCAACTGAAGAAGTGATTGAACTAGAACCACCTCAGGGAGATTATCCTTCCATGAACTCTAATTTTTCTGATTTCATTCAATCTGATTTGAGTATCACTCCTTATAACATTGAATTTTCAGATTCGTTTAATCCTTGTATCACCTTGGAGGAAGAAGAAGAAGGAGAAATTCCACCTGTTGAGGAACACCTGGAGCTCCCTAAGGACATTGATCATATTCTTGAGGAAGCCCAAGAAACGATAACAATGGCTCTGCATGAAGAACCGAATCTACAAGCTTCCTACCTTAAAAGGAAAGATTTTGAAATTAATATTTCAAATTTAAATTTTGAATATCCCTTTGATTATTCTTTTCAAGCAGCACATCTGGAGAAAGCACTGGATTTTGAAGAACACGTTGCACAAGTAGAAACTGAAGAGGAGGAGGATCCATACTTCATCCTACCCCCGCCATGCAATCTATACCACATTGCGAAGGGGGTGGATCTGGTGTACTCTATACATGGAATCCTCCTCAACAAGGACAATTAAGCACAAGCTGGGAAAATCCACATGTGGTGGTTCAAATCAAAGAAGCTACATCCACCATTAGACTTTGGATAACAGCTGGTACTGCCCACTGGAGGCAGTAAAAATTCAGGGCCCACTTGGGGGATCGTACCAAGACTTATCCCTTGCTTTCTAGGAATTTAGATTTCAATTTCATTTCTTATAAGTAGTTTAGCATTCATCCCTTTCCTCCTTATCATTTTGAGCTTTAATGACATGATACTTGTTCTTAATTTTGAAATTTTCTTTTGTAGGATCATGATGGCAGAAGGAAGCTCCAAAAAATTGTTAAAGGGGACTGAATCTTTATTTCAAAAGGGAGTTCATTTTAAATTTTAAATTTGAAACTCCTTAATTTTTTTTCCAAAACTTGTTTTAAGCTTTAATGATAAGAATTGCATACCCACACTTGAATTAATGTTTTACTCAACTTATCTAGGAGACATGAGTTTTTTAGGAATCTTGTGATGCCATGTTTTAGATTTCAATGTTATTGAGATTGAATGATTAAAATGGATAATTGGATGATTAAAGTGAAGCAAGGATATTGAAATAAGGACTCATTATTTAAGGGAATTAATTGATTCATGTAAATGAAATTTCCCATCCATTTTTTATTCTTTGAATTTCTGAAATTCATGTGAATTAATTTGTTATTATTTATCATGCCATGAGTGATTTTCCAATATCATATTCTCATTCCTGAGAGGATTTCTAGACCAAATATTTCCTATTTTATCTTGAGCATATTTCTTGAGTGATCTTGGGACGTGCCACCTGCTAGAACTTGTATTGAAAATTTTCAAATCTATGAATGTACAAAACCACATTTAAAATGATTGAGGCATCTCTTTGGCTACCCAAGTTTTATCCTAAGATCCACCTTTACATTTATCCTTCGTAAGCCCTTAGATTCCATGAATTTCCCTATAGGTTTAATCCACATTACAATCCAATTTTTCCTTACCTACCCGCACTTTTAGTATTTTTTCATGGTTATTTCAAGTTTGAGTGTGGGGGAAGGGCCTTTCGTGTGCGTTCCTTGGGATATGTATCATTTTTGGGTGGTGTAATGTGTGAGTCATCATTTTGGGCAATGTATTATTAGAAAATTGGGAATGAGTCATCATTTCATTATGATTCTTTCATTTCATCCGGTTCTCCATAAAAAAAAAAGAAGAAAAAAGAAAAAAAAATCAAAATAAAGCTGTGCCTTTCTGGAGCTTTACAAAAAAAGAAAATAAAGCTGTGCCTTTCTAGAGCTTTACAAAAAAATAGGGAGAACTTGGATGATATCATTCTTTGTAATCATTTATTGACTCATGACCCATGTCATTGAAAGGGGAGTGGTGTTGTGATTCACATTTCAAGGGGATTTAAGTGAGGTTCATCTTGTGTTTTCACTTGATTAATCATGCATTGTACTTAAGAGTCAATACTCCTACTTTTGGCCTTAACTTATTTCAATCATTTACCCACCAACCCTAAGCCACAGAGTCATTTGAACCTTTATTGCAAGTCATCATGATTTTATGTGTGTTTTGTCTTTACAAAGTGGAGAAATTAGTTAGTTTACAAGCCTATGGGTAAGGAGCATGTTCTCATGATACGAGCATAACTCCACTATTAATTGTATCATAAGTGATGAGAGAAAAGATTCAAAAGTGAGGTAGGTCATGATTTGGCTTGATTAATAATAAGAAATTGAGAAGCTTGAAAGAATGAAAGGAGAACCTTCATTAATTTTCAAAGGTGAAAAGTAAAATGCATGAATTGATTATTTCTTTGAAAAATGGGAAATTAAATTGTTATTTTTTGTGGAACTGGAAAATTTGATTGGAAATTGATAATCATTTTATTTTATTCCATTTGAAATTTAAATATTTGTGACATTTGTGCCCTTTGAATTCCATATTGAGATTTTATACTTGAGGACAAGCATGGTTTAAGTGTGGGGAATTGACAGGGCTTATAATTTACACATTTTTAACGCATTTATATTGTTTTAAACATCCCAAGATAACATTTTGAGCTTATATGAAACAATTTTGGATTTAAGAAGTATTTTAAGTTTAAATGCAAAAATGACCAAATTCTGCATTTTGGACAGATTTTCACTACAGGGGTAATTTGGTCATTTACAAAAAATATATATCCAAATTTTATGATTATATTTTTTTATAATCCTAATTTAATTTCCTTAAAATTTGTATTCTGGACCAGGATATGATTCGACCATCTTGAGGTCCAAACAATTCAACGAAGTTGAAGATTATTCAAGAACACCAAGGATGTTTCCTGGAAATTTCTTCCAGAAAAAAAGAATGTTCAGTGAAATATACATAACTCGCTCAAAACGACTTTAATGAAGCTGAATTTTTTTGGATAGACGGATACGAAGATTTTGAACAAGTTTCCTTAAGGGGGACACGCCTTAAATGACCGTTTTCAGGGACATTAATTCATTACAAAACAGTGGTTTGCGGTTTGATGATTCCGACTGGACAGAATAAATTCTCAGAGTAAATTGGACATAAATCATTCATCACTTGTCCAAATGCTCTTAAATTTTGAGGGTGAACTGAAAAGCCATTTTACAACAACATTGATGAAGGGTGGAACGCGTGAGGATATCATCTATGGGTCCAAACACGTGACAACTCTTTGAGGACAGAATCTGCCTATAAAAGGAGGGGAGCTCCTCCTCTCCAAGGAATTCCAATTCCTTCCCAACAACATCCGGGGCACCAAGGAGGGGAGGCCAAAGGGCCATTTAGGATTTATATTTCTTTATTTCCTTTTTTTTATTTTAGTTTTCATTTCTTATGTAATTCATTCATAATCATTTTATTAAAGTGTTTCTCATTTCTTCTTCCACCCCTTTTCACTTATAACTTTTATTTTTCTTATCTCTCTTCCATCATTCCATTGTGATCTCTTTGCACTTCTCCATGGAAAGTGACTAACTTGAGGCTTGGAAATAGGGGAGGATTCATGACGTTATTCATTATTTCACTTCAAATTAAAAAAAATGTTTTAAATCTATTTGTGGTGGAGGTGAGAATATTGCACGGGTGTGGCGGTCATCCACTACGACATTATTTTCAATTCCATTTCTTTTCATTGATTAATCATTTCCCTCCCTTCTATTAGTAAATCCTTTCATACGGTGGATTTGGGGTTTCCATAAGGTATGAAACGGCATACGGTGGAGTCGGGTCTTGTAAGAATAACATTTTCGATTGAGGTGTTATCCTATTTGACTATTGGAAGAGGTGTGGTTTGTTGTGCCGGACGTATACTAAAATCACACACTAAATAAATCAAGGGAATGTTATTCATTAATGATGTTTCAATAAATTAATTATCAAATTTAATTTAAACAACAAATAAATAATGAATGAAGCCATGTTATCCAACCCTAGGACCAAGTTCTTTATTCAATAATTTCATTCTGTAAGTGCATGTTAGTTTTAACATTTAATTTGAATATTAAATTTCAATACATTATTGGATTAATTAAAAATAGTAAAAAATAATTAGTTTAGGTGATATAGATTAAGTAAATGAACAACTGAGAAATCTACTCAAGTGAGATGACCCTGGTCAGCCTCTGTACTGCATTAGGAAAAGAAATTACTTTTTCCACGCCCTACGACAAGTGTGCGTCAGGGGGGGTCCAGTAGGGGTGGTGCAAGGGGGTCCAACAGGGGGGGAAATGGGAGTGCAATGGGACCTGGGGGTGCAAGGGGGGTCTGTCCAGGGGTGAAGGGGGTCTTTCCGGGGGGGCTGTTGCAAGGGGGGTCTACCCAGGGGTGCAAGGGGGTTCTGTAAGGGTATAAGGTGGGTCTGTCCAGGGGTACATGGGGGGGGGTCCTGTTTTTTATGAAATGGTGAAGGATATAGCCCCAGTTTCAAACCATGGCTAAAGCCCTATAGCCATGGTTTTTGGGCTTATAGTCACGATTCCAAACCGTGGATATAGCCTTAATTTCTAGTATTGTAATCTAGTGATAGATCTACAGTCCACCGTCAATGAGTTGTATAGACCAAGTGTATATTTCCTCTAGTGGTGATCCAAACATGTTCCATGAATCTCCAAATGTCGCCAAAGGAATATTTGGGTTCTATCATCGTATAACCTTGTGCTAGAATCCACCACCTTTGATCACTTTTTCACCACTTACAAAGAATTCTCCATGATTCGGTGGATGAGGATTTCACTCTATTCTTGTGAGCGTTCTTGGAGTATAGAGATCTCTAGTTTTGAGAGGTTTTTTAAAATTACATTGTGCACAATAAAAAATATGAATTGTCTCTTTTAAAAATAACATAACTGGGTTTATATATCGCTAGGGATAAATAAAATAATTGAACAAGTGCCCTTAATTATTTATTTAATCCTAGAGAAACCACATGTCAAATAATAATAAAAATATCATTATTCCTTGACATGGACTTAACTTGTGAATTCTAATTAAATATTATTTAAATAAATAATATTCAATTTTTATTATTTCTCACCAATAATTAAATCTCACTATGCTATTCCTCCATAATATTTATCAAACCATGAATAATGTATATTAATTTATTAAATAAATATAACTATATTATTTACAAATAAATAAATAAATATTATATTTAATAAAATAGTAAATCAATATTTATATGCAACCAAGCATATATGAATAATTATTAAACAACATATGAGAATAATATTTATTAAACCTATTAAATAATAAATAATAATATATTATTTAACTGAGATTCTAGATAGACATAGCGTGTGACCCTCTAGGCCTCTTTCTCAGTGGCATTAGGCGAAACAAACTAAAGTACAAGGATTGTGACTAGAAACACACCAAGGCACCCATAGAGAAAGAAGTTAATTCCACAATGACATGTCACATCATATGGATTCTTATTGTGTAATATAATCCCTTTATCTTGATATAACTAATCAAGAAGGTTTCATGCTGGTGCCATCAACCTATATGCTTGTTATCTCTTTCATTGACTTCCTAAAAAATAAACTTTCCATTAGAACACCAAGAACATAGATTTATTTAGGCTATATAATTTCCATCAAAGGACCTGAGATATCAACTTCCACTAATAAACAGAAGGGAAAAATTCTTTCTCACATTATTTAGTAATGCAATATTACTCGTGACGCAAACAACATATTCTACTTTTCCATGAACATATATCATCATGGTTTTCATCAATATATCTAAGTGTATTAATCATAATACTCATTAATAATAATCATAAAGTCTAAGTAACAATACACATTTTTGTAGATAGGGATATCCAATGGAACATATAGATGTATATTTTCTATTGGCGGGTCTCAATCACATAAATTCCAACTAGATATTACCTAGGTCATACACTATGAGAAGGTGCCTCAAAGTTCTTTTAGTCTCCACCACTGATAGCCTGTATCACTTGAGTTCCGAAAATGATATCATCTAGATATAAATAATTTATTCAATATTAGTTTCGTAGCAATTTCAAGTTCTCATTAAAGTGGGGAATTACAATGAAATTTTAGTGTGACTACTACTCTTAGGAAATTTTTACATACTATGGCACACAGAAGAACAATCATGATGTGATAAGTAGTTTATCAAAATTGAAAACAATCAATACAAGTTTATAATAATGTACATAGAGGTTGGTTCTAGGTCAAAAACTCCAACATAGGAAACCACTCTCTCTATCCTTTACCAAAATTCTAGGACATTTTCCTATACTTTAACTCATCTTTAGAATTATCCTTAGAGACATTCTTAGATATATCCTTAGAAATTTTCCCAGGGATCTCACTAAAGTTTTTTCATCGTAGTTTCCAAATGTTGATGAAACCATTCCTTTTATGCCAATTATAGAAACCTAGGTTTAATTGTAACACCCCAAGCTTCCATGGTACGTTTCTCTTTGAATAATGAAATAACTTTCATTGTATGCAACTTGGAGTTTTAACACACCACGACCAATCAAAATAGTCGTTATGAATAGTAATACCCACTTTATTAAATTTTATATATTTTATTTTTCAAAATGGACTTCATTTTTGGATTCGGAATATCAAAATTAGCTTGGGGTGATTTTTTTGGTAATTTTCTGAAAACTTTCAATTTTTGATGAATAGTGAAAAACACTACGTTATTGATTAAAACCAACTTTTTATTTAAATAATTAATTATTTTAATTAAATTTATATTAGTTAAAAACTAGATTCATTATACCTATAAATTTTTAATGTAATTCATTGAAGTCATTTTATAATAATATTAGATATATAAAATTTTATTGATCTTTTTACCGTCTTTTACCCACCTTATAGGGGCATTTGCAAATTTTCATAAAACCCAATTTTACCGTTTCTGTGAATTGAATTACAAAAATCCTAAAGAAATGATTGAAATTAGTAATTAAAATGTGGTTCAATAAGATGAAAATAATTTTTTATGTGAATAGTAACTTTTGACTTTTATTTACCACGGTTAAAAGTAAATAGGGTAATTAAAGGAAAAATGATATTATAATTACCCTAACACATGACATAATTCTATTAGATATGTTAATTGCAAAAAAATAAACCTTAGGAATAAAATGTTATCCTTTTGGTCCTTTTGGATTAGATTAGGACATTTATTATAATTTTATTTAAAGAAGAGTTAAAATTGTTAAATTCAAATTTTCATAACTAAAACATTTTTAATATAGGGTTACACATAAGATAAATTAAACTATAAATATTAATTATAAATATAAAAAGATTTTATACATAATGGTATTTTATTTATAATTTTTAGACATTAAATAATTAAATTTATTTATGACAAAATGACGATGCAGTAATTACCTTATTAATGAAAGATTAAAATAATTGATATTATAAATATCAAAATAAATTTAAATTTAGACTTTTGATGCATTAAAAAAAATTTATAGGTTAATATGATATGTTAGGGTTGTTTAAATGAATTTTTTTTGATGTGATAAAGTTGTTACAACTTTCACAAAAACAAAATACCAAATAGTGTCAAAATTGACATAAATGAGTCTAAAAAAATACTATATTATTATTCAATATAATATTCCTAAAAATATAAGGTTTGGAAAAAGGACTTAGATAAGGTTATATATGTTAATAATGAATGACTTAGGGTTATTTTTTCTATTTATAGTACATTTATTAACCATTTATTATAATAATACCCGAATACATGGTAAAAGTTAAACTATTTAACTAAGAGTTAAATCTAAAAGATAAAGTTAATATGGTGACCGAAACCTGTATAAAACCTATTGGTTGAGAGTTTTTAGATCCATAACCACCTTATCATTGAAATAAATCATTTTTGAGCCATTAAAAACTGAATATGATTGTATAATAAAATAATATTTGAAGCTTTTCCTAAAGTGACCCTCACCTCTCTTATAAAAGGGTACTTACCCTTCTCTCAAAATCACACCTACAAAGCCATTTTTCTTGGCCAAAACCTGATATATTATCCTACCGAATACCTACCATTCTACCTAGAGGTCTTAATTTGATCATAAATCCAACCTATGGATCCGTTTGGATCAACTCAAAAGGAAACACTCGAAGAAGAGGTAATAATTTCACCACCTCTTTCAAAGTTGTTTTCTTCTTCCACTTCCTCTTTCTTTGTTGTTTCCATACCAAAAATAATAAATCCAGTAACTTATAAATACTGTGATGTTATTATAAATATATTACAACCATATTCATTATTCTATCCATCCTATGAATGACAAGTCACCGTACATGCGTACGTATGACTTACCGTCTCCACGTCGTGGTGTAGTTTGTTATTTAGATACATAATTATTTGGATGGGTATAATAATGAGTATAATTAAAGTAAATAATAAATATAACATAGTAATGATTATTTATATATGATATACCATCTAATTACATTCTATTTAAGCATCAATATAATGGTATTGTCGCTCGTGCGTATGTACGGATTACCGTCTCCACGAATGCGATGAGATTCATTCTCCATCGTAATCATTCAAGAATAATTTTAATTTTATGATTAAAAAAATTATTTAAGAACTAAATATCATTCTGGATATGAATTAAATAAATCCTATCCATAACAAACATGTCTTACAAAACCAAGCATATAAAGGAAAATGAATCAGTTAAAAACCAAAAAAATGATACTATTGAAATATTATAAACAAATAAATATTAGAAGATCATATATGATATTATATTTATGTATGTGGTTCTTGTATAATTTAATAACAATTATTTAACTTCTATACAAGAGTTTAATGTACCCTCTACCAATAAAATTTACAAGGTAATGGTTAATTCTATAATCTATTCATTATATGAGGTTATTTATACGTGAGTATATAATGGGACCTCTTTATCATCCACATTGGTGTTTCTTAAAAATGTATTTCAAAACATTTTTACTATTTCCAAGACTATGGGTTAAATTCATTTATACCTTTGTTTTACTTTTTATAATAGGTTTATAAAATAATATTTCTGTTATTTTCCAAACAAGGTCCTTTACGACCTTTTCAACAAAATTGAAGAAAGAATGTTTTTTAACTTATACGACTGGTGTGGCTATTTTCTTCCATTATAACACCTTTGAGGCTTTCCATACAAGATTATAATAATATTTCCAAAATAAATGTTTTATTTTATAATTACATGACTTTTAAATGGTTTCAAAATAGAATGTGATATTTCTTTCAAATAGTTTTCATTTCATTTAAGTCAACATCCTTTAATGGATTTTAAACTTGATTGAAGTTGACATATTATGATACAAATATTCCATATTCTATTGAATATTTTATGATATGTTTGAATATGGATGTGTTATTTTGATAACATTCATGGAATATGTATAAAGTATTGAAATTTCATATGCTAGTTTTAATACAAATGTTTATATTATGTTTAAACCTTTTCATATAAGGAATGCATTAGACTTAGTAAGTGACAGGTGGAGCCTGCTATAGGTGCTCGATGCATTGGTAGGTCTCATGAGACAAACTAGTGTCTTGGAACAAGACTTTGAAAAAATATTATTTGTAGTCTTGGCATGAGGCCTTGACTATGTGGTTATGAAGTCTGGAATTATGCATTCCATCATTATGAAATTGGCTACTGATATTGCATGTGATTATTCGACTAGTAGAATATCCATGTGAATAAGTAAATGAAATTATTTGATTTATATTTTCCATATTATGCTGAATTTTAAGTTTAAAAGTCTTATTTTTTTAGTCTTATACATTGACTTAAATGTTTATACTTATTTATTAAATTTTCCGCTATATTGTTATCCTTACTAAGAATCTCAGCTCACCCCTTTCTATGTTTTATTTTTCCTAGGATGTGAAGAGGTATTTTTTGGTTGACCTGTAGGGATAAAATAAGTGATATAAGTGTGTTCAAAGGGGAAACAATTTTTTTTTGTTTTTATCTCATGATGTAATGTAAAACTTATGTTTGTATCTAGTACTTCCAAGGAAACTAAACTGGTCCGTCTTTCGGGACTCGGTCCCTTGTGATCATTCCAATGTTATGTAATAATGTGTTGACTATGGATAACTAGGGTTGGGGTGTTACATTAATATAGATGGATATTAGATCAATTTATATGAATATTCAACACATTACAAAATTACATGTTTAAGGACCATAATAGTTTAGTGTTTTTGGAAAATTGGCGCAAAATTTTGTAACTTAGTGAAAGATCTTCAATGTTTACCAAAAAAATATTCCCCTTTATTACTTATACTTAAAACCTTTCTTCATAACCTGGGTAAAGGAAACATATTAAATGGGGAGCTTATATTTTCAGTAAGGTTAAATAAAGAAGATACATTATAATAATCGGAGAATAATAGTATGAGAACATGAGTATAACATTTGAAGATCACACCCTTCATATCAATGATCATATACCTGATTCCTGGCATATATATTGGTACTACATAATAAATGAATCATAATAGAATAAAGATAATAATCCATGAGAGGATAACATAGGAATAGTACATATAATTTTGTTGTGTGCAGATAAGCATAAAAATATTATGTTAAGGATACCTACCAAGATGATTATAACATGTTAGGATTGGGATATTTAGCCCTATACCTACTTCAGGCTTGGGATAACAACCCGTGTACCCACTTATTTTCAGGATTGATCTATAACCCACATACCCTCTTATTTTTGGACTTAGGATACAACCCGTGCCCCTATTATTTTTGGGTTTAGGCTACAACCCATGTAATCTCTTGTTTTAAAATTTGGGCTACAACCTATGTACCATTTGAAATCATATACCATTTATCATTAACCAATACATTATAGGGAGATATAGGTCCCGCCCATCACATAATTAAATCATATATACACATTCCATAAGATAATAAAAAATTTATCATATCATGACACATAAAAAGAGATGGTTTTCATAAACACCATATCATAACCCATTGAATGAAATTGGAATCGTAAACATTCTATAAAATCACAACCTATGGAAAGGAGATAGGTTTCATAAACATTTCACCCTAGAATAACCTGTGAAAGGGAGTGAGTTTCATAATAATTTTATCAAGGTATAACCTATGTAAGAAAAAAATGTTCCATAATAAACCTTTCATCATAAACATAAACCATTCATAGAAAAGATAATAATGGTGTTCTTGGATCATATTCTTAGTTAAGAATAAAATATATCAAATTATCTCAACTTATATAGGAAATGATTTTTAAAAATCACATGAAGCATTTATTAAATAAAATAACCTTTCTTTGAAAATCACTTTATAAAACATAAAACTTTCTCAAAATATTTTTATTTAATGAACAATTTTAAAAACATATAAAGGATTATTTTGAAAAATCATTTAAAATATTTCTTTAAAATATATCATTTCCTCTTCTAAAAATTAATTTTTAAATCATAAAACATTTTGAAAAGATTTTTATTTGAAAACCACTTTAAAAAAATGAATTTACAGAATATTAGGTATTTTTTTAAAAAATAACCATGTAAATATTTAATAGAAGGTTCAAGGAAATGGTGTTCATGATTGATGGTAAATCTACACATGGTTAACATTCATTTTTTACACCTTTAAATGTATAGGAAAGTTCATTGATCAGAAAATGAAAAGAAGATTAATTTTAAAACCATTTTTATTAAAAAAAACATGGGCAAAAATTTCATTTACACATCATAGTAAATCATTTTTTAAAACATTTTTAGAAAACATGGTTTTTTGAATAAATTTTTTTTTTGATCGATGAGAGAAACTAAGTCATATTTTCTTAAAAATAATTTCTTAATTATCAAAAGTACAAAAGAGTGGTAAAATGGTAATAATACATGGAGATATCATGGCTCAATAGAGGATAAAAACTTTGTTGAGAGTTGTTGAGATATGGATCATAATATTTGATCAATGTAAGCATAATAATAGACAATCTCGATAAACAATGAGATTATAAAAATAAACCACTACCACTTTGGTAACATTAAATCATAGTCCTATGGAAATAATAACATTAAATGAAGAATAAAATATAATAAAAATATAAATATTCTAGATATAACATATCTAGGGGATGTATATACACCTCATAAAAAAATATAGGTGCACAACATGGCATGTATCTCAAAGAAGGAAAATTGAGACAGAATTACTTTACAGAATTGGTAACATTTTTACCATAAACCCCATTAAAGAAATATCATAAAATGGATATGTAAATAATCATAAATTTATTTATATAAATCATAGAATTAATTCATGGGAAGTATATTCACTACAAAAAATAAATGAGAGGTAATAAGGCATAAGTCTCACATAAATAAAGGTGAGAAGATAAGACCCTTACCTTAAGTATTGACTTTCTCCATACAAATTAAACCTTATATATAAAAAATATAAATCAATTATACAGATAAAAAATAACCATATCCTTATTTCTAACACAATATATGAATTGATTATGAAATTATATTATCAATTTATTAATAATTCCAAGTTAATGTTATGTTCCGGGTAATATCTTCATTGTTTTTCATATATTTTTTTGACTTGTTATTCTTAATAATATTAAATATATCAAGATTTAATTATTTAAAGAATGTAAAACATGGTATAAATATCATATATATTAATTATATAAAGTTTTATAGTAATATATAAGATATGGAAACATGAAATGGAATACATTATTCATGGATAAGATATTCGTACGTACGCATGAACCCAATTTCTATTTTCTTGTCAAATTAAAATAATGAATGTAAATAAAATATATGTATATAAATATTATAATTATAGAATCAATAATATTATATATATATATAATATTAATTTACTAAAAACATTCTTAATACATTCCCTGAAAAGTGTGAACAAATCACATTGGTTTGAGGAGGAAATATTCCACATGTCCACAGACAAAGTTATCACATTTACACAAAATGGAAATCATGATTAAATGTTTTATATAATAATTAAAAAGTGTAAAAAAATAATAAAAATAATATATATCATATAAAAATATTATTCCCATCATAATTCCCAACCATGAGATGTGGTATAGGAAAAATGAACAACATCATTTCGCGAGGTGGTAGTCCACCGTACACACGAACGATAAGTTCAGTACCCATTCGATGGAAGTATGTGTAAGTGTAGGATGAACCTTCAGAGTAAAATATATAAATATATTTTGGATTATAATTTTATTATATAATCTTGGAATAAGATCAAATGAATTAGTGGAGAAAAAATAAAACAAAAATTCACATTGAAGAACACGACCTTTTTATTGGGTAACTCTTTTTGGTTTGCACCAATGGAATTATTTGGTTGAATTTATACCCAATTTAGGATTATATTTTTATAGGAAGAAATTTTGGAGCATATTTGGGAATGGTTTGGATGTGTTAAAGTTTCTTGAGAGGCGTGAGGTAGTGAGGGGGTGAGTTCCCTTTTATAGTGGAGGAGGAGTGATGTTCTAGTAAATTTAAAAAGGTAAACAACATTGAGAAGTCTCACTTACATCATGTAAAAAAAATAATTTTCCATTTTAGATAAAAGTGAGGGTATGGTATCAATATGTCCAAAAAATATCTTTTGGACATGTGAGTATGTTATTCGAGTACTTAAGATAATGTATACCCATTGAGAAAACTTGTTTTACCTTAAACACTGTAATTAATTTATATTACTTTCACTAATAATTTTGGAAAAAATAAGTTGACCTTAATATATATTATAAATCATGATGATTAAAAATAAGGAATCAATTTTTTCAATTTCTAAACATATAACTTGCAAAAATTAATTTAAAAATAATATCGCAGATAGGATGAAATAATATGTTTTTAAATTGAAAATGTTGAAACATTCAGATTGTTTTTGTACCCAATTTCAATGTGAAATTGGTTCAAATAACATATATTAGATGAATTTATGTAAAATTTATCTAATTACACTTTAAAACCAATTTTATATATAATTTAACTGTATAAATATATTATATGAAAGAGTAGTTTCCAATTAAAATAAAACATTTTCACTATTCATCAAAAACTGAAAATTCTTCTAAAAATACAAAAAATTCTCCCGAAGTAAATTTTTATATTTAGATATAAAAAATGGATTTTAAATTTTCCAACAAAAATTATAAAAGTTTCATAAATTATATTTAAAATAGGTTCACCATTAAAATGTGGTAAAATTACATTTTTTAGAAAATATATCTTTTTATTCGTAAAATTGGATTTATTCTCATTAATTGTATAGAAAACACATAAAATGAACATTAAATAGTTTAATGGATATAATATATATAAATAATTCATTTAAACAATTTATTAAAAGTTTTTTAACTAATTTATTAATTTAAAACTTGTTTGATTTCATAAATATAGTTTTTAGCAACAGAATGCCTATATTTTCAAATGGGTTTTATTTTCATTTCTAGTTAATTATTCACAAATTAATTCATCTTATATAAATTTTTAAACCATATTTTGAAAATTAAATTAACCATATTCATAACTCCCATTCCAACAGTTAGGTGATAACTATTAAAACATTTTAATAATAATATTAATAGCGCATTATAGTTTGGAAAAACTAGGTCGTGCATGTCACAAAACATATCAAGGAAACTGAACATTGTTTATAACAAAAGACAAACATTATGTTGCATGTAGTAAAAGATAATCCAAGTGTTTAATTTTGCATAATATTAACTTATTGTTGCATATAAAGAAAGAATAACTTCTTACTTTCATATAAAACAAGCTATATTTAGTGTTACGTGAAATGGAGAATATTAAAATGATTAAATTAATTCAGAAAAAAATATTTCAAAAAAACTTAGGGTGTAACAAAAATGGTTCCAAATAGTCTATAAATTGGAAAGGTTTAACATTTTAGACTATACGTTATCCCAATCATCCTTTGTAAACATTTTTATGATATTTATGTAATTTAATAAATTATTATTGTCATAAAATATTATTAGTCCCAATTTAGGCCCATTTCATTTAATTTAACTTAAAAGACATAAAGGAAAAGATGAAATTAAAATATAATCAATTAATATAATAATAATATGTCATATTCATCTAAAAAAATCATGGAACACATTAAATCACTAAAATTATATTACATTTAATATTTTTAAAATCATTTCTTTTAAATTATTTTATTAATTTGAGAAATACTACATAAGTGTCACATAAGAATTTAAAGTCATTATATAATTAGTAAAAATTAGAAATAAATTTATATCATGAAACTAATTTTATTAATCTCAAAATATAAAGGTATATTCATTAATAAAATTATTTTATCCCTATGTGGACACATAAAAGATATTTTTAAAATAAGGTAGTGACATTTTGTAACTTTCTTTGATTTAAATATTATATTAGTCATTTTCATTGAAATTTGTCCCTTAAATAATTAAATTTATTAAATAATGTGATAATGGTGAAATTAAACTCATCTAATAATAATTAAAAAGAAAAATTATTCCCTTATCACTTAGTTTTAACTGAGGTTAACATGATTTATCCTTTATCCGGGTGATAAATTTTACTAAGCTTGCTATTCATATTGATAAAGGGATATATTTACTAAATTTGGAAACCATAATTCTAAATATGGAACATTTTTATCAAATTCAATAACTATAAGTGTCATAAATTAATTTTAAAATAAGCACACAACACACGACGAAAATTGTCGTTTTAGAAAAATACATTTTAATGTATTAAATTAGATTTTATTCTTATTATATGATTAGAATGATATTATATGGATTTTAATTTTTTTTGATTTAATGTATAATATATATATATATATTTCATTATTCACCACATGTTATTTTTAAAAAAATTTAACATAAAATACGTTGTTTCACATAGAAATAGTCTTCTAGAAAAATATATCCAAACTACTTTCAAATAATTTTATTTTTATTTCTAATAAATTAGTTTATAATGAATTTATTTTATACATTCATAAACCTCAATTTTTTCATAATTTATTTAGTACTATTAATTCCCTCTAATCAAAAGGCTAGTTGATAACCATCCCAAAATAGTACATCGTAGTTCGTTTAAACTTGGAATTGCATATAATGAAAGTTATCAAATAAATTAAATTTATTTGAAAAAATTCTGTAAAATATTGAGGTGTTACAACATACCTTATTTATTTATGGACATAATGAATCAGGTCTTCTCCTTCTACCAAGATGTCATGATGGTCATTTTTTTCAAGATATCTTTTTATAGTCTTAGTCACGAGAGGAGCACCTGTGACATCTAGAGGTCTTTTTTACTTTAATTTGGGAGCATCAACTTTATGCTAAAATCTTGAAGTGCAGATTTTGGATTAATCGATTTCTCTTCCTAGGTCACATTATATAAGAATAATAAGTATCAGTGGATCCAATGAATGAGAGAACAATTATTTCATTAGATCAACACGTAAATGTTTTTGATATTCAAAGCTTCTTGAGATTAATCGGTTATTATTGATAGTTTATTCAGAACATTTATCACTTTATATCATCGATTATAGGCTTATACAATAATTATATAAGGTTTTTATAATTTTACGCTTGTGAAATCGATTTTCAAATGTTAGAGTAAGATTAACCTCAATACTAATCCAGATATTTCCTGACCCTAGATGATGATATATAATTTATTAGGATGCAACATGCCTTTAGATGGGTGTTGAATTAATGAAAGGGGAGTGAGTTGTGGAATATGGGTCTTGATATTTTAGGCT
Organism: Viscum album; assembly: GCA_963277665.1. NCBI lineage: Eukaryota > Viridiplantae > Streptophyta > Magnoliopsida > Santalales > Viscaceae > Viscum > Viscum album. The sequence continues at coordinate 374,891,061 of OY728157.1, read as the reverse complement.
GTATGAGTGTAACCTCCCAATTCATTACCTATAGTTTGTAGCTATTGTTTATGATATGCATTTTTGTAGACATTACCTTCTAGGGGATCAGTTTGTGGTATATACAGACTATAAGGGACAAACATATAAATTTTCTTAGTGGTAAATAAACCTATGATAATAGAGGTGGGTTGAATATATTAATTATTTTGAATTTAATATATCATATATTCAATGGAATTTTAATGTCATGGTTGATTCATTGAGCTAATAAACTCAGTATCAATTGGTTTATGAAGCTAGTAGTGAATGATAGTTGATGTCCTGGAATACATCTAGATGTTCAATAGTTTTAGGAAAAAATTATCATCATAAATTTATCAAAGGTTCCATAACTTACGAAATCAATTAATATAATGAAACTTTTTTTTATCCTTAAGTCTTGGTCTTGAGAGATACTATTTATGGTGAGGGTCCACCACCTTGTTGGGTTATTGATAATGATGTGATTCTGCATATCCATGGGCATGTCTAGATCCATATAGGCATAATAGAGGAATTTATGTGAGAATCTCATACTTCCAAGTGGTCATTTCATATTAGATTTAAAAATATGTATCCTGATTTTCACTGCCAGTATTGGTGGCCAATGATGAAGAAGGAAATAGTTGGCTTTGTCACTCGGTGTTCCATATATCAGTGGGTGAAAGTGGAACACTAGTGGTCTACAGGCCTTTTATAACCATTTACTATCCTATAATGGAAATGTTATAGTTTCAATATGGATTTCATGATGGGTTTACCAAATTCCCCCTGAACCAATGACACTATATGGTTTATTGTGGACATGTAGATATAGGTCGCCCATTTATTTCCCATTCAAGAGAGCTTCTTAGAAGACGATAATGTGATATTTAATATCTGTGAGGTTATATGTATTCATGGTATTCCATTAACTTTTGTATTGAAAAAGGAAACTCAGTTTAGATCCTGGTTTTTGGTATGGGTTACAAAATTATCTTGGTTCCTAGGTGATATTGAGTATAGCTTATCACCTTCAAACTAATGACCAGTCTAAGAAGACTATAAAGATATTGGAGGAAATGATTCATGCATGAATCCTATATTTCAGAGTCCCTTGGGAGAAATTTTTTCCTAATTTCATGTTCTCTTATAATAATATATTATAATGGGAAATTTTAATGAATCCTTATAAGGATATATATGATTAGTAATACCGTTTAACTTTGTGATAGTTAAAACCAGGGGAGGTTGTTCTTTTGGGACTAAGTCTCTTTCAGGTGACATCAGATCAAATAAAACTAATCCGAAAGTGTTTGAAAATGGGTTAGTCTTGGAATAAGTCATATAATAATAAGCATCACAAACCTCTATAGTTTTAGGGGGATCATTCCTTCTTATGAGATTCACTTAGATTGCATCATCAATAGAGTCAAAGTCATTAAAAATTTTGATCCAAGATTTGTTGGTATTTTGAAGATTTTTGAGTGGGTTAGGATGATAGATTATTGACGAAATATTCTTAATAGGTACAGTTCTATACACAATTTCTTAAATGTATTTCAGCTCCACCATTATTATCCCAACTCATCTCATGTCTTTGATCCAAAATAAGTTAAATTAGTGACTGATGCTTTATTTTAGGAGTATCCAATCCATATCATTGATCATAGCAGATATAATCTCCACGGTAGAATGGTTCCTCTAGTTTGGGTATAATGGAACATGACTAAATTACGGAGGATATGTTTGGATGGGAGTCTGATATACATTCTCAATGGTGTGATTTATGATGTAGGTAAATGTTCCTCAGAGTTACAAGTCATGGATGAGCTATCTTAAGGAGGAGAGGTTGTAAGATACTAAACTTTTTCTAAATTCAAAATCTATTAATTTTTATTTTAATTCCTTTAATTTTATGTTAATAAAAGTTTATAAGTGAGTAGAAAAGATTTTAGGAGTGTTTGGGAAGGTTAGGGGATCGAAGTTATGGTTTTTTGAGAAGTAGAGTGGGGAAAACAATTAGCACATTGTTTTTTATAACCATTCTCTTTAGCCATGTATCTTTAAAATGGGAGGAGAAAGGTTTTTTAAATCATGTGATGGGGTCTTGAAAACCATGTCAGGGCCTGTATTTTATTATAGAGCAATCCTGCATAGTTTTTTCATGGTTTTACAAACCATGCTTCTAATTGTGTGAGGTGTGGGCCTTGAGATAGTGTGACTCATATGGTTGGTTCATAGTTTGGACTACCTATATCCAAACTATGAACCTAGTTAAAAATTTGTAAAATTACCTCTTTTCCATTTCTAAATTTTAAATCTATTTTCTTCCTACCTCCCCTCATTTATGCACCACCACAACATTGGGATATCTTATTTCTCATCTTGGAGATTTTGGGTGGATCACCCTTATATGATCTCCATTTACGCCTCTATTAGTCACATCTAAAGGAACTTGGCAGGGATATCACTCCATTAACCTCCTTTATTTCTTTTTCTTCCCACCTAAATATCTTTATCCTTGTTTGAAATAAATACCCTATTTTCAAGGCTTTTGTTTGGTTCTTCATTTTCTCTTGTTCCAGCACAAATCTGAGACTGATACTGGATGAGGAGTCTTCCAAGATATCTAGGTAGGTGGTATATATGTTTTTTTTATAAAATTATATCCATTTTTATAATAAATCATTCTTCCATAGGTTTTATTTTTGTGCATTTATCCTAGAATTTATATTGCATTAATTTTTATCATAAATCCCAGTCTAGTCATTATATAGGCCTCCCAAATACCATCAGTGGTTGAGATCCTCAACCCAAACCACCCCCAGAGAGTGTTTGACCTAGCAATCATGATAACCATTATTTAAATGTAACTAAACTACCCCTTAGGGTGTTGTTGGATTGTCATATAAATGATGTAATTCTTAAGACATGACTTTGGGTATGTCTTGGGTAACGTAATAATGGTTGAGCGAATTAGGGTTTCTTGGATATATTGTAGAGCCCAAAATTGATAATTTTATATAATTATAAGAGGATAGAATTAATTAAATTGTGTAATTATGTGGGTATCTCATAGAAACCCTTAGAAAACACCTATATGGTTTTGATTTAATTTTGAAAAAATACTTGACTTGAATACTTTAATTGAAACTTATGATTTTTTACCATGGATTCTTTGGTTACTAATTATGGAAATTTATCACAACAAAAAAGGTGTTTCATTACTTGAGAAATCTTTATATTAACATTTTGGATTCATTGAGATAACTCAAAAGGATTCCCCCTATTCATTGATGTGAATTTCTAGTGGTAAACCCATCTTAGATCTAGCCAATGTCATACTCTCATGAATAACATGGATGATCATACTAGATTCAATTGGATATCTTGAAAAATATAAATATCAAGATGATATCCCAAGTTAGGCTTGATTTCATCAGACAAGGAACACATTGGCTCATCCTCTTGGATTCCAATCAAGAACCATCCAAAATACAAGAATGGATTTCCTAGGTTTTCTGAGAAACTCTTAGAAGTAGACTGAAAAGGGTTAATCCCTTGGATTCCACTCACAAACCCATGTTTTTAAACCACATATTGATCATATTAATTTGGATTGAAAAATAAATTTAGAATACCATGGGTCTTCCATGGATAAAAATGGGTGCATTGTGTGGGAATTCCTAGAGCAGTTCCATGGATTCATTAACATCATTTATTCTTGGATTCCTTGGACACATGAATTGGGTCCCCTGACCAATTAAAAATTCTCCGGAGTAGAGTCATAAATATTAGATCAAATAATTTAGGTTTTATTGGGTATCCAATGACGACCCAAATCTTGACATGTTTTCTATTACTTTACCACTTTAAATTATATTATTTTCACACCATTACATTTTACATTCATAAAATAGATTTTTATTAGACATCATTGGTGTTGGACTATTGAGTTTCACTCAAACCCTATTCAGGACTTTGTTTGGTACATAGGAAGATTTCATTAATGTAGGAAAAGAAAAAGGTAAGCACCCTACCATGGTGATTGATTTTTGTATTTGTTTCGGAGTATGAGTGTTACACCTGGACGTGTTTATGAAATAGTTACATTAAATAGTTTTTATTATTCAGTATCTCAATTTTCATGAAATAATGAGTTTAATTGAATCACAATATCCCCTTAATATAAAATTACTATTATATCATAGACGTTAGGTTAGTAGGAATAATTATAACTAACTTATGAAAATTCATTGGGAATTCACTGGCCATCAATTATTTATGAAAAATATAAATCAATTAGATACTTTTTTTTGAGTGAATTAATTTTGGTAATTAAATGAGATATATATGTGTAATATACTTAATAATTTTTTTTTATATTCATCCAATTGATATTTTAGTCATAGGGTATGAATAAAACTCTATTTGATGTATAAAAACCAATCATTTAAAAGGTTAATTTTACACCTTTGAATGGAGAACCCCTTTTAAATTTAGATTTTAACATGTGAATAATTTTTATATGAATACATAAACATGTTATTTTAAAGCGGGATATAAAATTTACTTAGGATGAATTTTTGATATTTTTATAATAACATTCATGTTTTGATAAATAGTAAAAATTTACTAAATTTTAATTGAAAATAACTTTTTTTCATTGAAATAATTTATATTGTTAAATTATATTATTGAATGTTTCCAAAGTATATATAGAATATTTTTTTACCATTTTATATAATTTAGGTCATTGGAATTAATTTTACACTAAATTCAGATGTAAAAACATTTCAATCTTTTTCAATATTTTAACTTTTAAAATTCGTTTTCTCATTTCCAAAATGGGATTAATTTTAAATTAATTACAGAAACTTGTGTGTTTTGAGTTTTGAAAAAAGTATTCCATATTTGGAATCACCTGGTTCAAATTATGTAAATATATTTATTTTATTTTTGAGCAATATGAATAGTAACTTTGGTAAATTTTATTAACACGGTAAAAGGGTAAATCGGGTAACTAAGGGTAAAAATAATACTATAAAATTATCCTAAGACTTGTCTTAATATAATTGGATGATTATAATTTTCCATAAAACATAATTGGGGTGAAATGGTCTCCATTGAAATCTACTTGGATGAGATTAGAACATTTATTTTATTTTATTTAAAGAAAAGTAAAATATTTCTCACTCAAACTTTAATAATTAAATTATTTTTAATATAATATTATACATATGATAAATTAGATTATAAATAATCATTTTAAAGATAAGATGTTTTTATTTATCATGAAAATTTATTTTTAATTTTTAAAAAATAAATAATTATCTTAAAGACTTATACTTGGATGGTGAAAAAATTAATTAATGGATGAGACATCAATAAAATGTTTTTTATTAACATATTAATGATAATCAAAAGGCACAAAATATTGACCAAAACTTATTGGTCGAGTATATATCAACAATATGCATCAAAAGGTGAACTTATTGACCATTTTGAATCTTATAGAAGAGATTATGACACTTATATTATTTTATTTAAAGTGAAGATAAATTTGTCACATTCATGTTTTAAAAGATTATATCATTTTTAATGTTGTGTATTTCGGAAGATAAATTTGACTAAAATTATTATTATAAAATATAATGGATTTATTTTCATCATATTATTTTATTCTGAATGTTTATTCAACAAATAAGTGTAGTTGGGGGTTGTCTTAGTGGTAATCACCCCTTAATTCTACATGAAAAATGGGGGTTGAAAACCCATTGGGCATAGGAACTGTAGCAGTGATGACACTGTAGAAGTGGTAGGTTACTGTAGCATTGGTAAGGGTACTCTAGCAGTGGCGGGTACTATGCAGGACTACAACAGCGCAGGTACTGTAGCAGTATTATTCACAGAATGGGACTTGGGCCAAAAAATGGCCCAACGGGCCATGTAATGGGCTAAATGCCCACTGAGCCTTTGGTCTATGTAATGGGTCTCCCTCTACCAAAGTTAAAGAGGTATTTTCTTTGATTTAATAATAAATGAGGCTTAAAACCCAACCTTTTAAAAAAGCAAATAAGTATATTAAATAATTAAACAAAATTGAGGTAGTTGTTAATTTATTAATGAAGAGATCAAATAAATGTTATTAAAAATATTTTAATAAATTTTATTTGGGATAATAATTATATCAAAAAAATTTAGATTACCTTGACCCCTTATGGATATAATAAAATATTTGGATCTAGGTTAACTTCTTATTTTTATATTTTAAAAAATCTATTAAATAAATAGTGTCAAAATTTCACTATTGATATTTTTTCAAAATAAGGTTTTATTAAATTATTTAAAAATCATATTTTTTTAAATATAGAATAATTATGATATGTTCTAAAATGTTCTAAAATGTTCTAAATTGTTCATTTATGAACTAATTTACTTCAAATATGCAAATATTTCACCCTTTTAATATTGAAATATTTGTTACCCAAGTTTAAAATTAAATAGAATAACTAAGTGATAATTAAAATGATAATGCTTAAATTGACATAAAAACTTTTCTAAAATTTATTGGTTGATTATATTAAAAAACTATATAATCTAATTTCTATATTTGGACATTTTGAAGGTTTTTATGTGGGGTTTAATTTTAGTATAAATTAATATTTTTAAGGTTTCCAAAAGTGTCGCTCCTCTCAATTATAAAAGGGAACTTCCTCCCTCAAATATAAATTTAATTTTAAGACTTCAATCTCGACCATAAACAAACCATTTCCATTATCAACTGACCTAGTAACATTATGGAGTTCCTAGTCTTCTTCAAAGACCAACTCTAGCGCTCTAAGATTTGATTTAGAGGAGGCACGTCAAAGAAGATAAAATATCATTTACCAATTATTTCAAACTTATTTATTATTATTCTTCCAACTCATGAGTTTGCCTCATTATAAAGTAATAAATATAGTATTAAATATATACTGAGAGGTTATTATGATTTATAAACTACCATATTCCACCTTCTACCCATCTTATTAAAAATGAAATCACCACGCGTGTGTACGTACGACTTACCGTCTCCACACTATTGGGTAATCCGTTTTTCACCAACAACTTACATGGATGAGTATAATGGTGAAATTAATAAATATATATGATTAGTATAAAATTATATTTGTTATAATATACTATAAACCATCCACTTCAATACTATTCAATAATTATGTGAATGATATCATCGCTCGTGCGTACGTATGACTTACCGTCTACACGACGTGATGTGATTTGTTCTATATAATATTCATTAAATAATGATTATATAAATGAATTTAATGAATAAATATGATATATATTTTACTAATACCATTTCGTAGATGATAAAAATATAAACTAAAAGGAGTAATAAGAAGTTATTCAGCAAAACATGCATAAGAACATAAAAGAGTTAATACCTGAATAACGAGTAACAATGAAATGTTACTAAGAAATAAATGAAAATATGATCCTAAATGTTTTCATAATCATTATTATGATTTTTGAATAAATCAGGAACATTATATAAATCATTATACAAGATGTTCAGATACATACAAAGCATATCAGACCTAAGGCAAGGGATAATTTTCCAAATCTTGTTTTTGTACGGGATGGTTTATTCGTAAGTATTTAATGGGGAATAATTATCAGCCAAATCCATGTTTCCTAAATATTTATTTAAAAATATTCTTTATATCCCTCTATAATTTTACCCATCGGTAAATTTTTACTAAACGATATCAATGGAATCTTTTTTCATTTTCGGTATAAGGTACTTTATGACTTCTCCAAAAAACATACAAGAATATTGTTTTTCTATCTTGTATGACATGAACGTATTTTTATGATTTAATAATTCCTTATTTCATTGAATATTTCCCTAAAATATTTCATTTTTATTTTCACATAACATGATTTCTTCTAAAATCGTGTGGCATTTTGAAGAAGGAGAACATTTTTGAAGAAGAAAGGATACGTTCCTCAGAAATTAATTTCAAGTGTTTTCTCAAAATTATTTTCTATATAAGATGAAACTATTTAAATTATGTTATATTTGTATCCCTATTATTAATATGATTTTATTGTGTTTATGAAGGAATGTTATTTAGGAAATCCATTTGTTTTATATCAATTACAATGGAATGATGTTTAAGAAACCCATTTTATTTCATGAGTTATGCTATGGGTAATGTTTTTTTTTGTTTTTGTGGAACACATAATAATGGATAAATTATGAGATGTGTGGGACTAATATATTACTCCAATTTATTGGGTAAAGATTCATATCTCATGAGATATACATGACTGGAATGTAAAGTAATTCTGATTTAGTAATACAGGGATGAAACGAGGAGTGAACTCAATTCAGTAATGGAGTTTGTCTGCTTTGATGGTCTCAAAAATGAGCCTTGAATAATATGAAATGATTTTCTATGCTTATGTGTGTATGCGAAAAAATTTCATGTCTTATTTTATGAAAATTGGGATTACATTTCACTTTTATGATTTATCCCATGACATGATATTTTGATCTTTTATATGTAGGATAAGATTTTCAAATGGAATGTTCTTATGATTATGATATGATTGATATTTCCCTTTTTTACCCTTACTGAGAATTTGAGATCATCATTTCATATGTTTCTTTTCCCTAGGTCATGAGGAAGGGTATTAATTAAGATATGTCAAAAAAGGAGTCTAGTTATGAAGAAATAAGTGGGAGACAATGTGAATGTTTTATGAACCAGTTATTTATGATTCCTAGTTTCTAAAGACACTAAAACTATACGGTCTTGGCATGGTTTTTTGTTATTTTATGTAATAAATATTATTAAATGTTGATTTAAAATCTATATTTAAAGTATGGGCCATTATAATGAGAGTAGAGAACTAAACTAGGACTCATAATACACATGTGGTTTAGATATTTTTTGAATTTTTTTTATTTTTCTTATCCTATTATTGGTTCTATGACTATTTACATGATATGTTTGACCTATATTTTTCATATACATGACATAATTTGTTTATAGTAATGCCTTAATACCTTATTTATATTATATTTATTTTCTATATGTATTTTATTATCTTTATTTCTGATGGGCATCACTTTGATATAGATGGTATAGTCTCCTCATGGTACCACCATACACCCTCATTGCTAGTCAAAAACCTTTAGTATATGAGGAGTCATGATTTATGATTTTTTTTCCACTAGATAGGTCACTTTTTAGTGAAATGTACTTAGTAAGTCACAACATTCAATATTTATTCTTATCTCAACCTACCTTATATTCCCATGAGCACACAATTATTCTAATTTTTCTTTATTGAATTTCCTATCATATTTTTAGATCCATTTAGAAAGCTCAGTTGATTATATTTGTAATTTAAACTTTCCACTTCAATCAAGTTTAGATTCAATTTTCATTGTACTTGTAAATTCATCTTCTTTAACTGGTATCCACAATTTCAGGTTTATCTAATAGTTGCAGTTTGATCTTCATGTAACTCGATTTTGGATCTTCAACAATGAACTAATGAAAATTACTCTTCTAATAATGACTAATCTAGTCCCCCAAATGAAATTTAATATATATATAGCAATTTAGTAGGGAATTGTTAGTCCAAATAAAGGATTTTGGTAAATTAAGGACTAGTCTTACGATAGTTTGGGTTACAGTAGTGTTGTAGTCAAATGTGAGAATGATGAAGTAGGTCCAAACCCTTATTGCAGCAACTTGAGGATCTTTATTCGGTAGGTTGGTAATGAAGTCAACCATCTTAATGGTAATATGCAGTCGATTCATCTCTTCGATGGTGTAGGCTGCATTAAATCTTCATGTAGTATCTTGAGATACAAAAGGGGAGAAAAATGTTGTAGCTTTAGGCTTCTTTGTACGGTTACTTGATCTATGATAAAGATGCATGATAGATTTTATTTTCCTGATTTTGAGTGTGGTTGATGCACTCACCATGTGGTTGATTTATAGGATCAACCAATCGTTTGTGGGGGTGAATGTTAAGTGAACATGTAGTTGACTATGAGTGATTTTTTCAGTCGATACATGACTTTGTTAAATTTCAACCACATATTACACATAGCAAAAAAATATTTACAACATGTTTTTTAGTATTAAAATAAAAATGATTTACTCATTAAAAATTAAAATTAAAAACAATAAAATTTTAAATGTATAAAATAAAATTGTGGCTTATAATTAAATTAAAAAATTGAATAAATAACTAATTTTTAAACAAAATATCAGTTATGTTATAGATTAAAAAAATTAAAAAAATAATGAACTACTCAAGTTTTATCTAAATTGAGGGGTAAATTATCATTGATGAACTACTTAAAATTTGTAAATTTTGGTCTCTGATCACTCACCCACACTTGAACTATTGAACTCCCAGAAAATTTTATCAATGAACATCCAAAAGAAAATCATTAATCCATTATTAAATTTTTTTATTAAATAACACTTTGATTTTTTAAAATCAAAACTACAAAAATCATAAAAACCCATCAACATTAAAATATTTAAAAAGAAAAAAATTACAAAATCATATTTTGAAGTACCATTTCAAATGAATTTTATTTTGAAAAATCAATTGATGACAAATAAAGGACATACTCAAGAAATTATAAACAACCAAAATAATAGCGAGGGAACCATTTTTTGGATATTATAATTGAAAATTTCATCATAATTTATAAATTAATTTGAATGTACTACTCTAAATTAAATGAAAGAAAAATTTCCACATACGATAGTAAAATAGACATATTTAAGTGAAATGAGAGTTTTAATAAGTAGAGCTTCCATTTATTGCTTTATCCTATTTACTTTAAACTAGAGTTCCAATTTCAACATCATTGTTATAAATCAAATGAAATTTTTATAAGTCAATCACATATTTCTTCATCTAAGTTTGATATTCCTATCACCTCAATGATTTAATTTTTTATTAGGAAGTTACTAAGTTTTTCCCAACCATGACTATGAAAATTATTATGTAGAGAACTTATTATGTATGAAAAAATGGGACTCACTCACAAAACTGGTGATGAATATCAAAAATATTCACCATGGGTCCCCAATTACCCATTTTAATCTATTTTCAAAGGAATTATATCAAATTATTTTATGTTTTCTCCTTGATTTGTTGCTTTTTCCAAAGGCCTTTTCACCTAGTATTTGGTTCAAAATTTCTATGAACTCATGTTAAAATTTCAATTCTAGAAAGAAATTTTCACTCAGAATTAATTTCCTAGTCTTAAGACTAAATTACATTAAGAAAAATAGTAAAATCACTCATTAATAATTTTATATTTAAATGATTCCATAAAATGATATAGTTCTAAATGATTACATGGAGTTAAAAAATTCATAGTGTTTTAATTTTATCCAAAACTGAGTTTAAAAACTAAAATACTATACATAAATATTTATACATGTTCTAAATATTTTTTTATATTTATTATTATTATTTTTTTATTTCCAAAATAATATTCATTAAATTGATTGGAAAAACAAGAAAATGTAAAAAAGTTCATATAATTCATCCATGAGTTATCATACCCCACCCTTAATCTCTACTACATCCTCAATATAATTCGACAAAGATTATTAATTTTCAAATATGATTTTGTGTATGAAAAAATAGAACAATAATTTTCATGGATGGAAACAACCTGGATGCAATTATTACATTATATGTAGAGAACATAGGAAAAAATTCATTCCCACATTTTTTGGATTTTAATGGTATTCATTCATATCCTATAACTGAGGTACATCTACACCATACATTAAAAATAAAATAAAATATTTTATTCAGACATATAACTTTAAAATAAAATTAAAGGGAAAATGGAGATAATCATATAAGAATCTAAAGTAAAATCCCTAAGAGGTGTTGTGGTTTTTTACTATCCACACCTAGATATGACTGTAATTATCCACAATCCATTGGATGATTGGATTTTTGTTGTAAGAACCACCACATTATTCTCTCCCAACACTTCCCAATATTCCTAATCTTTTAGATTTATTTTTTAGTAAAATTAAGTGTTTCCATCCCCTTAACATTGTAATACAACACACTATGTGGAGATAAAAGGATGTTTTCTAGGGCATCTTTTTTTACTAGATTAGGATGTCCATCTATCCCTCTACTTCTTCTTCTTCATATTCCACCGTAATGGACTTCATTAAATTTTCAAATAATTCCTTATTTATCCCCTCCTCATCTTGTTGGTAGAATAATATTTAAATTATAGGTCTTTATTATCTTTAATGGCACCCCTCAACTTCTTCTCTAGTGAATAAGGAAAACTATGACTCAACTTGAATTAAAAATTCAAGACATAGGGATTTATAATTTAATCATTTAAATGAAAATTAAAATATAGTTTAGTTTAGATAATGATCGACTCCCTTAAGTTTCTTGACCTCAAGATATTTTTCTTAAAGGAATGTCTCAAGTAAGTACCTAATAATATGGTGGAGAGAGGGTTATTCAATTAGTTCCTCCACCTTCTTAGTTGAGATTATCGTGGGGTGAACATTGGGTTAATTTTCATTAATAACACTATAAGCCTCATATTTTTATTGTTCCCTTAAGTTTTAGATAGTGGGTGTGACTTGATCAAGCATGTTCTTTAGCTTATCAATATTTAGGGTTTCCTCCCACATTTCATCTTGATCTTGGGTGAAAGATTGTAAGTATACATGCATGTTATGAAGATATTTCATGATCATGACAATAAGATCACTACTATTTTCTTATAACTTGTTATTGGAATAATAATCCATTTTATGTATTTTAAATTTTAAATTAAAAATAGAAAATTATTTACAACATGAAAGAAAAAAATGATTTAACGACCTTACTCCCTAGTAATAGTTCCAATGACGTGAGAGGTTGTTGCGGGCCTCACACACAAAATTTATAAAACCTATAATATAGTCTAGTGGGACTGAATATGTTTATTCTCAAGGAATCATGAGTTCACTATTTAATATCTAGAACACTTATGTATTTTTTTTGTATTCAATGTTTTTAAAGACCCCAAATATAAGGTTATGATTTTTTTAATGTGCGTGGACAAAAAATAAAATAAAATAGTAAAAACCCAAGATAGTTGTTAGAGGGGAAAGGAAATGAATCCAAGATTCCATGACTAATAACCTTCATTATCCATTTATATTATCATTATCTAATTGTTAATGAATCTAGTATCATTCATGCATTACTAAACTCTTCTAAAATTGAAAGATCATTTGTGCATTCATAAATCTATTAGGTATACAAAATTTAACTTCCTCTACGGTTTTATTTGATGTACATGACACAATTGTAGACATGTCACCTAAGTGAACCAAACTCCATCATTTGTTGTTCATGAGCAAATTCCATCCATTCCATCATAGATGAAGAGAACTGAAATAGAGGATGAATCTATAGAGGATGTAGTGAAATATAAATAATGAAAGGGAATATGGATGATCACTACACTAATATCAAAACAACACCCCTGCATCTTCACAATTGAATTAAAACCTAAGAAATTAGAAAGAGGATTTAGGAAAACAATAGATCTCTTTAGTATTATATGATAATGGATTTTAATAGATCATGTCCACAATATGAAGGTTGAAGAAATGAAAAACAAAAAAAATATATGAGAGATATAAAATAACTTCACAAAATATGAATAAAATTATATAAAATAAATACAGAGAAGAATCAAAGTTATAAATATTGTCTAGTGAATGTGTAATAATCCTCTCACAAACCCCCATTAACTTTTTGTATAGTTTTTTCAACCCATATCAATGAATAAAAAATAGAAAAAACATAATCAGTTAAAGTAATACCCTATGATCAAGCTCTGTAATCATTCTAAAAAAATAAAGGAATAATAATTCACTCCATTGTGGCTATAATCAAAATCATGTACTATGTGAGGAATTACCATTGAGTATGATGATACAAGCCTCATGTGAGTAGTTTGAATTATTCATATGTTATTTACATGATGGATATAAATCAGAGTCCATTCATCAATATTTGGATTTTTCATGCTCTTGGGCTTCGAGTTGAGTGGACAAGCTTGGGTCTTCAAGCATGGTTCTTCTTATAATTGGACTAATCTTGTTTTAGTCAAGCATTGGTGTTGGAATAGATCTAGAATGGTATTTTTCTAGAGTGTGGTGGTGAAGAATAATGTGAATTTTAGTGAAGATAAACTTCAAGAATGTTATGAGGATTGGGTGATGCTATAATCTTAGGTGAAAACTGAGGTGAATAGTGTGTGTGATATTAGAGGTGATGTTATAGAGATTTAAAAATTTCATGGAGGTAAAGTACTTGGTTCAAGAATAAAATCAAGCACCTTGTGAGTGCCCTCTTATAAACATAGAATTGTTGTGATGGGAAGAGTCGAGGTCACCTCATTTATCATTTTCAATCTCCACAAGGAAAAAAGAAGGGGTAATCAAAGTTTTCAATTGATGTGTCTATTGTAATAAAAAATAAACTCAATTTGATCTATAACTCCATTACCAATTTTTGGAGCAGTAATATTCTTTGGTTCAAATTAAAATGAACAATAATAATGAAAAAAATTAGACAAGATCCTCGAGTTTAATTTACTAGAAATGGAAATATTATAACATTTGGAATACCCAATATTTAACATTAATCCTAAATCGACCCACCTTAGTTTCTCACAAGTACATATATATTCCAATTGGGTCTAGTTGTATTTTATACCATGCGTTGAGCTCCATTCATAAATCTTGTATGACCATATTTTGTGTTTTGACTTTACACTTCTTATAATTTTGGTTTTGATTTTCAATGGAATAGAAAATTATCATTCTTCAACCAAAATCCATGAATTTTGGTTTGTCTTACAAATGAATTTAAATCCCCATGAAATATATTTTTTGATCTTTAAAAATAAACTCATGACGATTCTTCTTCTCATAGTTTTTTCTTGAGCTTCCCAATATTTACTTTAATAGGCATGTAATAGTTCTATAGGGAATGATCATTATGGATAAGGGCTTATGGTTGATTCAAGATTAGGAAAGTGGATTCATGGGTTATAGTGGTGATGAATTCAACCTTGAGAAGGTTAATGCACAATCAGTTCATCTCCTTGATGTGGTAGGTTATTCATGTAGGATCTTGAGCTACCACAGGGGAGGGAGGTGTGATAGCTTGAGGCTTCTTATTAAAATAACTTAGATTTCCATCGAGATACATGGTATCTTTCCTTTACCATATTTAGAGTCTGATCAATGTACTAAATGTGAGGTTGATTTCCAAGATCGATCAATCAACTATGGGGTGTGTGGAAGGTGAACATGTGGTCAAACATGAGTTATTCTTGTGGCCAATCTATACCATTTTTAATTTTCAACATCATCATTCCTATAGTGAAAATATATTTATAGTAAATATTTTAACCAAATTAAAATAAAAACGAATTACTCATTAAAAATTAAAATTTAAAAAAAATGAAATTTCATTTTTCTAAAATAAAATTATTACTTCCAATTAAATTTAAAATTTGAATAAATCCTTAAAAAATGTTTTAATCCAATTATATATTATGTTCTAGATTTTAAAAAATTAATAAAATAATGACTCACCTAGGTCTAATATGAAGTTAATTGTAAATTATCATTGAAAAACACCTTAAAGTTTCAAAATTCTAGACTCTCATCATCTTTTGACTTATGTTCGGTCCCCTTTCACTTCACATCACTTGGGTGATGCCCCTAATTCAACCTTATTCTTGGTAATATAGATTTATTAAAATCATTATCTGTTAAAACTACATGCGTATTGATTTATGTTACAATGGGGTATATTGTGATGTTTAGATTTTCTATCCAAGGCTAATCCATAAATTCCATTTCCATACTCGATTCTACCAAAGTAATGTGACCTTTACCTATTCACATTAGATTTCATTCCTCCTTCTCTCACCCGGGAATCCTTACCTTTCTTTATTACTCTCCTATACATGAGTCTGTTTTGTATATAGGATTTACTACAAAACCTATGTCTAGCATGATTTTTAATCAAAAAGGATAAACTGTGATTTCCAAGTCTCTTGTCTTGGGTATAACAAAAAATATATCATTTAACCATCTTTTCTTGGTGTCAAGTTCCCCGTTATTGTGTTACCTTTTCTCGTATAACATAGATTCACCATCATTATTTGAGGATATAGTTCAAGATATATGATCATAAACTAATATCCACCATATGATCAAATATGTATGACCATAAACTCTAATTCAAATTGGTTTAAGCGGTAAAACCTTAAAATCCAATCCTATTTGATCACAGTTATATGACCTTAAACTATATATTCCCCATGATTTCATAAGTCCTTGACTTAGAGTATGATCATAACCCATTATCAAGTCTCTTTTTTTGGGGTTAAAATTTACATATAGTAATAAATTACATTGTTCTATATTACCTCTATCAATATCAGTATACCCTATTAATATTCCCAATGTATAGTGGCATATACCTAGAGGTCTCAAACTCATATTGATAATTTAATTATCTTATCTAATACACTTTGTGTACTTTAAATTTTAATATACCCCACAAAAAATCATTTTAAAATTGACAACCATTGGTTTATGATGATGTCATATATATATATATATCAATTTTTTATTTTCAATACCTTTATAGGTCACACATATTCTAGGAACTTCCTTGATATCAATGTAGTGTAACTCATGTTTCAAATATAGTCAATGACCATCCTCAACATTTATTACCCCAATTTTTAATGATATATAAGTGTAACACACCTTTATAATAGTTTTCTAGTTCTCATCCTAATCCTATTTCTCAATTCTCCCTTTGGTTCAAACTATTAAAGTAAAAAATTTACCTTTCCCCCACCTCCCTCAGTTTAAGAGGAGGTTCAAGGCCCTTGGTTTTTCACTCCATTCATTTCAGTACATTGTATTAAAAATTGGTGTTTTGGAATAATATCCACACTAATTATCTCATATTTTTTTGGAGCCCTTATAATGATCAATGTGACATTTTGACCTTGACCAATCCACCCATATTGTGTTCTCTCATGTAATATGAATGATATTTTATTACCTTTTGTTTCTCAAATAATTAATGAATTACATGGTATTAGAGGTTCAACTAGATTGTTTCATTATAGTGATTGATATGTATCAAAATTTAAAGTATAGAAATCAAACATTTATGATATTATTCGTTGAAGAAATAAAATGAGGTTCATCAATAACTTGGAGCCTCCTCTTCTATAAAAAATTTTCTTATGACAGTACCAGATTCATCGACTACTTAAGCTCAGTCATCCTTTTCTAGGAGGATTCAACAAGCTATCATAGCCTTATTATCTCGTCCATCTTGACTTGAACCTATGAGATCACCTAGACTGCTTTTAATTGGATTTCATCTTGTCGATCCTTTCACCCTTCCACTTATGTCATCGCTTGAGAAAACTCAATGATAATATCTACTAGCCGAGTCCTCAAGAAAATGACTTCCAATTCTTTCAATAAGGTATGGACTTAAATTTGGAACTACACCTCCTCCCATTGATGAATCTTATATTGAATCAATTATAGAGTCTCCACTATTTGGGACTTATACTCATCCCTGAAAAAATCAGCTTATCATGCCTCAATTCACCCCCACTAGACTAATAAATCATAGACCATGGAATTTAGGTCATGATAGTTGACCCTACTTGTATCCAAGATAAAAAAATGGTGTATAATTCCTATTTGGATAACCATATCTGCCAGTATAGTGTATGGGATGAGCATCCAGATGTTCTTCCATAAGCTTCACCACATCACTTAGTTTTCCTTGGTCATGTTTTAACCTGAGTTGCATTGATCTTATAGGGATGATTAATACTCGGGGAACTACTAAATCAATGAATATGAAATTTCAACTTCAAACCCCATTTTTCTAGGTTCCATTGAAGAAGGAATACATGACATACTAGGGACCATATATTATGACTCCACCTTCATAATCACAATATTCTCCTTATGGGTGACTAATACCTTAGGGTCGAATTCTACCACCGATGCATTGGTAGGGTCTCCATCATGAGTGTTTTAAATACTGTACATCTATATGGTTGAGTAATATGGAAGTTAATTCTTAGAATATGGCGACTCATTGTTTACGATCCAAGTTATATTCCATAAAGTGTATGCTTATGAAGGTGTTGGGACCACTTTGTATATGAAGATTGTATTTGTTGTCAACTTTTGTCAATGCTGGTCAAAATGAAGAAGGAGATGAAGAAGGACTCCAAAGTTAATGGAGATCGACTGAAGTGAGGATGCCTGTAGCATTGTTATGTAATCATAGCATTGAATTTCAGGCTTGGGCAACACTTCATGAAGAGAAATCAGATGATGCTTTGCTGGTATGTATTTCACACAAATCATGAGTTAGGAGAACTTGTGATGCAAGCCTTATGAAGGAAAGGGGGAGAAATGATGATGCCAGTCAGATAATGTTTTGATTGGAAGGGATGATGCTGCTGGAAGATAGGAAAGATTCAGTTCCCATTGCAACTCTGACGATGCTTAAGCTGATTTATCAAAGGATAAATATCACGATAGTGGGATTCGTGATAAGAGCAGAAGAATGGATATGGGAAGCAGTAAAGAGATAAAATGGCAAAGAAATAGACAATCTGGGGATGGCAGAAAAGCACAATTTAAGGTGGCGCCGTTTTCCAGTGTTTGCCAAATTTTAGGGCCTCAAAATCGGGAGATGAAGAAATGTGCTTGGCAATGGATGTTGCGCTGAAGATGGTTTATACGTGCAAAAGAGTTATTCAAGGTCAGAACTATGAAAAATGACAAAGGAATGGAGTGCGCGGAAATTTAGGCACGTTTCGCGCAAAAATAAAGTGGTGCGCGCAATATCTGCGGGTTGCGCGAAAAATCTGCGGGTTGCGCAAAATATTGGCATGGTGCGTGAAATTGGGGAATGAAGTTTTCACGCAAATGATGATTCGAGATCAGAAGATCAAAAATTGGCAAAGGCATAAAATGCGTGAAATATTGGAGCAGTGCGCGAAATCTGATGTCGCAGGAAAGATTGGGTTTGCGCGCAATATAGAACGCGGTGCGGAATTTTGCGCGCAATTGGTGCTTCATGCTTAGAAGGATGAAAAATGGCAAAGGCATGAGGTGCGCAAAATATTGAAGCATGACGCGAAATATGAAGTTACATAAAAGATTTTTTACGCGCATGGAGGAGGTTTTACGCGCAGGAAGAGGTTTTTATGTGCAAGGTCAAAACTGCCTATAAATATGGGGTGAACCCCTCTCATTAGTAGAGACTCGACACTTAGACAAATCCCGAGCTCTGGCGCGCGGAAAAATTGTAGTATAGAGCATTGCGCGAAAAGAAGAAGTGTTGCGCGGAAAAAGAATTGTTGCGCGAAATAGGATGTTCTGCGCGAAAAAGAAGAGTTGTGCGCGAAAAGGGTTTTTCGCGCCAAAAGGTGTTTTTACGCGCAAGGCTTGAATTTTATACGCAAGCCACCTAGAAGGTTGCGCGAAAAATTTGAGGGTACCGCAGGCCTTTGATAGGTACAGAGCACTCTCGAAGCAGCCTTGTGGAGGAAAAAGAACTGTGAACCATTCGGTTTCACAAAGAGAAGTTGAACCGCACTCACACGACTGGTGTTTAACACTCTCGTTGTGCTTTGCGAAGTGAAGAAGAACTAGACGTGCAATTGAACTCATATCTGCACAAAAGAAGAATTCAGTATACCAATACACTCAGGTGTTGGTATTGAGAAGAGAAGGAGGAGGAGAAGAAGAACAGAGTATGCCCAACTGAAGGCTGACAATTATTCAGGGTAGTTTAATTCAGATGATGCTTTTTGAGCAGATCTTCAGGGATTGAATAATCACATTGGTGTATGTGATTCTAGCTAAAGAAAGAAGGTGATTAGTGCAGTCAGTTGTTGCACTAAAAGGAAGAAGGAAGAAGAACTAGTGCAATTTGTTTTTGCACTAGAGAAGAAGAGAAAGAAATAAGAGAATTGCTTGCCTACTGCTTTGCAAGTAATTAAGTGAAGAGCACTACAATAGATCAAGAGCAGAACCAACCTTTTGAAGAAGGAATAAGACTGTCTTGATAGGCAGTATAAAAGAACCAACTAGAGGCTGCAAGTTGGACTTGGCTTTCACCAGTCCAGGGAAGAGGATTGTTTCCCACCCCCCTCCAAAGTGTAGGGACTCACACTGGCTAGAGGATTGTTTTCCTAGCCACTCCATTGTAACAACATTTTACTTTATAATGGAGAATCCATGCAGTGGTCATACCCATGCATGGCAAGGACGTAGCTACTCTTATTGAGTGGTGAACCTTGTAAAAATATCGTGTGCACATTTTTACTGCTTTCTATTATTGCATGCGACAGGGAAAAGAGAATAAGAGAATCAAGATCCTAACAGGTCTAGAGGTACAGGGATAAAAGTTGGAATTGGATTAAAAAGTCCCCAACACTGATTCACCCCCCCTCTCAGTGTTAGGTATATCCCAAACTGGTCCTTTCAGAAGGGATGTGGGCCTTCACAATATGTCCAATGAAATGAACATTTACCCAAATGTACTCTAATGGGATTCTAAACCAATGAACTAGGGTGTAAAAGTTATCCTCTAGGATTGAGACATCATCCAAAAATCCATAGCCATAAATGGAAAATCTTTGGGATAATAAATACACCCTATTGTCTTACCGAAAAATGTTTTATAGTATCCAGTTTCATGGTTCAATCTATTCATTGGGTCTAGCTTTGGGGTTCTCTACCATTTTATCTCTACCTTTAGAAATATCTTAGAAGAATGGGGAAGAAATGTCATAAGTTTTTTGAGGTATTTTAAATATGACAAATTCTTGTACACATAACTAAGAGTTACAAAAGTTCAATTCAATTAAAGGGATGGACTCATGAAACCCAAGGTTATTGAGTCATAAGGACTTTGTGAATAGGGTGTATTTTTAGAAAGATATTTATAACTCAATTTTCATAAAGAAAAATAGTCCCCTTCCCCCAACAATATATATTGAGGTATTGGTGACCTTTAAGCTATCTGAGTTTCATGATAATGGGAATATTCCTTAGAATTTGATCCTCCTCACCCCAATAAGAACATATTCTGAGGATGGTAATTTACTAACACTAGAAGATGAATCCAAGGTAGGTCAAAGATGAAGAAAAACCAAAGTAAGAAACAAAAACCCAAATTCAAGAGTATCTAACAAATAATTAAGTTTATCAAGTTCATATATGGATTTTTTATAGAAGACAATTTTTTTCTAATCACGAAACCCCCAAATTTCATAAAAATTTACCAAAGAAACTCCCTTGAGAAGAATATTATAAATACCCCTCATATTACCATTTTTAGGGGGGGTGGAAGGGTGGGGGTAGATATTTTCAAAAATTTAAGCATCTCAACTTATTAAACCTCGATTCCCATGTATCAGACAACAATGATTAGAAAATTTCCATGGAATCCGATATGTGAGAAATTTTATGCAAATTACCTCAGTTATTCCCTTTAATGTGTTGAAATAAACATGTGACTATTTTTCAAAACACCTATTCCTTGAATAAAATGGTTTTGAAAAGGAATAAATTCCTCATAAGATCAATGCTTCACACTAACCATATCTTGCATGAAACTATACTATGAAAAACCATTTCATTCCCCATTAACAGTGACACACTTACATGAGGGTGATGACATATGTTGACTGCATTCACCTAATATGAATCTACTAATGAAAATTCCATATGAATTATAATAATTTTAAACTATCATCCCATGGATATTTACATCATACATGGTAAGGGTATAATTTATTCAAGCCCTAGACATATCCTTGTTGCTTCTAGGAATGGTTTGGGAAAACCAATGCTTAATAACCATTCAATCCCTTTTGGTTTTTCCTTTTACAATTCAAGAGTCTTTATTGTATGAGGTTAAAATACATGGACTTTTATTATCACATGACCTTAAATTATTAAACTTGAACTACTTGGGATTTATTCATTTCTATAGGATATAAAATATTCATCTTTTAGGTTCATTCCTAAACATCCTAAAATACATTCTCTCCCTAGAGAGGTGGTATAAACCATAACCTGATTACCTTTTTTAAGATCCTTAAACCACTTGAGTTACTATATATAATTATTCATTCCATAGAGTTCTACCAATATACTATAAACTATAAATTTCCTCATTACAATCTAAACCATGAGTGTCCCCACAATACTCTAAACAGTGAGTATCCCCATTGGACTCTAAACCAAGAGTGCCTTCTTATTTTGCTTCAAACCATATAGTTCTATTACCTACCCACCTTAAAACCCATAGAAATATCCTTCCTTATGTGATGATAATAATATTTCATCATTTCCTAACATTATAATTATATAACATCATCCAACACATTCAACACATTTATCCCTATGACTGTAAGTTCTTTAATTTTTTAAAGAAATAATCAATGTAAATAACTGATGTACATGAGGATGGAGTTGGGAAGGTTTTTAAAACAATGTATTAAACATATTATGGAGTTATATAATAGTATATATTATCTTTAGTGAGGTGATATTTCCACCCATCTCCCCATATAATCAAAATTTCCATCAACATCACCCAGAAGATGAAATTCCTCCTACCTTTGGAAAGTGGGAACATGGGAATATATCTCAAAAAAACTATGAATCCATGATCATCCCAATGAAATAATTAGAAACAAACATTCCATAACTACCATAAAATAATCACCTTCAACATCCACTAGCTATTCCATCATCTAAATAATCACACAACAACCCATTATACACTATTGTAATAACAACCATATCTCATCATCTCAAATAGCCACAACAACCAACCAATACCACCCAATCAAAATAATAAATACCCAATACATAAAAAAGGTAATATTACCAAAAAACCACTCTAACAAAAAATTATTAATCATTATTTCAAATTAGTCAAGCATCGTACACAAAACAACATTTTACTTATTTTATATTTCCATACAATCAGCTCATTACAATCTTTACATGATTAATTATTTATGAGAGGTGATTCAGACACCCTAAAAAATAAAAATAAGGTTTCTATAGTAGTCAATATAATTAAATTCTTGTAAATATATAGATAAAAAATGGAATTTTATAAAACATATATAAATAAACTCTTCCCCATCCAATTTCATTATCCAGTTCATTATCTTAATTAGATCCATCCTTAATATCCACCTAATGAAAAAAACGTCATAACTCTACTATTTCACATAAATAGAGTAGGATAAGTCCATAATAATATATTTTAACTAAATATTAAATGATTTTCATAAAAAAATGAGAATTGGATGAATATCCTATTAATAACACTAAAAGAATATCTTTAATAGCTTATAAAACATTGAGTTCCTTCAAGAACATGACCAAAGACCAATAAATATGAAGCCAAAACACCCTCACAAACTCTCCCAAGAATAATTAATAAGGAATTTAAGAATAATATAAATAAAATAAATCACCTTGGATCACATTGATATTTATCTCTTGAATTGTATAGATAAAACCAACCGAAGGAGGACTAGTGATCTCCACGAACACACCAATTGTTGTCAAAGGTTTGAAGGTAGTCATATAAATAGGGTAAAATAAAATTATAAACCTATATTTATAATTACTTATTATAAATAAAGAATCATTTCTTGATCATGTTACTCAAAACATATTTCATCCTTGATCAAAAATTCCTTGTGTGATATCTCCTCAAATCTTGGTGTCAAACTTCCTCAAAACTAACCTACTTAATGAAGGTCACATCATACCAAGGTGATCATGCTAAAATTATTGAACCCATAAGGATCACAATGTGATAATAACCCTTATCATACCAAACCTAAAATTCCCAATATAAATAATAGAATGATGAAAGAAACTATGGTGCAATAGACCTCAAATAGATTGATCTAAAAAACTGTCCACCTTAGACATCACACCATAATAGGTAGAGTCATTTTGAAATAACTATCACATAAGATTAATTCATGGGTTCTCAGATAATATTAGAACCCTAAATGTAAGAAAAATATATAATAATTCATGTTTCAATGTCTCTATATTTTATTTAAATAAAGACAATGTTCGATAACATACAAGATACATAACACCGAGATTAAACAAAAAATGAGTTAATATTATTTAAAAGTGACCACTATAAAATAGCTTCTAAATTGGTGGGAATAAATACTATGAACTAAATTATGAAATATATAAGTTTCTTACTCAATTCTAATTTATTATTTAATATTTTTATATAAGCACTTGATTTTTAGTAAAGTCATTTTATCTTTCAAAAATACATTTCTGTTCAAAAATGGGTTTTCTTGATTTTTTTGAGTGAATATTATAATTAATTTTGTAATATTTTAGAAAATTTATTTCCTTTTTTAATTCATAACCTCAAAATTATCTTAGAATGAATTATTGGGAATTTTCTGAAAGGATTGATTTCTCAATGAATAATGTAAAACACTATTTTTTATTTAAAAAGTAAAATACTATTTGTGAATAATTTTAAAATTAAATTAGAACAATTTTATTTTAAAAAAAATCAAATTATGGGTTTTAACTGGATTTTATAGATGAATTTATTATAAAAAAATTTCATATTTTAAAAGAACATTTATCTGAAATACAAATTTTTGTACTTTTTTTTCAGTTTTATTTTAAATTAAATTCTTAAATTTCTATTTTTAAGTGTTTAAAAATAGAATCCATATTTAGGAGTATTGGATATAAAATTTATAAATAGTTACCTTATTTTGTCGATATTAATAGTAACCTTAATATTTTTTGTTACCGAGATAAAAGGTAAATCTGGTAATTAAAGTTAAAAATAAAATGAAAAGGATTAAAAAATGGTCCCAACAATTGCATTAATTTTATATGATGATTAAATTTCATAAATAATCATCCAAAATTTGGTTATATGGAATTTTTTTCTTTTTAGTTGTGATTATATCTTTTATAATATATTATTTAAATAAAAGTAAAAAATGTCACACTCTTTTTTTAATAACTATAATATTTTTATAAAATGGTTAACTAGAAGATATGTAAATTTATAAATATTAATTTAAAATCTATAATATTTATATTCATAATGGTAATTTATTTTTAATTTTTAGTGGGGAAATAATTAAATTAAATGATCACACAATGCTAACGTAGTAATTATTTAATTAATATAAAAATAAAATTAATGATCTTAAAAATATTAAACAAATTATAATTTGAGATAATTATTGTCATAAAATAATTTAATAGATTTAAATGATTTTTACAAATGTATTAATATATATTTTTAAAACATTTCTTGTTGTCTTTATGTTATTAAAATCAAAGTAATGAATATTTCTACAAATTGACATGAATGATATATTATAATAAATAATGTTTTATTAAATGATAAAAAATTACTAAAAATATAATATTAAGTAAAGGGATTAGGATATGGTTTCTAATATTAAAACTTTTCCATTTATGGTCCGTTTTTCCACTTATAGTTACTATAGTTACCCTCAAAGAGTAAAAAATCCTTATTGTTACAAATAAGTGTGAAAGGGGTTAATGAGGGGTTAAAACAAAAATAAAAGTGTAAAAATATTTTCGAAACTTGTATAATTTTTATTATATTATATTATTTAAACCTAAAATAATCCAATATTCCAAATATATTAGTTATGAACCATTTTTAATTAAAAATAAATTTATATTAATTTAATATTTTGAGAAATTCCAAGAGTTCCCCTCTCTTCTCTTATAAAAAGGAATATATTCTTCTCATTTATTCATACTACATAGTCCATTTGTTTTTAGAATAATATGCTCAAGTAATTTCCCAAAATCCAACCCTTCATTTTATAGGTATGGTTTTAAGAACAATACCACCCTTAGTAGGATTAAGGTGTTAAATAAATAAGACTTTCCAAAGAAGATGTATATTTTTAATCGCATGTATTAATTTTTTTTATTATTTCATATCATTAAAATATTATAAAAAACATGAATATACAATAACCAAAATATTTCCTCTATACTTTGGTGTTTTTCTATAAATTAAAACCCCTATAAACATTTCCTCTTCAATTAAATGGGAAATGAAACCATTGTTCATTTGTACGGAGGACTATTGCCTCAGGAACCGATGTAATTATTTTTCCATCACTATATTTCAATATTAGTATATATATAGAATTAATGTTTATATATTATATTGATGACATATTTGTATTTAAAAAAAGATAATATATCATTTAATTTCTTACCCTTCCATTCCCTGAAAAATAGTATTGTTGTTCATGCGTACGTTTGGTCTACCACCTCCATTCACTGAAGTGATTAATTTTTTATCACCACATCACATGGGTAATATATATAAGTATATTTAAGTAATTAATATTATATTATTGATATTATTATCATTTTTTATAGATAAAACAATACTTAAATTTTTTCTTATAATAATTGTTTATGATGAAGAGTGGTTAAATTATAATACAAATAAATATGGGTCTATGATATCCCTACAATTCATAGGACACTTTTATGTTAGAGTCTAATCGTGATGGTTATTCTAAGTGTAACTAAAATGTTTACTCCATGTATAACCATTAGGGTTATTTCAAGTATAACTGTGAGAGTTATTTCATGTGTTTTTATGAAGGATAATACATTTCAAGACATAATGGTTACTAAATGAGTAAATATGATAATAAAATGGTTCCCCAAGTCACCTACATGATTTATCTATGCTTTCTCTATGCTTTCTCTCTGATTTTATTTAAATATTATGATTTTACATGGTAAAAGAAAGTATATTATACTTTGTATGTTTGAAATGTATAACTTCGTGAGAAAGTTATTATGAGTTTTCATGATTTAAAATATTTCTTTAGGATTTTTATTTTTTCTTTAATATTAATTATAAAAATTTTATGGAAACCTTTAGGAAGAGAAAGATATTTCTTGGGTAAGAAACTGTTTATTTTGAGACCAAATTTTATCATTGAAAAAGGAAAATTTTTATAAGAATTCGTGTACTAACAATTTCTTGATTTCTTTTTTATTTCCCTTAAAAAGATTTTTGCACTTATCAAATAATTTTAAAATGTTTTCCATAGGTTTTAAGGATGAGTAACGGAAAAAATAAGAAGTCAAGTAGAAAGTCATCAATGTTTTTCATGAAAAGAAAACACATTTCATTTTTTAAAAAGTTTTATTTGGTTGAAAATATGGATTCTGAGTATAAGTGTCTGATTTATAATACATTGGATTGTTATGTAATATTTATAACTGAAATATATAAAACAATAAACCTAAAATATATTTGTAAATGTAAAAATTTGAATTCTAGTCTAAATTCCCAATAATATGTAATGTTTAAGGATGAATATATATAATTGGTATTAATTCATGATTTAGATAACTTTAGAGGATAGGATATTATTTTAACATAATTTAAATGTCCCCTATAACCAAAAAGGATAATATGTTATGGAGAATTATGGTTAGTTTGGAAAATATGGTTAATTGTATTTTAGTGTTTATCATCCTTATAATATAGTTTATTTTTATTTTAATAATTTTATCACACTAACATTTTTTGGTTTAGTAAATGGATTGATCTAGTTGGAACTAAAGTGATAATGGATATGAAGGCAAATGATGTGGTTGTATAAATGAGAAACCAAATGGAATGGGAGCTATATTCATAAATCCGGTAGTTGTTCTTAACTAGCTATCATGAGTTGTGATTAATAACATGAACCTAGGTGTGCTTCCCAACTAATCAAATAAGAGAGAAGTGAATACCCCTGTAAGTTCCAGTTATAAAGATCTTAAAGGAAAAATTATTAAAAAAATTATGTGTCATGTGTGTAGGAATAATCAGATATAAAAACATACTCAATGAATGGGAAGATGTTTTATGTATTGTAAAGGAGGTCATAAAGCAATAATATTCCATAGAAAAAGGAAGAAATCAATTAACTCTATGAAGGGGGAAATTTTCTTTTCGAGGTATCAATTGAATATTTTATATGTTAAAATAATGTTAATTATGAATGTAAACACCCTAAAAAAAATTCACGAATGGGATTAGTATGACAATATAGATGAATGTTTAGTAATACCTAATGATGAAGATTAAAGATCTATTAATGACACATGAAATGAATAAATTATATCTTGTATTATGTTTTGATATTTTTAAATAATAGAAAATGATTCCTAATTTGTTTCCAGGAAGGATGTATTAAGTAATAATAATGAAAATCATGGATAATAAATAATGTTGATTGATTAAAGTTTCTATAAATAGGTATTCATGAGTTATGATGTAGTGGTATATCATAAGTTAAAAGGGATAAAAACCCCTTTTTAAGATTTATGTGATGAGACTACATTGTGAAAAAATTATTTATTTTTGGAATATGTTTTAGGTATATGTAACCCTTAAGTTTAACATGTACAAAAAAATTATTTAAGGAATAATTATCATTAAATTTTTTGGAAATATTTTAATGGTATTGTTAACCTTCAGGGTTTATATGATATTTGGTTAATAAGGTTATTTTTGATGTTTTTTGTTATATTTTGGGTAGTGTTATAGAAATTATATAAATATAGTATTAGAGAAAGGATAACCTACAAGACGGGTGATTTCCTGTCATATTTATAAAGTCCATGAGGCTAAAACCCACAAAATAATAGAAATAAGGTTGCATCACCTACCACTGAACTGTGTGATGCCCTGATTAGTATACATGGTTTTTTATTTATTTATTCAATATGAAAAATAAAAGTTAAGTTAATTTTTGGAACATATGTATTATTTTATAGATAACCATGAGATTGAAAATTGATTTGGAGATTATATGTTTAATGTTTATTTTTGAATAACTTCACTATTTTGGGAACCTTATATGTTTAAGGTATATAGAATATTATGAGATTTTATTTGAGGAAAGAAGGATGAGTTATCTTTTGGAGGTGTATATGATTTTAATGTGGTGATTTATGTTATTTATAAATATTATTATTATATATTAAGGATTATTCTATTAGGGGAATTATATTTTTGGTATGTGACATTAAGAGTGATTGGTGTTATTTGAAGATAAATATTAAATTTATCTCTAAAGAC
Source organism: Viscum album (assembly GCA_963277665.1). Lineage (NCBI taxonomy): Eukaryota > Viridiplantae > Streptophyta > Magnoliopsida > Santalales > Viscaceae > Viscum > Viscum album. The sequence continues at coordinate 374,861,691 of OY728157.1, read as the reverse complement.
TATGTGATCAAATTCATCTGATTTTTGGGTTTCAATCTTAGTTTGGGATATTTTTAAGGAATTTTAAGTACAATTATTTAACGACATATCTAATATTAATTTTTGGTACTACAGTTGAATTTTTGAAATTATAGTAGTTTTTCATCATATAAAGTTTTATTAATTTTTAGAATTATCTTATATTACCCTAACCATTTTGGTTTTAGTTAATATCTAATGAGAGGTGGAGTAGATTATTATTATTTTTGGATTATATGATCCATCATAAGTTTATTCTTGTTCTTTAGGAATAATAAACTCTTCTTAAATACTCATTATTTGGAGAAAAAGATGATTTTTTAGTGTATATTGATTAAAAGAAAAAATACTTCTTGGAAACTAAATATATTTCGTTATTCTTTTAGTATATATAAGAAATAAGTTCCTCAACTCTAGTAAAATTATCTTGAAATAAAAACAGTATCCATTTTGTTTTTTTACCATGAAATCAACATAATTTTAACCCATCATAGATTTATGGTATTTTGGTAGTTAAATTTCTCATTACCATGTTATATATCACCCTCTATAAGTCCTTGGAATTTAGTTTTTTCTTCCATATCCATATTTTCACTTCCCACCAATGTTTTCATACATGAAACCTAGTTATGAATTATTCCAAATTTACTTAACACTTCCCATTTATCTATTTTTATATGGAAATTTTATTAATCCTTTTTATGTTTTCAGATTTTAAAAAAGGTATTTTGAAAATTTAAACCTCTAGTTTTTAATTCCAAGTTCAAATATTGAGGATGAAATATCTTAAGGGGGGGATTTAATATCAAAAGATTTTTTAAAAAGGAATATGTGTAACATCCTATTACTTGTTTTTAGTACTCCTCTACCCCTGTTTCGATCATGGTTTGGTTCGGTCTTAATTTGGGGTGTTTCTAGTGAAATTTGGAAAACTTTATAGGTTTTTTGGGTTGTGCATTGTTGGTGCATGTTTTTTACAAACCGTACACCCCTCTAGTGAAAACCGTTTATCCATAGATAGTGTGTGTTTGAACGCTTGATGTATGGTTTGAAAAACTGTGTACCTTCCTAGTGGAAATTGTGTTCCTTGGATAGTGAGTCTAGATAGGGAACATGATTTGTCTAACTGTGCGACCCTCTCTAGAAATCCATGCACACACAATTTTTTTATTTTGAAAAATTATTTTAAAATACTAAAACCCCAAGTCTAACCCCCAGTCAAACCCTACTTAATCTAAATTGAATTCTATGGCTTAGAAGTCTCTAAAGAACTGGTTTTGGCTCCTTAAACTCGATCTATTTGTAGATATAAGTGTGGTTGATCACATTTAATCTTCTATAGTAAGTGGATATTCTTTCTAATAGTTTCTCCCAATATTTCCTTCCTTCATCATTAGAGTTTGATAGATCATCATGTGTTGGAAGGATTTAAACTCATTTTTATGGGATATTGATTCTAGGTTTTATTTATTGATCTAATATGCCTTCATTCTACATTGGAGAATCCCACTATGGGTGTCAATTCTTGATAATTGATTAAAGTTAGGTGGGTTTGTTTGATATTGGACATTTAATTGAAAAATTTATTTTCTTTATTTTCCTGAAAATAATTTCAATTGATTTCTAAAACCATGATTTGAAGTGATTTTATTATTGAATTTGAAGTGGAATAAATTTTCAGGAAACCCCCAATTTTAATAGAATTGGAATTTGGGGTGTATTTTGAAAATGATGGAATTGATGAAATGATTTCAGAAATGATTTTATAAAATTTATTGAATTTAATTGATAAAAACCAATGATTGGGTTTTTATTAAAAAGACATGAAATGATGAAAAATCCTTGTTTTGGTTTTGAATTTTAATTGGTATATGGAAATTGAAAATTTGGAAATTAAATTTGTAATGATGAGATAATTTGAAATGAGACGATTTTCAATATTTCTCTATTTTTTGATTGAGAAAATATGATCTTGGTTAGTTAGTGTGTTATTTGGTACAATCATACTATTATTATGATTCCCTAAAAATATATTGATGATTATAACTATAACAAAAAACCTAGTTTGACATATCTTATCCCTGATGGGATGTTGATGAGTACTATTCAGACTGAGCCTGAGGGACGTATGTACACATAATTTCCATGATAAAAAATATGAGTAGTATAAGGATCCTATAGAGATACACTAACATAATATAGGGAAGATGAATATGGTGCTTCTTGTTATTGTTATTTTAATATATTTAATTAATTATTGAACTATTTTATTCATGATAAATTATTTATATAAATGATATCATATAAAAATGTTTATTTAATACATGTTTGAATAGTTTTCCATTCCTTAAGAAGAATCATGTTTTTTATAAATATGAAGACGATAAATTGTTCCATTCTAAGTTTTATTTTAATTTAAATAATGACTTGGTTTATTATTATGGAATTAGTTATAGAACTCTTGGTGAGACCCTACTAGGTTTTATAGATCACACCCTACATTTACCATTGGGAATTTGTATATCTTCTTATTCCAGGTCTGAGAAAAGGGAAAACTACATTTAGTGGTGGTAGTTGTTGTTGATACTTTGAACTATGTGTTGTTTACATCATCTTGGAAGGTTTATCTCTCTTTTGAGTACTTTGATGATGTAATGAGATGGTTTTTTATACCTATTTGGTTTCTGGTACTTTCTCCCTTTAAAGTATTAATCAAACCGACATGTATCTTTTATCTTCCATTATTTTGTGGTAAATTCATTCCCTCATTTCTTATATGATTATAGGTGCTAGTCACCAACCCATGGGGACCTTAGGGATACGTTAGATCCAAATCAGGTATTAGGGTACCATGGTATCTAGGTTTGTTTGTAAAAAAGTGATATCAAAGATACTGGTTTAACATATTTCCTTGATGTCAGTATGGAGTTTTGGATATCTTATTGGGACTTAAGTGGTAGTTACAAGTGAGTTCATTGTCCAATCTCATTATAATAATCCTTAATTCACCATGGGTGTTTTGTGAAAATAATCTTGAGCAATAATTTCATCCAATTCTAGTCTTTTCCATGCTTTTGATTTAGAGAGATTGAATTTGAAATCATGATAACTTATCTGGTGGGATTGATATTCCTGTTTCTATTGTTTGAGTTATTATTCTGAGTAATCTTATAATGTATTCAATATTTTTTTCTAATATTGTGTTGTATAATTAATCTTAAAAGACATGTGAATAATCCCCATGAGATAGCATTTAGCAAACCATAGAGAGCAGGTCCTCTCATAGACTATATTCTGGTAGAGATTATTGTGCATGTTATCTATGCTTTGGGAATAACACCTGCACCCAATCTCGTTCAGTATATAGTTTTGGAAACATAGAGGGATGAATATTTTAATCATTATTAGGTGTTACTTTTCCAATAACCATAAAATTTATAAGGCTATAATGATCCTCAAGAGTCTGAGGATTGGCTGAGAAAGATAGAGCTTCTGTTTCATATATTGGAAATTCCTAATTCAATTAAGGTGAAATGTGACACCTTCAGGCTAGAGGGACATAGAAGAAGATGGAAAGACTAGATGAAGACAAAAAAGAATCATGAGGGTTTATAGTGGAAGGACATAGAGGTTCTTTTATTAAGTAGTTTTATCCAGAGTCTATGATATTGACTATGGCTCTAGAGTCTTTCAAAATTGAACATGATGATAGGAATATGACTGAGTATGTGAACCAATTTGCTGAGATTTTCCATATTTCATATGAGATTGTATCAAATGAGATGATTAAGACTCAATGGTTCAATATGGGTCTTCAAACTGATATTTAATATCTGCTATTCTTGATGAAGTTAGCTTCTCATATAGGCACAGTGGATAGGGAGTTGATGATTATGCTTGAACTGGATTGTAATTCAGGATTGAAATGATTTAATTTTTCTTATAGTTCTAATTATATGTGTTACTTTAAAGAAAATAGGATGTGTGATGAGTATCATGGTGGTTCTTGATAGTAGTCATCCTCTAGACCTTGTGTGGTTCCTAGCAGAGTCCCTTTGACTTGTATTCTGTGTGGGGAAGATAGGGCTTTTAAAACGTGTTTGCAATGAGGCACCCAAGATATATAGTTCTTATGGATACTCAATACACTTTAAAAAATTACAATATATCTTTAATTCCCCACATTGTAAGATCTCAGGTTTTTTTATGAGGTATATATCCATTTCTTGGTTTAAATCCTTAGTTTTGACATAATGTGAGTTCTCAATGAGATCCTGGGAGTTTTTGGGGTGTACCAAGATTTTTAGAAGATCATAACCTATTTTTTAGTAAAAATAAGTAGGGCTTCATAGTTAGTAGAAACTATGCAATATAGTCCGAATAGTTTAGGAAACTATGTGATGGATGGATAGAGGGATTCATAAGGCCACACAATTTGAGTAAACTATATCACTAAGGGCATGCAACCATGTGAGAGCACTTGCATTTTTTAGTAGAGAATGCAACATGGTTTTCACATGGTTAGTCAAACCATGAACATGAAACCATGGAAGGTTCTCATTGATATAGTGAAGGGTGCATGGTCTGCAAAATCATGCAACCAAACTCTATAACCCAGTTAAAAGAGGGGAAATTAACGTTTCCCTGGAAATATATTATAAGATAATATCCATCACTATTTCCTCTTGTGGATATACTACTTACATTGGGATATACCTTTTAGATCAATCCATATCCTTTTCTACAATTTTTTCATCCAGACTATTATTCAAAAACTATTTGTCTCGTTGGATCCACATCAGTGAGTTCTCTATCCCACTTATGCCATTATTTGTTTGACTCGGTATCAACATAGTTATTTTGGTGGAAGCTAATTTTCCATATTTTCATTATTTTATTCCATTTTTCATTTTTATCTTGATTTAGAATGAATTAGATATTGATACTCGATGATTTATCTACTAAGAACTTACGGTAGGTTGTTTATACCTTTACCTTGATGTTTGGTGTTTATAGGGATAGTTTCTATTTTTACACAAATCTAAATTTCCAAATTTTATCCTTAAATGAAATAAATTTTCTTATTAAATAAAATGAGACCTTTTAGGGATTCCCACTAGTACCTTTGAGATTATTAGAGGTCGTTTCCCCAACCTAGGAAACCCAAGGGATGAACCATTTCATTTTCCTTTTATTATACCACCTATGGGGTGCATGTGAGATTTCTTAGTTATATAAATCCTTTATAATTGATAAGAAATGAATTAATATGATAAGAGAGAGTTTATTCCTCATTTTCCATATGTTGACATGATGTGAGTTTTTTAATTGTTTAAATGGTAATTGTGGAAATGTATTGGATGAACTCATGGAATTTTAATGATTGTAAAATCATAAATGGGATTAGATGATTATATGATTATGTTAGTGGATGACTTAGTCAGTATACCTTTGATCCTGATTCCATAGGACTCCATGTAAATTTGTTATCCATGGGTCATGATTACAATAATGGATTTCTTGGACCTGTTTACTCCTTGTATCCTGATTCTATTAGATTCCATGGGCCTTACTACCCCTTGGATCTAGAATTCTTGGGATCATAGTGAACATGGCCTATTGACATGCTCCTTGGACCCCACCAAAGTCTTTATTGAGTTTCCATCAAGATATTCCTAGGACTCGATGTGGATTCCTTGATCATCTAAACCATGGATCCCACCGTTTGTGGTCTGACACTTTTGAATCACACAATGTGGCCATTGTGGATGATATTGATTATACCGAATGGACATGTGGATTTTAAAAAAAAAATTGATTATACAATGTCACTATGTTGAGTATTATGTAGTAGATTATATGACATATCCATGGTAGATGATATACAATTTAATTACATGGTGAGGTAATTATGGTTATTTAATCAATTCTAAATAGATATTCTTGTTATGGATATCTGATTATAGTTGATGGATTGATAGTTCCACACCTTTTTGTCTACTTTAAAACATCCCCTATTTATTAAAGATGGACTTTTTTTCATAGGGAGCCTTTGTAGGCTAGACAATACTATTGACTTGTATCACTTAATTATATTTTAGTCACACCTATGATATACTACACACTTCTTTAGGTTGTAATTATATAGAGTGGATTTTTTATAGAAACTGGTGGTGGTGGCCTACTGAGTATTATCTCTAACCTTGCTCGAGATACCATTGGGTACCTAGATAGACTTTATGGATGCATGTAGGGATCAGGACAAGCACCCACTTTATAATTCTTGATTTCTTCTTTCTTAAGAGTAGGGAAGCATAAGACCTATCTATGATCGTGATGCTAGTTGGGATAATCCTTTTTGGTCTTTTTGGTATTTTGATTCATGTATTGTACTGTATGTATGAAAACATTTTTTCCTACATTGTAGAGACATGACGTGAAACATCATCATATATATGATATTACTTATGAAGTTGTTTGTTTATTCTTATTTTGGATATTTATCTTCTTTTCATTTAGTAATTATCTACTTATAATATTGAATTTATGTTTACTACCATCAGGATACACTCTGAAATGAGGGCATAATCTCCATACAAACACCCCCTAGGCCATCACAACTAGTCAACAACCTTTGGCGTATAGAGGGGAATGCTTGAGGCCATGTGACCCATCAGTTCTGGTAAAAATTTAGTGTCTTTCAGGTTGGGAAGTTAGAAAGTTGTATGAGAGGGTTTTCTTTTCTTCATTACTATTATGTAACAATAAAAAATGGATTAGGAAGCTATTGGAATTTGGTAATGAGCTATTCCTATGAGTAACTAACCCAAGTATAGAGAAAATCCAAATTTCAATGAATTGAAATTATTGTTTTATGGATTTTTCCAATTAAAATTTATTTTATTCCACCATTAGGTGATAAACTTGAATGGTGATGTTATTATTGATATGATTGCGGATCTATTTTACCACTTCCTGATTAGATGATGGTATTAATATCATGCATAATTATAGGAAAATGTTAGGATTCACATTCCAAGTATTTTTCCATGCCATATAGGGTGAATTTATTGATTGAATGAATTTTGTTATATGTTCCTTGTGTGATATATTTTTTATCCTACTAGTTTTCTTGTTGGGAATTGAGAAACGTAGTTGGTACTTAGAGTTCCTAGTGTAACATAAACATTGTTTTCCTAATTATGCTATAAAAGACACATTAAGCAGTAAACTGTGGTACATTGAGTTATGTACCATCAGTTTCAAGTATTAGAACATGTTATGGTATGGATTAAGTGGATTCCATACTTTGATTAATTTGGTTTTTGGACCCTTTTGGATAAGAAGTGGTGAAAAAAGAATTGTTATATATATGTGAATTGAAAAGAAATGGAAATTCGTTAAACAAATAACTTGAAATAGACCCAGATTTTGAGGGGAAAGTAGGAAGTGTCTCTAGTGATATTTTTGACAGTTTGTTTTTACCCATTTCTGGCTTTAGGAACAGTTAAAGGGGTTTGATATGTTTATAAGAAATATTCAACCAATCTTATGCTATGATAACATTGATCTTTTGGTTATCAATATTTTCTAAGGTATGTGTTTGGAATTGTAGATACATGGCACTAAGATGAAATCCAGTTATATTCGATGAGGAAAAAGATTACCATGCTCTGGAGGTGGTGGTGCATGGGATACTAGTAGATTCTTTTATAGTTGTAGTTGCGACACCTGTGATTTTTCTGGATAGGGGTGATGAGCCCCAATTCAATAAGGGGTTTTTATGCTATATACAGACTATTTAGGGAGAATGAAATCCTGCCACAACTTTGGAAGAGATTATGCATGTGTTCCAGCTGTAGCATCCTACCATGTTTTTGGGGAAGGATGATCCAAAAGATACTGATCTATGTCTGGATACTAATTTTCCATCTTTCAACATTTAGAGACACCTTCTAAGAGGTGGATAATCTCATTACATATATGCTTTAAAAAGGTTCTTAGCACAAATGAGATGTTTCGAAATAAGATGACGTGGTGTGAGATTTGTTTTAGAGGGATTTCCAATCTATGTGTTACAAATACTTTTTCCCTGAGACCCTGAGAGCTGAAAGGGATAGTGAGTTTATGCATTTGGAGTAGGGAACCATGACTGTTATGGTGTATTTATAATTCTTTATAGAGATTCATTGTTTTCCATCTATTTACCTTAAGAATGATCTATTGAGAAGAAGACACTTCTAGGAAGGTCTTAGGAATTTTTTTCGATTACATTTCAATGTGTTTAGGTTGATGACTATTATAGAGATAGTAAATCAGAAACTGATTACTAAGTGGAAATTGATGGATACTAGGGGTTCTGAGCCGGGAAGTTCAGCCTCTTGACCTAGTGGTTCAACTTTTAGTAGAAGGAAGTGCCATTTTGAGGCTTTTTATGAGGGGAGTACTAGGAAGGGCATTAGTAATAGTAGCTATATTTTCTATCATCAGTGTGAATGATGGGGGAATATGAGGAATTATTGTGATAAAGACCTAGTCCATTACCGAGCTTGTGGAGGGATGGGCCACATATAAAGTTTTTACAGGACCTTAACTCTAGTATTTAAGATAAGGGGGTTAATTCAAACTCTAGGTTTAGGAGCGGGATTCACAAATCTACATTAGGCATGGATTTAGAGAAGTACTAGATATTCAGGATGAGGTGGTGGTCATGACCAAGGAATCCAGATATTATTTGCACGTAGATAGCAGAGTGGGCCTACTCTGGTAGTGTGGTTGTTTCATTAGGCCATGGTTTAGGCCAGATATATTTTGTACAACATACATCTAAAGAGTAGAGCGCCAATCCATATATTGTAAGAGGTAAAATCTTAGTAGCCTCTACTATAGTATCTTAACCTTTTAATATAGGTTCTTCTCATGGATTCAAATCTATTCCTTTTGTGGAGAGCCTTGGGCTTGTTTTTCAGTTTTTAGTCATGTCATAAAACATGATACACCATTAGAGATTATAATGGAGGATTTATGATAGTATAGGGAGTTCCCATTGAGATTGGGGGGTTTCACTTCATATGGGATATTTTTTCATTTGAGATGAAAAGATTTGAAATCATAATCGGGATAGAATGGCTGGTTGCTTATCCAACCCATATAGACCGATTTCACAAAAGGGTGGCCATTACATCACCACATGAAAGAGATTTTATTCCAAAGGGTGAATGGGATATCTAGGAAATTCGAGATATACCAGAGCATTGTGGGATCGGTGGGATGAAATACCAAATTTATAGATTATATCTAGATGATCAGGGAACATGTTAGACTGATTTCTATCTTGTAGTTGTTTGTTTCAGGGATATTTTCTCAGATGAATTTTTTGGTTTACCTCTTAATAGATATGTTTATTTTTTTATCAGGATAGCACCATATGTTTTACCCACATCCATTTCTCCTTATAGAATTTATACTATATAGTTTTAGGAGCTCAATTTATATTTAGGGGACTTAAAGGCCAAGGTGTTTATATGGCCTAGTACTTTTCTATGGGGTTTTCTGATCCTTATTGAGAAAAAGGTTGATGGTAACCTTATGATATTTATGAATTTTAAAAAATTAAATGATTTTAAGGTTAATAAATAGTATCCATTTTGCAGATAAATGACCTTTTTGATCAACTCTAAGGAGCTTAGTTTTTCTCAAAAATTGATTTGAGTTTAGGATATCACTAGGTGCTTGTTATAAATTCAGACATACCTCATAAAGATTTTCAAAACAGGTATGGTCTATACTTGTATTTGGTTACGGTGTTTTGTCTTGTGAATGCACTGATAGTTTTACGGAACTGATGAACTAATTTTCCATCCTTATCTGGATTCATTTGTGGTGGTATTTGGGGATGATATCATGGTGTATTATCATAATTGACCTGAAAATTCCAAACATATAGAGATCATTTATGATTCAATGAGATATCATCAATCATATTCTATGCTCACAAAGTTCCACTTCTATATGAATAAGATTCACTTATTGGGCCATATTATCTCATACATAGGAGTTTCAGTTTACCAAGAGAAGATGAGAGCTCTAGTTTCTCGGGAGAAGGCCAATAATTACTTTGATATATAGAGTTTTTGGGACAACTTGGATATTACTGATGATTTATATAGGACTTATAATTATTAGAAACACCTCTTATGGGATTTAATAATAAGGGTTTAAAGTTTTTATGGTCAAATAATCGAGATAAAACCTTTCAATAGTTGAAAGGGATACTGAATTTAGCATCGATTCTGATTCTTCTAGAGACAGTAAGGATCTATACTGTGTATTGTGATGCATTGGGTATCGGGATAGGAGTATTTATGATGCAAGGGTAGATTTTTGGCAAATGGTTCTTTTTATATGAGTCAACATAAGAGCAATTACCCGATGCACGCTCTCAAGTTAGCGGCTGTTGCACATGTCTTACGCTATTAGAGGTATTATTTACAACAAGATAATTTTTTTTGGTGTAAACAAAACAAAAAATCCTCAAGTAAATATTTATATAGTGTTACTTGAGTCTAAGGTATTGAAGGTTGTTTGAGTTCCTATATTATTTTTACATTGATCTTTCTTATATTCCAAGAGAAGGAAATTCAGTTTCCAAGGCATTGAGTAGGTGGACTTAGATACGGGTAGTTCAGGAGGCCAGTGGTGAGTGAAAAATTATGGATTTGTTTTAGGAGATTATTTTGGAGGAGCAAGATGGTCAAGGACTGGAATTTATCTCATCCTTAGTTGTGGCTTCGAGTCTTTTGGATAGAGTGAAGATGAGATAGTTATATGATGATGAGGGCCTAGTACTACATTAGTGTGTGGTAGGTGAGGACCCACCTCCTGGTTAGACTATAAAAAGGATGAAATTATATATCTTCATGGTCATGTTTGGGTTATATAAAATATACACAAGGAGAGGATGTAATTATTTCATGCCTACATTTTTGATGTTCATCCCAACATTACCAAAATGTACTAAGACTTGTGCCATCAGTGTTGGTGTTCGGGGATGAAACATGAGGTAGATTGGTTTGTTATAAGGTGTTCCACCTATTAGCAGGTGAATTCAGAAAACTCATGACTATCTAGTCTTTTATAGTAGTTACCCATCACTTCGTGGAAATGAGAGGATGTCATGACCGATTTACTAAGGTTTCCTTGATGTAGTGACATTATATGTGTTATTGTTGAAAAGCGCATAATGGTTTTCAATTTTCATCTGATCAAGTAGACCTTCCCAATGGATGAGTTTGAGAGGTTTTATATCCATGAGATATTAAGACTCCACAGGGTTCCATAGACTGTTGTATTAGATAAGGACACACGATTTACTTCTCGTTTCTGATAGAGTTTTTTAAGGGCCTTAGGTACACATGTGCTTCTAAGCATGACATACCCCCATCAGGATGATATATAATTAGAGAAAACTATATAGGTTATTGAAGATATACAATGAGCATGAGTCTTGGATTTTAGGTGTTCTTGGGAGAGGCATATACAACTAGCTTCCCATAATAATATCTATCATGAAACTATAAAAATGAAACATTATTAGGATTTGTACGATAGTCCATGTTGATCACCCTTATGTTGGATAGAGGTAGGTGGATTTTCTTTACATGGACCTCATATTGTTTAGGATACATTGGAGAAGGTCTAGTTGATCAGAAAGTGGTTGGCTACTGCATAATATTGATAGAAATATTATTCTAATCTCAATTGAAAATCACTAGAGTTTGAGGTCAAGGATCATGTCTTTTTTACATATCTCACAGAGGCTAGGACACATATAGATCCAAAGAAAGAGTGATATTTCACTATGATATGTCTAGATATTTGATATTTTAGAGAGATTCAGGCCGATAAAATATAATTTGTTGTTATCTCATAGGTACTGGGACATGTACGATGCCTTCAATGTATATCATCTATGTTGTTATCACTCATAAACATACCATACTTTGCATCTTTAGGAGATGAAGCTACAGGTACATGCCTCCTTTAAAGATAATACTATTCATATCATTGAAAAGAGAATGAAGGTTCTCCAAGGCCGGTCAGTTCCTCTATCATGGGTTCTATGGAAGCATGGTCATGTTCAGAATGAGGCCTAAGTACTGAAGGATGAAATATGTGCTCAGTGGTTAGAGTTATTCTCATATGATTCTTGACCACCATTGGAAGGGAAATTCTAGGTTGAATTTCTTCAAGGGGGGATATTATAAGATCCATGTTTTTCTATGAGTTACAAATCATTTTGTTTTTAGTTTAACTCTATAGTTTTGACCTAATGTGAGAGATTAATGAGATCAAGGGAGTTTATGATGGTGTCCAAGGCTTGTTCAGAGTCCAAAATTCGTCTTTTAAAAAAAAAAAAAATCAAAGTCACATGATTAGTAGAAATCATGTGGTATAGTTCACATGATTTGAGAAACTATGCTAAGGATGGAAAAAGTGATTTAGTAGGCCACAAAGTTTGAGGAAATCATGCATTCAAGGGCATACACCCATGTGAGTGCACGCATAGTTTTTAGAAAATTGTGTATAATGGTGTGCATGGTTCTTCAAACAGCATGAGGTCCCCCTTGACACTGTGAAGGGTGCATGGTTGACGCATGGTTTGGACAACCATGTGACCAAGTTAAAAGAGTGGAAATAACCATTTCTCCCTTAAAAAATCTTATAACCTAATTTACTCCTCTTATTTCCTCTAGTGGACAACCTATGTTCTTTAATATATTTTAATGATCAATACATAGAATTTTCAACTATTTCATTGTACAAATTCAGATTCAACCACTATTTGTCATGTTGAATCCACATTGGTGATTTCTATATTCCTATTATGTTGTTCTTCAATTGACTTGGTATTGAAAGAGTAATTTAGGTGCAAGAAAATATGCCCTATTTTCATAAATTTCATCAGTTATTTGTTTCTCTTCTAATATGGATAGAATCATAGATCGATACTAGATGAGTGATTTACTACAAACCTATAGTAGGTGGACTATACCTTTCCATTGAGGATTAGTTTTTTAAAATCCTAGTTTCCATTCTTCTACACACATGACATTATAGTGTTTCCCCTAAAATGAAATTAACTCATTGATTAAAATAATTGAGACTTGTTATGAATTCCCATTAGAACCTTTGAGATCATTGGAGGTTGTTTACACAACCTTGGCCACCCATGGGGTAAACCATTTTACTTTCCTATTTTTATAACACCTATGGGTGATTTTAGGATTTCGTAGTTAGTGGAATCCTTTATAATTGGTAAGAAATATATTAAGATAACGGGATAGAGTTGATGCCTCAATTTCCATGTGTTGACATAGTCTGATTTATTTAATTCTTTAAAATTTAATTGTAAAAATGAGTTGGATGAACTCATGGAAAATGAATGATTGTGAAATAATAAATGGTAGAGATTATGATATAATTATGGTATTGGATACCTTGGTCAGTATAGCTTGGATATTGATTCCATAGTATGCCATGGATATTTATACTCTATAGATCATGATTGGGGTAGTGGATTCCTTGGACCTATTTACTCCTTAGATCCTAAATCCATTGGATTCCACTGGTATTGATACCCCTTGGATCTAGGTTTCTTTAGATCACAGTGGACATGGTCTATTGACATGATCCTTGAACCAAAATGAAGTATTTATCGATTTTCCATCGAGATGATCCTAGGGATCAATATAGAAACCTTGGTATTATATACCTTGGATGTATACCTTCATGGTATGAAACTTTTGGATTAAAAGATATGTCTATTGTGGATTATCAAGATTATAAAGTGTGTACATTGTGAATTTTATACACTTTGATTGTATGAAATGGCTTTGGTTAGTATTATGCAATGGATTATATAGTATGAACAAGGTATATTTTATACACCTGGATAACACAATGAGTGCATTGTAGTTATTTCTTCTATACTTAGTAGATATCCAAGCTATGAGTATTTGATTGAAATTTATAGATTGATAGTATCACACCTGCTCGTATGATTTACAACTACCCTTTTTTATGGGAGGTTGGATATTGTCCCTATGGAACCTTTTTAGGATAGAAAACACTCTTGACTTGTACCACATTATTTTATTTCTGTCATACCTATGATATATAGAAGACTACTTTATCTTGTTATTACATATACTAGATTTTTTATAGGCACTGCTGGTGGTGGACGACTGAGTGTTTTCTAACTTCTTTTTCAGGTCATCATTGGGTACCTGAAAAAACATCATCGATGCAGGTAGGGATCAAGGAAATAACCTACTATATGATGCTTAATAGGTTATTGTTTAAGAGCACGGGAGAATAGGATTGATATAGGATCATGATGCTTTCCAGGAAAGTCATTTTTTTTATTTTTGGTACTGTGATTCATGTATTTTACTGGATTCATGTATACCTATTTTTCTTATTTATTGATACATGAAACGAAACATAAAATTTTATATGAAATTACTTATGGAATTTTTTATTTAATCTTTTTTGATGTTTATCTTATACTTTGTAAGTTATTATCTGCTTCCACTATTGACAGTATGTTTACTACCACTATTCTACAATTTTACATGAAGGTATAGTCTTCCCATAGACACACCCTGGGTCATTTCTTCTAGTTGGAAGCCTATGGAAAATTGTGAGACACACTTGAGGCCATGTAACCCACAAGCTTAGGGAACCATTAAGTGGATTTTGGGTAGGGATGTTGCACACATAGTGGAATGATCTCACAAGAACCTAGAAGTACAGTGATGCAATCAAATGCTACATGAAGAATGGGGTTCCAACCATAGGTTCTGGAAATGAATATTATTTAAATAGTGGAAGTTTCTCTTAAAGAAGATGATACAGATCCAATGACTATGAGATGTACCATCACTATAGATTCATCTTTTATGACTGATTAATTTGATACTGTTGCATCTCATTCATTTATATCGACTCACATTGTGAACCTACTAAATCATTCAAAAGATATTTTTCCTTATGTGATTCTTATTACTAGACCCCTCAAAACTAAGATAAAACAGGGTCTCTATTGTCATACTTGTATTTTATTTTTATCATAAATCAATATTAACTAGAATTTTATGGTTCTACACATGAAACTCCTTAATGTAATTTCCAGGATAGATTGGTTCATTTATAATAAGGACCAAATTTATTGTTATCAATGATGTGTCTCTTTTACTCTGCCCAATGGGGTGTGTCAAATCTTTTTGTTAGATTGGGTCCCGAGGTTGAGTAAAGCCAGACCTTCAAATCCAGAGTTTGGGAAACTAATAAAATTTTTATCCCCTGATCTAGAGTTGGAATAATTGAGATATTATATCCCTCCAGTTTTCATCGAATTTCATTTAATTTTTCCTTCTGATTCCTCTGGTTTTACACCAATAAGAGTGGTATAGTTTTCTATTGATTTAGTATTGGGAATTTATCTAGTATCTACTCATTCATACCGTACGAAACTAGCTGAAATAAAAGTGTTGAAGTCTCAATTAAATTCTCTATCAAAGAAATGATTTATACACTTGAGTGTGTCACACTAGGAGGCACCTATACTCTTTGCTAATAAAGATGATCAAACACTTTTCCTATGTGTTGATTACCAAAAACTCAACCGAGTTACAGTAGAGAAAAAGTATGCATTAACAAAAATTGATGATATTTTTGAAAAGTTTAAAGGCTGAAGTGGATCTTGAAGATATATCTTTGATCTAGTTATCACCAGTTGAGAATCAAAAACTCTGACATTCATAAAACAACCTTCAAGAGTAAGTATGGCCATTAGGAGTATCTTGTAATGCCATTTGGTCTAACCAATTCCCCTATAGTGTTTATTTCATTGACGAACAAGATCTTTTGTGAGTATGTTGATATATTTATAGTGGTCTTTTTAGATGACATCTTAGTTTATTCTCAATATGAGGAGGATCATGAGTGTAATCTAAGATAAATTATAGAAATGTTGAGAAATAACCAAATCCAGGAAAATATATCAAAATTTGATTTCTAGATTTGTGAAGTGATGTTCATGGGACACGTGTTCTCAAATAATTGTATCTTAGTTGACCCTAAAGGGTGAAAAATATTATGACATGGGAATAATTATGATTTTTTTTTGATATTCGTAGATTCTTGGGTCTAGTTGGGTATTATCTCCCATTTTTAAAAGATTTCTCAAAGATGTCTTCTACAATGAGCACTCTCACTCAGAAAGGGCTAAAGTCTATTTGGATAAAATATATCAAAGATAGTTTTTTGAGATGAAACATATTTTCACTTATATTCTAATGTTGGATCTCCTTGAGGCCAGGTAGGGTTATGTGGTGTTTTGTGACATATAAAGTGTGGGTTTAGGATGTGTTATTATGCAGGGAGACCATGTAGTATAATATGGTTCTCAACAGCTTATGTCACATGAGAATAATCATCTGACACGTGACCTTGAACCCACATTTGTGATACATGTTATTAAGACTTGGTGATATTGACCTTTCTAAAAAAGGTTTACCCTATATTCTGACCATAAGATATTGAGTTACATCTTCTCTAAAAAATATTTGAATATACACTAGTGGAATTTGGTGGTGTACCTATTGTATTTAAATTTTGACATATCCTATACCCCAGGAAGAGGGAATTTCATTACTAATGCATTGAGTAGGAAACTTTTGACCCAAGTTGTGAAATAAATATCAAAAGTGTGGAACTTGATTGATATTTTTTCATAGTTTCATATATATGTTTGGGACATAGGGGTTAAGGTTTTATTGGAAAGTGTTTAGTTAACCTCTGCTCTTATGAAGATGATTCTTCAGGCTCACTATCTTGACGATGAATTCTATAGTATTAGGAACTCTCTTTATGGTGGGGAGACCGTTACTGAGTGGTCATTTTCAATGGAGGTTATTCTATGGGTCTAGAACTGGTATATTGTGCCATTTTCAATAAGTAATGATGTGATGGTGTATTTCCATAATTATCAATGAGATATACATACAATAACCATAAAGATGGTTTATGACATTCAAAAATGATTATGGTGGCTAGGTATGAGAAATCACATCGTTGAATTTGTTTCACATTATTATACATGACAATAGGCTAAGGCTGAGAACTAGAGACCATTAGGTTTTATTTATCCACTCCCAATGCTACCTTGGAAGTGGGATGATATTTATATGGACTTTGTGTTTGGGTTTCAAAATACCCTTAAAAGTATAATTTGATATGCTATGTGATCGATCAGCTAACCAAATCGACTAACTTTATACCCATTCGTTATACAAACAAAGTTGAAAAGTTGGGAAATCCCTATGTGCAAGAGATTTTTCATTTTCGAAAAGTTCCTACTTCTATAGTCTCTGATATAGATCCCCATTTTGTCTCTTTTTTTAGTGAGGCCATTTAGAGGGGGTGGGATCTCAAGTTAATTTTAGTATGACATACCATCCATAGATGAATATCTAGAAATATAGTGTTTTATATATTATCAGGGATATGATTCATGCCTACATCCTTGATTTTGGTGAAGAATGGGATGACCATTTGGGAGTGAATTATTTTTATTATAACACTAGTTACCATTCTATGATAGGAATGGATCCTTTTGAGGCCATATATGGTAGGTTATGTAAACCTCTATTGTGTTGATTAGTGGTCGGTAAAACTTACTTGGTTGGAATGAGTATGTTCCAAGAGATGAGAACAAAGATTTAGTTGATTTATCAGAAAATTTTTATGGCACAACATTAGTATAAATGCTATTATAATCATCTTAATAGACCATTAGAGTTCTTTTTTGGTGACTGGGTGTTCTTGATGGTTTCACCTCAGTTGGGTCATTGACATATTGAGAGGAAAGGAAATGTTTCTCCTCATTATTTGGGACCTTTTGAGGTTGATGATAAGGTGAGAAAAGTGTCTAACCATTTAGATATTCCACCATATTTGACATTGATACATAATGTGTTCCATGTTTCATAGCTTCATAAGTATCTTTACAAACCTTCTCATGTCTTGAGTTGGGAGGATCTGGATGTTGAGCCTGATTTCTCTAGGATTGAGCATTCAGTTAGGATGGATGATTCTAAGACCAAGGTACTTTATAGGAGTATGATACCTTTGGTCCATATTCTATGGTATCATGGTTATAATTCTCATGATACTTGGGAATATGAGGCTTTGGTGAAAGATCAGTTTCATCATATCTTTGATATGAAAACTTCTTCATAGTATTTTTGACAATAGAAAGTTCTTTGTATAGGGTGGTTGTAACAACTTGTCACCTAACTTTAAGTAATATTTAAGCCTTATTTGATCATGATTTTGTTGGGTCGTGTTTAGGGTTGAATTGGGTGAAATTTGGAAATTTTTTATGATGTTTTGGGTTTTTCACAGTTGGTGCACGATTTTACCCAACTGTGCACCCCTCTAGTGAATACTATGAAACCCTAGATTGTAAGGGTTTGTATAGTTGGAACATTATTTGAAAAACATGAACTAGCCTATTAGAAACCATTTACCGTGGAAAATGAGTCTAGAGTGGGCACATAGTTAGGTCACATAGTTTGTCTAACCATGCCACCCTCTCTAAGAAACCATGCACATGGTCTTTTTTATTCTAATAAATTATTTTGAAATCTTGAACTCACTAGTATAACACCAAATTTACCCCCACTAGACCTAACTAAAATTAAATGGATTAAAAAGCTCTCAATAAGTAGTTTTGGATTCTCAAATAGATATTTTTGGAAGATTAAAGCATGGTTGCTCATGTTTAATCTCCTCGAGTAAGTTGACCTATTCTCTAATTATTTCTCCCAGTCTCTCCTTCCTACCTCATTATATTTTGATATACTATCATGTTTTGGATGGATCTAAACTCATTTTTATAGGATCTTGATTTTATATTTTATTTCTTGATCTCCTATTCCTTCATTCTTCATTGGATAATCCTACTGTGGGTGTCGATTCTTGATCTTTGATTAACGGTTGGTGGTTCCATTTTATATTTGACAAATAATTGAAACCATGGATTGCAAATTTTTTTTGAAATATATTTTTATTGATTTATAAAACCTTGATTTGATGTGATTTGATTATTGAATTTTAAGTGGCATGAATTTTAGGGAAAATTACCAATTAAAATGGAATTGGAATTTGGGGTGTATTTTAAAAATGGTCAAATTGATGAAAAAATTTCAGAAATAATTTTATAAAAGGGATTAAATTGAATTGATGAAAGCCTATGATTTACTATGTATTTAGAAGGAATGAAATGATGAAAACCACATGTTTAGGTTTTGAAATTTAATAGTAATATTGAAACTAAAAATAAGGAAATTGAATTGTAAAGGATTATGTGATTTTAACTGATATGATTTCCCTTTTTTTCTTCAATTGATTTATCAAGAACATGTGAGCCTGGTTAGTTAGTGGGTTATATGGGAAAAGCATGCCAAAATTGTGGTTCCCTAGAAATGTATTAATGATGAAAAATCTAACAAAAACCACGTTTGGTGTATCTTATTCCTGATGGGATGTTGATAAGTCCTATGCGACCTTAGCCTAAGGGATGTGTGTACAGGTACTTTCCATGATCACTAATATGAGAAGTTTAAGGATCTTATAGCCATACTCTAATGTATAGTTGGGAATATAACCACGGTTCTTATTGTTATTTTTTTGATTATATATTAAATTGATTATAAAACCTTGTTATTGATGCTAAATTATTTGTATACATTATTTTATATAAAACAATTTATTTAACTAGTTTTTGTAATGTTTTCTATGCCTTGAAATGAATTATGTTTTGTTTTAAATATACAAATGATATATTTTACCATGCCCTATTTTATTTAAATTCAAATAATAATTTGGTTTATTATTATGGAATCCATTATGGAATACTTATTGAGACCCTATTGGGATTTATATCTTACACCCTACCTTTACCTTCATGCATTTTTAGATTTGCTTATGTTAGGTCCAAGGAAAGGGAATGTTCCACTTGGAGGTGGTGGATGCTCATCATCATTTGGATAATCGGTTGTTTCTATATTCTTGGGATGTTTATATCTCTAATGATTACTTTGACGATATAAAACATTGTGTTTTATTATACCTATTTGGTTTCTGGTACTTTCTTCAATTAGAGTGTTAGTCACACTAACTTGTATCTTTTATCTTTTGTTGTTTTTTTTGAAAATTCATTCCTTCTATTCTTATATGATGTCAAGTACTAGTCTCCACCCCATGTGTATTTGGAATTCCCTTCGAGATATATCATACACAACTTGGGTATCAGTGTACCAGGGTATTCAGGCTGGTTCGTGACACTACGTATGATAGTGTACAAGATACACAACACTAAGATTAATTGAACAATGAATTATTATTATTTAAATGTGACAATTATAACCTAGTCATTAAATTGAAGGGAATGAATAATATCAACCAAATTATGAAATTTATAATGTTATTACTCATTTAATAGGTATTAATTAATTATTTTTTAAATAAGATGTCATTTTTTGCGAAGTCATTTTATCCTTTAATAATACACTTAGTTTAAAAAATTGGTCTTCGTGCTATTTATCCATGAATATTATAATTAAATTCAAAAAATTATAGAAAAATTTATTTGAAAAAACTATTTTCATTTTTTAATTTAAAATTTCACTATTATCTTAGGATAAAGTTTCAATAATTTTCTGAAAAGACTAATTTTTCAATGAATATGGAAAATATTGTTTTTTGTTTTATTTTTATTATCATTGTAAAATAATATTTTTTATATGTTTTAAAATTTAATCATTTCATTTTTATTTAAATTAATCCAATTATGGGGTTTTTAATGTATTTTATACTTAAATATAATATAAAAACATTTTATATTTTAAAAGATCATTTTTTAAAAAATCTTTTTTCATCCCGTTTTTACGGTTTGATTTTAAATTAAAATCTTAAATTATTTATGTTATAAATTTTTAAAAATAGTTTCCATATTTTGAATCAGTTGGCCTAAATTTTTTAAATAGGTAACTTTTATTTTTTGTTATTATGAATTGTAACCATAGTAAGTTTTGTTATCACGTTTAAAAGGTAAATCAAGCAATAAAAGTTAAAAATAAAATGATAAAGATTATAAAGATGACCCTAAAACATTTATTAATTTTATTTGATGAGTCCATTTTATGAATAATTATCCAAGATTTTATTAAATGACATTTTTTGTCCATTTAGATGTGATTATAAGCTTTATAATATTTTATTTAATGAAGAGAGGAAAATATCACTCCTATTTTAAATAAAAATAATATTTTTTGAATAGAGTTAACTAGAAAATATTTTTGGTTATAAATATTAATTTGAAATATAAAATATTTATCTTCATCATGTTAATTTTTTCGAAATTTTAGTAGAGAAATAATAAACTTAAATTCTTACAAAATAATGATGCAGTAATTATTCAATTATTAGAAAACACAAATAAATGATATGAAAAATATTAAAAGAATTATAATTTGAGATAATTAATGCGTCACATGAATGTTTTAGATGAACATGAAATTTTAGGGATGTATTAAAATATATGGTTCAAATTTTACTTGTTTTTTGTGATGTTATTAAAATTAAAGTAATGAATAGTTCTAAAAATTTACATTAAGGATATATTATAATAAATAATATTTTATTAAATGATATAAAATCCCAAAAATATTTTATTAAGACAAGAGATTATTATATGGTTAATAATATCAATATTTGTCTATTTAAGGGTCGTTTTTTCCATTTATAGTAGCTATAGTAACCCTCAAAGCGTAGAAATCATTGTTTTCATGGTAAGTGTGAAAGGGGTTAATGAGGGGTTAAAACAAAAAGAGAAGTGTAAAACGGTGATAATTTGTTTTCTAATTTTTATTAAATGAGATAATCTATACCCCGTTTTTCCTATATTCTAAATAAATCAGTTCAGAGCCATTTTTAAATATAAGATTAATTTATATTAATTTAATATTTTTGAGAAATTCTATGAGTGACCCCCTCTGTTATAAAATGACATATTTTCTTCTCATTTACTCATACATAAAAATCCATTTTGTTAACATATCTCCCAAAATCCATTCCTAGAACCCCTACTATCATTATAATGTTTTTAGGAAAAATACCAACCTTATAAGGCTTAAGGTGTTATTCAAAGGGGACTTTCCAAAGAAGTGGTGTAGTTTTACTCGCATGTTTTAGTTTTATTTATTCTTCCAAAAAAATAAAATAGTATTAAAAAATGATTATATAATAACAAAATTATGTTCCATATAATTTGGTATTGTTATTTTAATGGAACAACCTATATCCATCTCATTTTCCAACAAATAGAAAATGAAACCATCATTCGTGTGTATGGCGAACTACCACCTCGCGAACTTAAGTAATTCATTTTCTATCACTCTACTTACAGGATTTTTATAATTATGGAATTAATATTTATATATTATAGTAAATTAATATTTATACTTATAAAAATATTACATATCATTTACATTCTTACCCTTATACTGACGGAAAAAATGATAACGTCGTTCGTGTGAATGTGTGCCCTTCCACCTCCACGAAGCGATGTGATTTGTTTTTCATCACCACGTCATATGGATGATATATATAAATAAATTTAAAGAAGTAATATTATATTTATTATGTTATGATAATTCTGTAAATATAAAATTATAGTTACCTTTTTTCTATAATTATCGTTGATAAATGGAAACGTTACTCATGTGTATGTACAACCTACCATTTCCATGATTGTAATGTAGTTAATTTTTCATAAAAATATTGAATATATATATTTAAAAATATAATTTATTTATAAAATTTATAATTATATCATCATTATTATTTTGGATATGGTGGAGTAATGACCACTTTGTCTATATTCAATATACCTAATTTCTTTTGGACTTATAAACCAAATATCATCAAAAAATCCTATGAAAATTTAATTGATTACGTAAATAAATATACCAGAGTAAGATATAAAATTAAAGGAATAATAAATGTGAAAAATTATTAATCAATTAAATAAGTAACCTAGATTTATTATTCAGGAATATAAATAACATACATTATGAGCCAAACTCAATGTAATAGACTTTCTTAAAAAAATACCATTTTATTTTTTCACTTAAAACTCTCTTTTCTTTCATATCTAAATATTCTAAAAATATTTTCATTTTTTAAGATTATCCTATTATTTTTATATTTATTTTAGCCCATGTTTAATTTTTTATGAAACTTTTTATAAGTATGTTTCTATTTATTTTCTAAACAAGGTACTTTTTGACTTTTTACCGAAGTTACAAAAGGAATGTTTTTTAACTTATAAGGAATAAGTGGATTTTCCGACCATCATGACTAATATTTTCTTTGGGGATTCCATTAAATGATTTCAAGGTAATTTTAAAATAAAATGGTCTCTTTAATATGTGCATATTTTTTAGATTTTATGAAGTTATTTGAAAATGCAAAGGTTATTTTCTTTAGTTATTTTTTTATAATGAAATATTTTATGTATTGTGTTATGGTTCGTGGTCACTATTTATGATAACAAGTGGTTAAATTATAAACTAAATATGGGTGGTTACATGTTTTAAATCCAATTAATTTGGTATTTTTATATAGTAGGTTGACCGTGTTAGTTATTCCAATTGTAAATTTGATGGTTACTCCAAGTATATCTATGAGGGTTATTTCAAGTATAACTGTGAGGATTATTTATTATGTAACCATGATGTTTACTTGATTAATTGACATTATGGTTACTACATGTGTAAATATGATAATAAAATAATTCCCCAAGTTACTTACATGATTTATCTATTCTTTATATATGTTTTTATGGAAATATTATGATTTAATAAGATAAAGGAAAAACATTCTATATTGTAAGGTTGAAATGTATAACATTGTGAAAATGTAATTATGATTTTTCATGATTTCAAAGAATCCATTATTAGTTTTATTTTTTAATTTAATATTTATTATGAAAAGTTTTATGAAAATAATTTATAAGATAAGGTGTTTTATTGGGTAATAAAATGTTTATTTTGTGAAAAATGTTTATTTATGAAAATGGAATCCTTTTATAATAATTCATTAATAAATAGTTTCTTAATTTCTCTTTATGCCACCTGTTGATATTTTTTTCTTATATAATGTTTTTAAATGTTTTAAAAATGGATTAATGATGAGTAAAGAAAAAGAATAAGTCAATTTTATATTCATAAATATTTTTCATGAAAATAAAGCATGTTTATTTTTTAAAAATGTTTTGTTTGGTGGGAAAAATGGATAGTGAGTAGAAGTGTCCACTTTGTAATATATGGGATTTTTATGTAAGAGTTATGACCTAAATATATAAAAATATAAACCTAAATGATCTTTGGGAAGATAATAAATTGATTTATAGTCTAAATTCACTAGAATATATCATGTTTACGGATGAGCCTTTGCACATACTGCAATCAAAAACCATCACGCCACAACCAACCTTTCAGATTATTAAATTAAGAGATTACATATAAAAATAAAATGAACTTATTATTAAACCATAACCTCTCTATGAGCCTTCCCACCACAACGTGATACATCATGTGAAATTTAGCCTTACACTTTAATAAAAAGCAATATATAAATATCATGACTCATAACCCAAGCCTCAATAAAAAATCCATGTTATATCCCAACTTCTTATGGTATGTGAAAACATATTATAAACAAAATTCCAATAGAAAACTCATCACAACAAAAAATATCATTCCACACTATAATTCATACATCTAGATGAAATATTCAGCTGCAACCTCATCTTCTTTCCTCTATCATTCTCTTAACACATTTTAAACTTTAAATATGAAAAGTAATTATTTGATAATGACATTACCAATATTTTAGATACCACTAAATGATTATTTTAATTAAAAATAAAAACAAAAAATAGAAAATAAATCTTCCATGAAACTTAAACATCCCTGAAAGATAATTCTCAAACAATAAAGACGCCATCACCAAAACATAACACAAAAATGGGATACATAACCATAGTAAATTCAGTACAAAATTAGGAACCTTTACATAAAGGTAAAATAAGTTTCAAAATAACTTAATATACTAAGAAATGTTTTTCAACCAGCATTCCCACGAAAGCTCATCCATGCCACCTTGCCTCTACAAGACATGGAATAAG
This sequence comes from Viscum album, assembly GCA_963277665.1. Classification (NCBI taxonomy): domain Eukaryota; kingdom Viridiplantae; phylum Streptophyta; class Magnoliopsida; order Santalales; family Viscaceae; genus Viscum; species Viscum album. Next base: position 374,836,352 of record OY728157.1, on the reverse strand, counting down.
GTAATATTAGTCCCAGACAACACACTCTTCTAAAAATCCTAAATCATTACCATTGTTTTTTCAAACATTATGCCATCCTTAATATCCAACTCACTCAAATTAATGATTTGAGAGTCATCATGAAGATATTAATGAATATATTACACATAAAATACATAATGGATCTGATCCATATATGGAGGAGGTGATAAATGATACCTTGATCCAACACCTCACAAACATGCTATAATACCCTAAATGTCCTAATAAACATAGGATACAGATTACCACCTTACTCAAATGTCTTCAATTCATTATGAGTAGAAACTTGAAATAACACATGATCCCCCACCAAAATCTATAAAGGAATTATACTTATATTTTTATATGACTTCTTGAGGTCTTGATCCATATTTATACGCTCATTAATCATATTTAACATCTAGATCATGCTAAAAACTATATTTAGTCCAAGGTCAATAAAATATTTAACCATAGTCCCACACAATAGAGATCTGTATGGCCAGCGATAAAACACCTCAAATATAGAAATTACATTGGAAGTGTAATGACTGTTATTATAATAAAACTCAACCAATGATAGGTTTTTTTACCAAAAAATCCATAAAACACAGAACATGTGCACATAATATTTCCTCCAGAGTATAGATATTCCACTATGTCTAATCATACATCTAATTATGGAGGAGAGTACTAAGACATAATTTTTAACTAAAATTATTACAAATACCTCCTTATAATTTTGAGGTAAAATAAAGAACCTGATTAGATACGACGTTCCTTCAATCCACATGAAGATTCACTATTTCATCCACATATCTCCTCTCTAATGAAACCACAATAATTGAATCCTTGATCACTAAGAAATAAAATGACTTTATTAATCTATATAGAATCATCAAAATAACATCAAATACTCCAATAGTTTAGGGAAACCGTTAAATAAATCAATCTATATATCCTCCCTATTCGATATGGGAATATGCTATAATTGTAATAAACCTTTACAAATATGGTATTCTAGATTCACATACTGAGGGGACCCAAGAAAACATACAAAATTTTTATATCATATTAATAATTTAAATATTAAATCTCCCATAAAATCTCACAATCTAAGGACTTAACTGTTTAGTGTATTTAGTGATTTAGTATATAAACATCTTATTTTTCAACATATTTAATATTTCCCATAAGTAATCTTCACCATAGACACCCTTTTTAGACATATCATACTTATTATCCCTTTTTATAACCTAGGGATTGGAAACATAAGAATAGGGTTAGCTTAGATTCCCAATAAGGGTAAAAATGGGAGATATCAATTAAATATCATAATCTAGTATAAGATGATCATGTCAGTATGAGAAAATAATCAGAGTGAAATGATATAATAGAATAGAATAATATACAATATCATAAAATCAAAGCATTAATATTTTGGAATAAACACGAGACATAAGATAATAATCATTATACATGATAACATAAGCATCAGGTTATGAAAAAAAGTCTGGTATAAACATAATCATAGGTGTTATAGCACACTCTAAGGATAAATATTGATACAATAATTACATAATGGGATAGGATAACCTATTTACCAAATTATATTATTCTTGTGTTAACTACCAATGAACCTTTTGGGACTAGGTTATCCATTTGTGTTCCCTTGGGCTTAGTCTAACCTCCCCTGAACACTTTTGATCCCATGAGATATAAAAAATTACAAAATTAATCAAAGTTTTATGATAGAACGACCCATCTTATAATGATAAACTACAAATATGCACGCCACTTCCAAAAAATGGAATGAATTCGGTGCGGAGGTATACTATTCACTATAATACTAGTGGTTGTGATGTGGTAAATACATCCTACGGTGTAGGGGAGATCAGCAGGATAAATGAGGCTACTACCAAATTAGGGGGTAGCTAAACCATGGACTATTAGCTATGGTGTGGTCCCATTCTTAGAAGAGGGTTCCTATATTGTGGTGCTTATGGTTTCATCATAACGTAAAAATACAATTTTATAGGATCTATCCTAGATTATTATAATTTCCTTTTATCAAGGGTTTGGTTCCTCATACATCACTAAAAAATACCCAATGTTAGGGATGGCTATTACATGGTCTTTAGTTTTTTAGTAAGCCTATAAATACCCGAATCCCGCTTAAAACCCACTCTTTTTCACATATCTCCCTCAAAACCCAAGATACCAAGATAGTTTTTTAAATCCATTTGAATCCCAATTCAATAGGTATTGATCCCAGCTTTATGATATTCATCCATAGGGTTCCTATCTCAAGTGGTTTCTCTCTATTTGGTTTAATTCTCCTCCTGTTTATTCATTTCATGTTATAGAACATTATCTATAATATTCTTATGGACATTTCAATTTTCATTCATTGATGTGTTCAAGGAAATATGTCTTTAGGAAATCTTATTTCCTCTTGGGAGTGGTGATTAGTGATCTGCATTGTTGATCCTTTCTCATGGGGAGGACGTTGGCTCATTTAAGTTAAGGGATTCATTTCTTCTCTTTAAATTACATGAAATCATAAATCAAGCCTGGTTTATCCCTTTTTATGGAAATAGAATTAATCTAATAAATATTTAACCATATTAACAAAGAAGTTGGTTTGTGATCACATGTTGATGTTTGATACCATGTTAACGGTTCACCTCATAATTTTCTAGATAGTGTTCTATATATAATGTAAACATACTATATATACTATGGTTATTATAATGTGTTGTTGTTATAGGTTTAACATGTTATTTAATGATTTAAACAGGTAAATAATGTAAATACAATATTTTTTGATTAATTGGATTGATAATTTAAATAAAAGTAATGTTAAATAAATATGAAGATTCTTGTAATTTGATGTTAATGAAATTTATGCAATGTGCATGTTTAATTGAATATGATCTTCCATGTGTCAATGGAATTGGAAAATAACTCGAATCATGTTAATTCTTCTTAGTGATAATAATAAGTGGAATTTTAAATGTGAACTATAATTCAGTAGGTTTTTTGAAACCATAATTGACTCTACGAGCATGTTTAGCTTGTGATAGCTTGTTATAGATTAATACCTTAGGATGCTTGTAGTTGGAACTAGTGAATAATGAATTAGCTAATTCAATATGGACTAAGAAAAAATTATTTGATAAAGATAAATTCTTTGAGATGAAAGTGCTCATTTTCTTATAAAGGATGTATTCCTTGTTTTGGGATCCATGAGATCTAGTTTGCATGTGACAGATGAATTCCTTATTTTACAGATATGTTTCCCTATTTACCATGATGTTTTACTTGATACCTTGTGAAATTCTATATATATGAGCCTTCATATGTGACATGATATGATCTTAGGATGGGTGAGTGAGAGATAGCTAATGTGATATGGTGATGGGAGGCTTAGATGATGTGGTATAAGTTGACACCTATGATGGAGAGATGCATCGATATATTCATGTAGGCCTTAGAGATGATAATGGATAATATAGAATGGGTTAAAGATGAACAAAATTGTTGATGTGATTAATGCTGGATGATTTATTGAAATGAATTTGTTTAATGGACAATGTATAGGTTCGTTATTCTATCAATATTGTTTTCCCAAATTCTTGAGTTAGATGGATATGCTCGGTTGCATGTTTCCTCTTGGTGGTAGCTTAGGATAATTTTCCTATATTACATGGATTATAGAATGATGTAAATAATTAATAATAAATCTATAACCCATGGGGTTGTTTATTTTTTAAATTCAAAAGATATAGTCCTGAGAAACAATGGACTTTCTTTGAGTTTTCATATAGGGCATGGTCATGGATTATTTTGGAGAGAGATGGATTGGTATGTGCGATGTTGGGGAAAAGCAAAAAACTAGAGGGGAAGTGTTAATGGGGAAATATTTATGTTTCATTGTGATATTATATTCTCTCTTTTATGTGATACATGTTGGGAATTATCCTTGTTGATTCTGGGAATTTAGTATACTAATTTAGGTGACTAGTTAGTTTCACTATTTTTCACTATGCTTTAGTATTCTTTCATTATCTTTTGAATTAGAGGATCTGGGAAGGATCCTAGTGAGTATATTGTTATGATCACCCCATATATATATATATATATATATATATAATGTTTTTCTAGTCATCGGAATAAGGTTGGGGATTGAGTTGGGTTTTACAAGATCATGGTTTGTCCGGAGTCATTTGGGATTCATGGTCACCGTCATATTTACCTTTTGGGTAGATTTATTTTCCCATTAGGTTGTTTTAGTATTTTATTAAATTGCATGTATAAATTTGGATTTAATTCTTATTTATACATGAGAAGGTTTTGATTGGTGTATTTATCTTATCTCGCACATCTACATGTTATTTTAGAGGTAAATTACTCCCATTTTAATGATTTTAAACCCTCGGTACTAGTCACAAACCCTTAGCCTATTGGAGGCAGTACTCGAGAGGACATCACACCCCTTCGCTCATTGTCGACTGAAGATGGATACTCTTTTAGGAGAAGGGGTCATGAAAGTGTGGTATTAAGGGATTAGGTTGACATATCGAATGAATTTTTGAATTATCCACAAGTGAGGCTGCACGGGTTGGTATAGAAATTGTGTCCAAAAAGTTTTTCTAGAAAAGTAAACATAGAAGACTGATTGATACACCTATATTGAGGGACCTCAGTGATATAAAACAAGGAATTTTATGTTTATTAATTCTACTAAATTAAGTGATACTATTTTCTAGTTAGATACCTAGAAAACGATCATGAATAATTCTTATTTTTTCATGAGTTTGAAATGGGTAGACCTTGGAATAGGTTTAAATTTAAAAAAAATAAAAAAGTAATTAATTAATTAATGTTAAATATTTCATATTACATGTTTAGGATATGTAACAGTTTTTTCTTTTTATACTAATGGATCTAGGTTGATATCTTCATAGAGTTAATTCTAAATATGTTCAATTGGATGTTCGAGAAGATTTCTATAGAGTATAGGTTGATGATTATGACACTTAGAGGGGTACACAATGAGAGTTTCTATATAATTTTCTATTGATTTATGAGTGATATGTTTTAGAATCAATCACATAAGAATTGTTAGGGAAGGTTAATAAATATTTTTGTTCTATATACGATCTAAAGGAGCACTAGTTTTCATTGGATATGAAAATATTTTGTGGGGAAGCAAGGTAGTGGTGGTTATTGTTCCTTGGGTATTACGAAGAGTTTATAGTCTTATAGGAGGTGTTTTGAGACTAGTTTGAAGTATATTTTCTCTATTTTAAAAAAAAGTAATCTATTTTATAGGAGATGATTACCCTTTGACAGGGGAGTTCAAGGGTCTAAGATTTTGGGATCTGTTTTAGGACCCTTATCTAATATTCTTTATAACTATTACTAAACATTCAGTCCATGTCAAGAAATTTTGAGGAGGTTTTGTGTCTAAAGATCTAGTTCTAGGTCACCCCATTTATAATGAAAATATATCTTGAGATTTTAGATAGAGAATATGTTATTCAGAAGATGCTATCTAGAACTGGATCATTATGAGAGGGAATTCATCAGGATTCCTTGAGAAGTATAGTTGTAGTATGAAGTTCCCAGTTTTTTGGATAGAATAAATTTCAATCCACTAGGGGTAGGTCTTAGCCATAATAATATTGTTTATCTAGGAATGGAATATCTTATACATATTCAAATATATTAGATGTGTGTTTTTATTTTATATGAAAAGTAATCAGGGGAGGGAGTGACCATCTTTTTTGAGAAGTCAACATGGATTGGGTATTTTGATTTAGGTTCCTCTATTGTGGTAGTTTCATCTGATGCAATGGGAGTAGGGTGTTCCAATTTAGCATCAATAGTGGGGATAAGGGGTAGGTAAAATACATCTTTGATATGGTCATCATCCTCAAAGAGAAAAGAGAGGATATGGAGGTGGTCATCTGTAGGGTATGGGAGGCCATTAAGTAGGTTGTGGTCAGCTTCATGCCTTAGCTTTTGCAGCACCAGGTGAGCTAAAAATCATTCGAGGTGATATTTCTTTTATTCAAGGGTTTATGGTTTATTTGATTCATGAGCTAAAACCTCCTTCATATCACATTCTCTTTTCCATGATTTGTGACATAAGGTTGAGAGGCTTATAGTACCCTTGACATTGAATATGCCATTTGGAGGTCCATATGACTTGTATAATTTTTTTAGAGAATGCATCATAGTGTTAGGGAAGCATCTCTCTTTGGTAGACTTATTATGTTTATAGATACATCCATAAAACACCATCCTAAGAATAGATTAGATATATTTAGTATAGTATATCATGTATTTATTCATGAAGATGGTCGCGTTCTATGATTATGATGGAGTGATAATAGTTATTTGTGAGTAATACCCTCATATGGGCTAGAGGAATTATCTTTTGTTATATTCCTTGATGGATGAGTTGATGTTCTGTTTGTCTGAGGTTCAAATAATGGTGTTTCCCAAGGTTATAGAAGAGTACCCTAAAGTCTTTCCAGAAGTTTCTGTAGAATTACCCCTTCAACCGGAGATCAATTTTGGGATAAAACATCAGCAAGGCGTGTCTTCTATCTCGATCTATCTATATAGGATGACACATTATGAGTTAAAAGAGCTATGAATACACCTCTATGATCTATTTTATTGGGGTTTTTTTTACACCAGTGTGTCACCTTGGGGTACACTAGTCTTTTTCATGAATAATATTGAATGTTTTTGTTGAATTATGTCGATTATCAATTCTTTAATCAGGTGATAGTAAAGAATTAACATGGTATTTAATATATGGATGATTTATTTGATTAGATAAAAAGAAAAGGTTGGTTCTTGAAGATCAATATATAGTCCAGATATCATCAGATGTGACTAAAGGATAAGGATATTCTAAAGACATATTTTTATCATCATCATAGGCATTATAAGTTTTTTGTGATACCATTCAGTGTGACGAACACTTAATCTCTATTAATGGGTTTGATGAATGTAGTGTTCAAAGAGTTCCTTGATAAGTTGATGGTGGTTTTCATTGATGACATCCTTTTGTACTATGTGTCTAAGGAGGATCATTAATATCATCATTATACTGTTGTGGTAATTCTTCTTTGTGATAAGATATTCAGAAAGTTTTTGAAGTGTGAATTTTTGGCTCATCAAGTTTACTTATTGGGAATGTCATGTCCCCTTAAGGAGTAGATATGGATCTTTGATTATAGAGGTGGATTTTTCTTGGGGATTCCCCAAGAAAGTGGTAGAGGTGCAGAGTTTCCTTGGTCTTGAAGGTTATTATATGAGGTTCCTCACTGATTTCTCTTGGGTTATGACCCCTTTAACAACCTTGACCACAATGGATCAAGAATTCATGTGGACTAAGTAATGTTAGATAACTTTTTAGTAAATTAATGTGAAGTTGGACAATGCTCTAGTCATTTATTTTCCAATAAAGAGAGTTCAATTTGAGGTTTTCTATGATTCTTAACATTTTGGATTAGGATACTTTTTGATTTAGAATAGATCATCTTTTTCTTATGGGTCTTAGAATTTACATCCTAAAGATCATAACTATTCCACCTATGATCTCAAGTTAACATAAGTGGTGTTTTTCATGAATTTGTAGTGACATTACCTTATTGGAAATAATAATGCTGTTTTCATCGATCATAAGAGCCTAGGATTTGTATTCTCTGAATGTGACTTAAACATGAAACATTGATAGTGGATGGAATTATTATGGTATTACAAATTTGAGATTTTATATACACCAGGAATGGTAAATTTTGTTACTGAATTGTAGAGAAGTAAGTGATGTAGTGATTTCATGCATGAGTCTGGAAATTCCTAGAGAGTGATGGATGAACTCTTAGTGATCTATCTTGATATGGGAGAGGTTGATAATAGATTTTTTATATTATAGATGATAGTGTAACCGTATTTGGTGTAGTAGGTGGAGTCATAGCTGGGAGATTCTGAGGAAGAGATCTAGATGGATTAAGTTATTTTTTGGTGATACCCCTAATGGATGGTTTGAGGAGGATTGTCATAGGGTGTTGTTTTAGGGATTTTGTGTACCATTGGTGATGTGTGATATAGTTCTACATGTGTTTTATAGATCACCTTTTATGGTACATATTAGCATGAAAAAGTTGTACTAATCTTTGAGGGGTTAGTTTTGGTTTCCTGGGTTGGAGCATGTAGTTTTTGAGTCTGTTTCTCAATGTTTGGTATTCTAAAAGGCAAAGAATGAACATCTTGTTCTCAGTGGGTTTCTCTAGCCATTAGATTTTACCCAATGATAGTGGGAGGAAATATTGATGGACATCATTATCGATTTTCCTTAAGATTAGATATTTTATGATTCTATATGTATGATAGTGTATCATTTGATGAACTAATCCCACTTTTTAGTGATAAGGGAGTCAAGAACAATGGAATCTTTATCGAGGATGTTTCTAGAAGAGTTGGTTAGACTCCATAGAGTTTTGAGTATGATTATCTATGATTGTGATCCTTATTTTAGCTTCAGGGTGTGGATTGGTCTCCAATAGGATTTTGGATATCATTTAAGCCTTAACACTACTTTTTATCTATAAATGGATGGTTAGAGAGAGTGGACTATCCAAACTCATGGATACATGTTTCTTTCTTATGTTCTTAATTTTTATGGTTCATGGATGAGGCTCCTACCATAGGTCGAGTTTTCTTATAATTATATTTTTCACCACTTAATTTTCTGGGTTTCATTTGAAACTTTGTATGTACAACTATTCCATTCTCCATTATTTTGGATTGGGATCTGAGAGGCAGTAATTTTTAGGATAAAACTAGTACATAATATGACATAGATGGTTCAAGTGATTTTTGAAAGTATTAATATAGTTCTAGATCATCAAAATTGTTATATAAATCCAAATAGGATACCTATATAGCTCAATTATGGAGATCACATGTTCCTGAAGGTGACTCCTCATTGTGGGTAGTGATGGTTTGGTTGTGAGAGTGTGATTTCAACCTGTTTTTTTAGCCCTTTCAATGTATTACCTCATGTTGGAGTCATATAAAATCATATAGAACTTTTCCAACATATGAGATAGACACACAATGTTTTTTACATGTCATATCTTTTTCATTATCATCATGGAGACTCTTATGTCATAAATTATGGAAAGTTATATGTAGAAAATGATGAAGACTTAGAGGAGAGACCTATAGAGATATAGGACCACCAATAGAAGGTGTTTCAAAAGCATACTATTCCATTAGTTCATGTCTTGTGGTGATAAGGAGGTGTGAATGATATTACATTATAATTTGAGTCAAAGATATGTGTTTATTACCCCAATATTTTTATTGATTACCTATTCTTTGGTTGTAACAATTGTTATAGATGTTGAAATTTTTTTGGTTATGATATGTATTTCTCTTGTTTCCTAGTTTTTGGTAACCTCAGTCTAATTTGATAGGTATTGTAACACCCCAAGATTTTGTGACATATTTTTTTCAACATAATTTAATCTTTTAGATATTTTTCATTTCACGCAACATGAAAAATAGTTTATTTTATATTAAAGAACTACATTTGGATTTCTTTATATGAAAAAACAAGTTAATCATAAACTACACACAATATAAATTTTATCTTTCTCTACACGAAACACTGAGGTAAACTTGCATTACATGCAATGATGACTTTCTTTGATGAAGAGTATAACATGCAACACTGTGTTTTTCTGAATAATGATATATTATTTAATATACCATAGATGTTAAAGTATTATTTATGAAAATGTTTAACCAAAATATGAAAATATATACAGAATGACCTCTCTCATATTCAAAGCTCCAATACTTGCTCTTATTTTTCCATTGATCCCCAAGCTGAAATTACTATCTCTTCGAAGCTTAATTCTCTCCTGAAGCTCAAGGATAACATGCAGAAGCAGATATTTAAAACCAAATGGATTTTGAATAGTGATAGAAATACTAAATTCTACAATTCTCTCCACATAATTAGGAAAACCTGTTGGTCCCTTTCCTTTCTTAGAGTTGATGACACTCTTCTTGACACTGAGGATTCCATTGCTAATCATGTTATTGGTTACTACCATACTTTTATTAATGGTCCAGAGGTCAATAAGGATCTTCTTCTTGACATCATTCCTAATATGGTCACTACTTAGGATAATGACCTTCTCTTAAGTATGCCTATGGACCATGACATCAGGGCCACTGTCTTCAGTCTCACCCCTGATAGTGCCCCAGGACCTGAGGGGTTCAGCAATGGTTTCTTCTAGCAATACTTGGATCTCATCCATGTGGATGTGTGTAAACTGGTTAAATCTTTTTTCTCCAATGGTGTTCTCCCTCATGGGTTAAATGCTCAATTTCTTACTCTTATTCCTAAAATGGATAATGATGATGGGAGTCACCTTTTCTGACCTATTTCTCTCATCAACACCCTCTATAAAATTATCACCAAACTTCTTGCCAACATACTCACCTCCATATCCAATAAAATTATTTCTTAAACCAATTTGGATTCATAAAAGGAATAACTATTCAAGATTTTATCTTCCATGCCCTGGAATGTACTAATATTCTGAATAAAGTCACTAGAGGAGGCAATATGGCCATTAAACTAGACATTAGGAAAGATTTTGACACCATGGATTGGAATTTCATTTTAAATGTTCTAAAAAAACTGGGTTTAATGATTAATTTATTGATATGATTCGCAACTTATTCAATTCAGCTTCCTTTTTTGTGTTGGTTAGTGGATCACCTAAAGGTTTCTTTAAATGCACCAAGGGGGTTAGGCAATGTGATCCTTTATCTGCCATTCTTTTCGCCATTGCTGAGGATTATTTAAGTAGAATCCTCATAATCCTTATGAGTCAAAACAAAATTAAGGCCATTCAGGCTTCTAGAAACTTAAGTGTTCCTACCCATCTTTTATATGATGATGATATTATTTTATTTTTAAAAGGTGATAAAAGGAATATCCAAAACCTCAAAAATTCCCTGGCTCATTATGAAGATATTTCGGGTCAAGCGATAAGTTGGAACAAATCCTTCGTCTTCTATGGGAAGAATTTTGTCCCGAACAGAAAAAGCCATATCATCGATTTCTTAGTAATCAAAGAAGGATCTTTCCCTTTTACTTACATGGGTGTGCCAATCATTTGGGGAAGACCAAAATCCAGCTATTTTCACAGCATTGTTGATCAAATTATCAATTAGCTTTCTTCTTGGGAAGGTAAATCTCTTCCCATGGCCGGTAGAGTTTTTCTTGTTAAGTCTAAAATTGTTTCCAAGATGGTATACTCGATGATGATTTACAATTGGCCTGCCAGTCTTCTCAAAAAAATAAATGTTTGCATTAGAAATCTTGTTTGGAATGATAGTACGATTGAAAGAAGACTTGTCACCATACCATGGGTCACATTTTGTAAACCCCTAGATAAGGGTGGTCTTGGGATTAATAATATTAAGCTTTTTAATGAATCTCTTCATGCTAGATTGACTTGTAATTTGATTCAAAACAACTCTGATTCCTTGGGTTTTATTAAAACTCGATTTGTTTCCAAGCTACAAAATGGAAACTTGGGATACATCACTTCCTCCATATGGACATCCATTGAACACTATTTCCTTAATATCATGCACAACTATAGATGAATGGTTAGTGCTAATTCTTCTATGAATTTCTGGGTGGACAACTGGACTGGCGTCCCCTTAATCTCAATGCTATCATCCACCACTACTCCTTGGAATACCAACTCCACTATCTGTGATGTTGTTAACTCTCATGACATCACCCTTCCAAATCACATTATCCATATCATTGAAAACTATCCTTTTTCCGACACAGATGATTTCTTTATTTGGGAAACTGTGTTTAATGGAGTCCTTGATTCTAAAAGTTACTACAAAAACAATTTATTAATTTTTTTCTAACTTTGTCTGGTTGAAAGCTTCTAACAAACCTTGGATCAAACCCTCAAGCCTTACTCTTATTTAGCGTGTTGCTCATAACAGGGTCCCCACTGATGTTTGCCTTCAATCCTTTGGGATTTCTCTTTGCTCTATATGTCATCTATGAAACCAACACCGTGAGGATACTAATCATTTGTTCTTGTCTTGTTCTACAGATGATTCTCTTTGGAATTATATTTCTGACATTTTGGGTAGAAGATAGTCACTTCTTGATACTATCATCTCTCAACTTCAACACTGTGTGACTTGGGATTTTTCTAAGAAAATCAAGAATCTCTTTCTGACTATGGTGGCAGAGCTTCTGCATGTGATCTGGTATGATAGTAATAATTTTATTCATAATAATTGCTCATTCAGTATCAATGAAAGTAAAACGTGTATTCTCATTGCCATCAAGGATGCTGCCTCACTTCATAAAGATCATTGTGACAACTCTGTTGGTGATTTTGATATCCTCCGCCATCTTCACATTGTGGGATCTTATAGGAAACCTAGACGTACCTTTGAAGTCTTCTGGAAAGCTCTGCTTCTAGGATGGATCAAAGTGAATGTTAACGGTGCCTCTAGAGGAAAACCGGGCCCAGAAGGTTGTGGTGCCATCTTCAGAGACTCTCTTGGAAGATTCCTTGGCTGCTTTTTTGGTGGATGTGGTACGACCTCGGCCTTAGAAGCAGAAATTTTTGGATTCATTCATGCTGTGGATTTTAACAAGAAAAAGGGTTGGAACAAGCTGTGGATTGAATGTGATTCAACCACTATTTTCCAAGATATTTGTAAGGGGGTGGTGCACCTTGCATGGCTGCTTACCTCTCGATGGACGAAATGTCTTGCTTCGCTCATGGATCTCAACCACATTTCCACACATGTGTACCACAGAGTGAACATGGTTGCTGATAGTCTTGCCAAAAAGGGGGTCAATCAGGTTATTACATGGTTGGATGATTTTCCTGACGACTTTCTCCCATTTTTCATTTAGGATTGTAATAAGATTCCATCGTTCAGACTTTTGTAATTCCCTTTCTCTTTTTTCAATAAACTGTGCCTTGGTCTTTGACTAAGGAACCACATCTTAAAAAATGAAAATATATGGTTTAAAAAAATATAAAATAAATTCATTGATCCCAAATTAATTAAAAATGAATACAAAAACCAATTGAATATAAAAGAAAATATTATTATACCCACAAAGCTGTTTTACACTAATAAATTAAATTAATTACAATTAGTGAGTGATATTAATTATATATATATATTTAAATAATATATTAAATATTATATTTTTTTATTTTCATCTAATATATTTTATAGTCCTAATATAAAAATGAACCTAATTTTATGCATATAGTATAATATTTCTTATTAAAGAATTTTTACCTCCTTTTAATGGAGAAAATATTTTAAATCCAATATTTTGAACTTTTATGGATTATATAAGTCAAAATAAACTTCATATTTGAAATATAAGCATAAATATTATGTTAGGGTAAATGTTTTGTATTTTTATGTAAGGTTTTATTTTTAATGAATAGTTAAAAAATACTGAATTTTAGTTCAAAACTGATTTTTCATCTAATTTATTTTTAAGGTTAAATTAAATTTTAAATTATTTATAATGTTTAATTATGTAAATTTGTAATACATTAATCCATTTTTTGGCCATTGGAATCAATTTTTCTTTGAAATTTACTATAAAAATAGAATTTTTTTTGATGTTTTTACTTTAAAAACCCGTAGTGTCGTCCCGTTAGCGGGATTAAATTTAAATTAATTTCTACCACTTGTATGAGTGGAATTTGAAAAAATGAATGATATATTTTTAATAATAACAATATATAATTTATAATAATTTAAAATTAGTTTTTAACAAAAATATTATTGAAATTAATTAAAATTAATTACAAGGATTAAGGTTAAGTTAAGATTAATAAGGGACTAAACACTAATCTTAAGGACCCGAATGACCTAGAAAATTGTGATGAATCCATTGTATGGACATATTTCTAACCCATACTCTCTTTTATCTACTTTTTATCATTATTGGATCCACATGACATGGAAAAAATGTGGGTGGAATTCCTTTTAATTTTTTTTACAAGAGTGCAACTCCACGTCCTCTATAAAAATGGCCTCATATCCTCCCACTTCCTCAAAACTCTGAAGACACATTGGATTCAAAAATATATTATCAAATATATATTAAATATCCGACCCATAATATTATAATCCTCTCATTTGGAATAAATAAATCCAAGAAACCCTTTGGTGCAAACCAAAAGGAGTTACCTGAATAAGATGTAACATTCTTCCTCCAGTTCTTTTATGTCATTTCCATTCTCCACCTATACATTTTTTTATTCCATAATTTTATAACAAAAAATTATCTAAAATATATTATGATGTTTTTATCATATATTTTCTACCTAAACTTACCCATACTTTCATTTAATTGGCAACAAACATACTGTTTACGTGTATGGGGAACTATCGGCTCACAAAACAATGATTGTTCATTATTTCCTTTACCACCTCTCATGGTGGAAATTATGATGTAAAATATGTTTATATATGTTATATTTTATATTTATTATGTATTTAATCTTCTTTAATCATTTTACAATGAATATATTTATATTTTCCATTTGGTGTAAATGCAATAACTTTGTTTCAGGAAGTGTGGACTACCGCCCCTCTAAGCGATGTGATCTGTTAACACACTACATGGAATGTATAAAATATGTGTTTAGTAAAATTATATTATATTTTTGAACTAATAATTCTAATATAATTATATTATATATATATATATGCAATTTTCTTTCTTTCTCTCAATACGATTATAATACAGAAATAACATTCATGTGTACGTACGACATACCGTCTCCGTTAACATTTTATTCCATTTAATGATTATATATTATAAATTTTATTATAATAAACCTATAATTAATATTAATGATATTTATATCTTGGTTTAAATTTTTGAAATAATGATATAAGTATAATTACCACATATATAACAAATTAAGACAAATGTGAATAACAAAACAGATATTATCCTAAGTGAAAACTTAACATAGAATTGTTAAAAAGTGGGTAATATAAAGTCCTAAAAAAACCTGATATGGTTATATGTATATGAATATGTTTCAGTTACAGATTTATAACAAACTTATATTTATTATACAGGAAGTTTGTATGAGTACGACGAGAGTCAAGACAAAAGGTAAGGGGATTTCATCTCACCTTTTTTATTTCCATGAGATACATATTTTAATCACCACTCATTTTGTTTGATTGTCTTATATACATACCATTTATGTATTATATGATTATTATACTTAAATTTAAGGGTATTTACATATCCATTATATGATATTTATTTCATGGAGTTAATGTATCAAAAGTTACAGGATCGGTAAATTAATGTTGTATCAATTTTCCTTCTTCGAGACACATGCCATGTTATGAACCCATATTTTTAAATGAGGTGTATATAATGCCTTTGAAATATTATATAATGAATATAATTCTTTAAATTTAATTATAATATTCATGCAATTTATTTTATTAAATTGGGATTATGGTTTAAAGATACCAAGTGGTAAGAGTTTATTGAAACAATCTCATCTCTTTTCAAGATTGTTTATAATTATGTCTCATTTGATTGAATACTATGATCTATATGTTAATAAATCTCCTGAAGTTTATTATAAAATGGTTATTAAATATATATTCATGTATTGATACCATTTTTACACTCTTTGGTACACAATATAGTAAATAACGTGTCTTTAAAAAGGACTGACTTTACCCAATCTTCATTCTGAAATCTATATTCCTTCAAAACCGTGTTTTTTACAAGGATTCCAAAAATATGAGTCAATTACCATAGAATATTTAAATGATATTTTTACCCATATTTTACCTTTTAATTTTTTTTTTAAAAATAATATTATTTTCATTTTTCGGTGAAGGCACATTTATATACTTTTTACAGTAAAAAAGGAATGTTCGACATGTACAGAATTACCCACCATCATGATTATCATTCCATTGAAGATTCATTTAAAATATTAAAAAGTTATTTTTTTGAAATAAAATGTTTTCCAAATATTATGAAAATTATTTGGTTTAAATTTTTTTTCAAGAAAAATAGTTTTTCAAAATCTTTTAAAGCTTATTATATATTTTTTCAAGGGAAAAAGTTTTTTGAAATCACTTTAAACATTCTATAAAATGTTTTAAAGTAAATGGTATTAAAAACTGTTTTCAATATTCTTTAATAATTTATAAAATTGTTTTCAATGAAATTATTTTCAAAACATTTTCAATATTATCTCATATGTTTTCAAGTAAAACTATTTTAAAAAATGTTTTCAAAAATTTTATTGAAGTTTTTAATGTATTTTAAAAGAAATTTGTTTAAAAAACTCTTCAATATTTATTTATATGTTTTCATATTATTTTCAATGAAATGGTTTTCAAAAAGTTTTAAATATTTGTTTATTTGTTTTCAAATTATTTTAAATTAAATGGTTTCCAAAAACATTTCTATCTTTATTTATAAGTTTTCAAAGTATTTTCAATGAAATTATATTGATTTTTTTTTAAAGATTTCATTATAAGTTTTCAATGTGTTTTCAATGAAATGGTTTTCGAAATAGTTTAAGGATTTCATTATATGTTTTCAAGAAGTTTTCAAAGGAAATTTTTTTCAAATTTTTTTCAAAGATTCCTTTATATGTTTTCATGTTTATTTTCTTGAAAATGATTTTAAAGAGGTTTTATGTTTAAAAAATAATTTTCAAAATAAGAAAGGACAGTTTTCTCAAGAGATGTTTTTATAATATATTTAAAAATTATTTCACATATTTGATAACATCCATTGGTGTTACTCATGATTTTGTGGGGAAATGATTCAATGTTTCCATTAATATTCTTTCTTTTAATGGTTTCTGTTTTTATGGTATGATGTTTATGAAACATTTTTCTATTTCACAAGTTATAGAACTTTGAAACCCATTTCTTTTTACAGGTAATTATTTTTATGAAAAGATTATTAAACCTTTATATTTTTTCATAGTTTATGATATGATTAAATGTTTATGATACGAATTTCATTTCATGGGTTACGATATGATTGTTTAAGATATTATGGAATATATATGTATGATTTCATTATGAGTTGGGTTGGACATATATATCTTTTCAATAAAATGGGTAAAGATTTATATCTCATGAGATAGACTAATATGGTATTGGGAGTGTACCTTTACTACTAAGATAGCCATGGTAGTGGACCATGACCACCAAGATGGTATGATGAGTTAACTCGTGCTACTGATATGGCCATGCGAGTGAACCAAAACATGAATGATGGTATAGGGGGAGAACCCATGACCTCAAGATATCATTTATATTAATTCCTTGACTAGAATGGAAATAATTTTATATGCTTATGTGTTGCCACAATTCTATGTCTTATTCATATGTTATGATTTCATGGATTATGATCCTTATTTCCATATGATTCATGTCAAATAAACTACCAAGTTTTATGAAATGATTCAAGTTTTTGATATTTGATATGTAGGGTGTGATATTCTTTTATTATGATCACATTATTATACCCCTATGATCATGTTTATGCTTACATGTCTGCCTTATTTACCCTTAATAAGAATATAAGCTCCTCCCTTTTTATGTTTCCCTTCTAGGGTTATTTAGATATATTTCTTGTATGATATGTCTAAGTGGGGTGCTCTTCTTGTAGAACCTAGGTGAAGATAATGCAGATTTCTCATGTACCAATGTTTACATTTACATTTTTCCAAAGGGAATAAACTAATATAGTCTTTAGGCGTATGTTTGTGTAATATTTTAATTATTCCATAAAGGTGATACAAAGTTAATGTATCCAATGTAAGGTTCGCAACAGTTGGTATCAAATCAATGGTTTAGTAAAACTTTAGAAGTTTGGATAAGAAAAATTTAGTGATATCCCTAGGTATATTTCTAAGGATATGTCCAGGGATGTATCAAAGGATAAGTATAAGGATGAGTTAAAGTTTAGGAAAAATATCTTGGAATTTTGGTAAAGGATAGAGTGAGTGGTTTTCTATAAATGCATCCTTATCTAGATACTACAGGTGGATGTGGCTCTAGGAAAGATTTAACTAGTACTACAAACTCAAAAAAATGTGTTTCGGGCCTGACTCGGTGTAATCTAGTACACGAAAATGGACCTTTTTACAAACCCAATTTGTCACTCCCAGGGGATATGCTTAGGAAATTCACAACCACTTAATGAACCATCAGGAATGATTTAAATGTAATTTTTCTATGAATAACCTAGGATAAACCTAAGGTGTCATAGATTACGAAAGGTGTAATAATTTAGAAGTAATATACATGGTTTTCATGATCATGTGATTCCTCACTATGATAATTATTTCTTACTCTATTCTTCCTAGTTTATGAAATGGAGAGAACCAGAAGGAACTAGATTAATGTTGAATATGGTGTAAAATATATTGATGAGAAGTAAAATGGGATGATCACTACAGTGAAGGATTTTGTGATCGTGCCTAATCAGTTTTCAAGGAATATGATCAAAAACATGTACCGTAACCAACCATTTGACTCACCAAGGAAGAGAAGGAAAAAGTTCACTGAGAATTTGGGTAATGGAGACCATGGAGTAAAGAAGACTTGGTTTCCTTTGTGTCAAAAATGTTGAAAGAATCACCTATATGAATGTCTTATAGGAACAAGAAGGTGTTCTAACTATGGAAAAAAAGGAAAAAAGAAAGTAAACAAAAGGGAAAAAATGAATTGTTCTATTAATGAAATGGATGGGAACAATGGCCTCCATGAGACATCATCAAAGGTAAAATTCTTTATGTGTAGAATGAATGGTCATTATCCAAATCCATGTCATCATGGAAAATATATAGAATAGAATCAACAAGGTGGTATGAGTAAAGGTTATACTTCTGAAGATAGTGAGACAATATATGAAATACGAATGGAAAGAGGTATTAAATAAAAGGATGAGGTAGCGTTCATATGTCTTATAGATGAAGTGGAATAATTAGTTATTTTATGTATTTGTACTGGAAAATTATGTTATATGAATGATGAAATATACATGTATTGTTATGTTTTGGTTTCTTTTTGGGTATTTACACGTTTATATTGATTTTTTGATGGATTCGTAATGTGATTAAAGGAAAAATTGATATTTTGACTATGGGAAGATAACCCTTAATATTGTATTTATGTTAAGATATATTTTTTGGATAAATATATGCATGATAAATAAGTAAATTGGATGGTACTCATTACCTTGGAACTAAGTAAGGGATTTTTGATAGGTGTTTTATGCTATCATTGATGAAGTTTAACATTTTTTTATTTAAGGAGTAGATCCAATATACTTTGGAATAGGGAAACATGGATATTTTCAATTAGTATTTATGGTAATTTAGGTAATTACCAAGTTTCAAGAGAATACTTGACTAATTTATTCAAATGTTTGGAATGTAACAATCAAGAGATATTTATAATATACGAGGGATCATTGTTAATATGATTTCAGGCAATTAATTATACAATTTTGGATTTTTATCTTTTTTAAGGGTTTTAAGGTTAAAAATTCTTGAAAAGTTTAAGTTAAACTTTGGAGGAAGTATTTATGTATTGAGATTGTATTGAAAACCATGGTTAAATGAATATTTAGTGATTAAAATTATTTCAAAGATGTGCATCATATTTTTGAAATTATATTAGTGCCATTATAAAAAATGACATAATATATATCGATTGAAAACCAATGATGTTCAGAAAGTCTATGGGTCTTCAACCCATGACCAAAGAATGAAAAGGGTTTCTCACCTACCACTGGCCTATGCGATGTTTAGATTAATGTAAATTGTTTTTTGATTAATAAATATTAATAATGAACTAGTAGAGTTAATTTTCATTTAGATATTAATGTATTACACATATGGATTTTCAAGAATAGTTAGAGAAAAATACTTATACTTTTCATTCTTTTAAGGGCCTCAAGATATGCTAAAATTGTTTTTTAGTGCTTGGGAGATCAAATTTAATTTCTGGAATCCATTTATTAATGTAATGGATGAATTATAAATAGGTAAAATCATAACCAAAGAATGAAATTTTGTTTATATAAACATATAAAGTAAGTATATTTAATTATATTCTTGGTCAATAAAATAATTACTCAAATATTGTATAATGATAAAAAAATGTGTTGCCCTAATACCTTAATTTTTCTTGACCTGATAGACTTTTAAATCATCAAATATTTATGACTTTGAGGCCTTAAAATTTTCCTTGTTCATTCACTTGTTTGCGATTAATGACCTCAATCACTACCTATAAATATTTATTCTTTTCCTCCATATCCAATATTCACTCCCAACCTATGTTCTCCAATGAGGAAACCTAGTTATTTTTACTTTTGGTAATAGTTATGGTTCTAAATTTAACTTTTTAATGGAATTTTATTATTCATTTTTATGAAGTGGGTTTTTATGAATGAAAATTTAATGTATTAAACTTTAGATAACCCAGATTAATTTTGAGGGAGAAATTCATTTTAAGGGGAGTAGAATGTAACACCCTGAGATTTTGTGAAATATATATTTTTTCAAATTAATTTAATCTTTTTGATATTTTTCATTTCATGCAACATTAAAAATAGTTTATTTTATATTAAAGTACTATGTTTGGATTTAATAATACCAAAAACCAAGTTAATCATGCACTATACGCAACATAAATTTTATCTTTCTCTACATGTAACACCTAGGTTATCTTGCATTATATGAAACCCTGACTTTCCTCGATGTCTTACGTAACACACAAGATCGATTTTTACTGAATAATGATATATTATTTAATATTTCATTTCAATTATATTAGTAGTTATAAAAAGAGTTAACTAACTTATAAAAATCTATTCTTTAAAAAAATATAAAATTAATTCATTGGTTACAAATTAATTAGAAATGAATATGAAATCTGATTGAATAAAAAAAATTATTATAGCCACAAATCTATTTTACCAAGATAAATTAAATTAATTAAAATAAGTGTGTGATATTAATGTGATATATATTTTATATATTCAATAAAATATTTTTTATATTCATAAAATAGATTTGATAGGCTTATGATAAAAAAACCCAACTTTATGCATAAAATACTATATTTCTTAATATGTCATTTTTACCACCTTTTATTAGAAAAAATAATTTGAATAAACTTTTTAGACCATTTATCGATAATATATGTCAATATAAACATTATATTTTAAATCGGAACATAAAAATTGGGTTAGTGTAAATTTTCGGTATTTTTCTGTTAGGTTTCATTTTTAATGAATAATTAACAAATACTGAATTTTATTTCAAAACTAATTTTGAAAATAATTTATTATTAAGGAGAAATTAAATTTTAAATTGGTTTTAAAGTTTAATTAAATAAAATTTTCATTATTTAATCCTATTTAGGTTATTGGAATCAATTTCAATTTGAAATTCACTATAAAAACATAGTAACCTTTCAGATGTTTTTTCTATAAAAACCCGTAGTGTTGTGTCATCAGTGAGATTAAATTTAAATTAATTTCTGTCCCTTATATTAGTTATGTTTGGAAAAATTGATTCCATATTTTCATCATAATATTTTATAATTTTATATAATTTCAACTTAGTTTATGACCAAAAAAATCAGTGAAATTAAATAAAATTAATTATAAGGATTAAGTTAAAATTAAGTTTAATAAGGCACTTAACATTAATATTAAGGGACCAAATGACCTAGAAACATTTCCAAGATCTATTTGATGTCCATATTTAGAACTGATACTCACTTGTTTCCACTTTGGACCATTATTGGATCAACTTTACATTGAAAAAACATGGATGGAATTCTTTTTCCAAAAATTTACAAGAGTGTCACTCCTCCTTCACTATAAAAAAGCCTCCTCCCACCACATACTCACACCTATCAAGACACTTTGTGTCGAAAAATCTCTAATAAAATATATAACCAACACAACTAAAATAATTATATCATTCTCTCATTTTTGAGAAATCAATCCAAGGAATATCTTTGGTGAAAACCTTAAGGAGTTACTCGAATAAGAGGTTACATTCTTCATTAAGTTATTTTATGTTATTTCTATTATCCACCCCAAAAATTTCTTTTTACAATATTAAATAAGAAAAAATTTATCATAAATATACTATTATGTTTCTATTCTATGTTTTATAAATACAATTACTCACAATTTCATCTAATGGGTAACGAACATTCTATTTACGTGTACGATGAACTATTGCCACACGAAATGGTGATTGTTCATTTTTTCCTTTACCACCACTCATGTTGGAAATTATGATTTAAAATATGTTTATATATGTTATATATTATATTTATTATTTCTTTAATCTTATTTAATCCATTTATAACACATATCTTTATACTTTCCTTCTAGTTTCAATAAGATAATTTCATTTGAGGAAGTGTGGACTACCACCCCCTTTAAGTGATTTGATTCATTCACACACTACATGGAATGTATTAAAAATGTTTTTTCGTGAATTTATATTATATATATGACATGATTATTCCAATATAATGAAAATATATACCTATATACATATATTTCATTTTATTTCTTTATTTATTTCCATACGAAAACAAAACAGAAACAATATTCATGCATACGTACAACCTACCGTCTCCAGGAACAGTGTATCCCATTTCACAATTCTATATTATATAGATTATTATAATAAATATATAATGAATATAAATTATATATATATATATCATGTATTAAATTATGGAAATCATTATATATGTACAATTATCCAATGTATAAAAAATTAAGACACATGTGAAGAACAAATCAGATATTACCCGAAGTAAAATATTAACATAGAATTGTTAACAAGTTAAAAATATAATGTCATAATCAAACCATATATGGTATTAAATATAATAATATGGTTATATGATACATTTATAATAAACTCGTATTCATTATACAGAATTTTTTTATGAGTACGATGAGAGTCAAGCCACTAGGTAAGGGAATTCTGTATCACCTTTTAATTTCCTTGAGATATATGCCTTAATGACCACTCATTTAAATTGTGTGGTGTGTATAATTCCCATGGATGTATTATATTATTATTAAATTATAATTTATAAGTATTTACATATCCATTTTATGATATTTCCTTCATGGTGTTTATATTTCAAAAGTTACCAAATCGGTAATGTAATTTTTGTCTCAATTTGTCTTTTTTGAGACACATTCCATATTATGCACCCATATTTTTCCATGACATGTATATACTAGCTTTTTAAGGATATTTAATGAATCTATTTATTTTAATGGTATTTTAATCTTCATGTAATTTCATTTTATTCCATGTGGAGTGTGGTTCAAAGTTTCCATGTAGTAAGAGTTTATTAAAGCAATCTCATCGCTTTTGGAGATTGTTTATGATTATGCTTCCTTTGATGAAATATTATGGATTATCTCTTAATAAATATCATTAATTTTATTACTCACTTTTTAGTCACTATATATTCATGTATTGGTACCATTTTCCCACTATTTGGTACACAAGATAGTTAAGAAAGTGTTTTTAAGAAATCCCAACTATACCCTCTCATTGGTCAGAAATCTCTGTTCTTTTAAAACCATAATTTATAAAATATTTAAAAAAATATGGGAAAATTATTCTATGATATTTAAAGGAAATCTTTACCCAAGTTTGACCTTTAAGAAAAAGGTTTTTTAATAATTATAATATTCTTTTAATTTTCTAGTCAAGACACATTTCTAACATTTTTATGGTTCAAAAAGAATGTTCAACACATACAGAATTACCCACTATCATGAGTGTCATTTCATTGAAGATTCTGATACAATTTTATAAAGTTATTTTCTAAAAAATAATTTTTTTTCAAATATTATAGAATTTTTTTAAAATTAATTTTCATGAATATGATTTTCAAAATTTTTTCAAGATTATTTCATAAGTTTTCAAGGGAAAAAGGATTTCCAAAAAAAAATTCAAGATTATTTCATATGGTTCCAAGTAAAAACTTTTTATAAAACGTTTTCAAGATTTCATGACAATTTTTCAAAGTATTTTAAAATAAATGGTCTTCATAACATTTTCAATCTTATTTCATATGTTTTCAAGTAAGAATGTTTTAAAAAACGTTTTCAATCATTCTTTATATTTTTAGAATATATTTTCAAAGAAATGGTTTTCAACAAAATTCATGATTTATTTATATGTTTTCAAATTATTTTCAATAAACTGGTTTTCAAAAAAATTTCAAGTTTTATTCATATGTTTTCAAAGTATTTTAAATGAAATGGTTTTCAAAAAAATTAAATATTTATTTATAAGTTTTCAAACTATTTTTTATGAAATGGTTTTCAAAATATTTTCAATATTTATTTATAATTTTTAAATTTATTTTAAATGAAATGTTTTTAAAAAAGTTTTCAGTATTTAATTATATGTTTTCAAGACGTTTTAAAATAAAAAGGTTTTAAAAATATTTTCTATGCTTCATTTAAATGTTTCATGATTGTTTTCATTAAAATTGTTTAAAAATGGTTTTATGTTTTTAGAATAATTTTCCAAATAAGAAATAATATTTTCCTCAATTTTTAAAAAATATATTACAAAATTATTTCTCATATAAGATGACATATGTTGGTATTACTCATGCATTTATGGGGAAATAATTCAATGTTTCTATTCATATTCTTTCTATAAATGGTTTATGTTTTGTTTTAATGATTTTTATGAAACCAATTTCTATTTTATGAGTTATATTAGTTTAAAACCCATTTCTTTTTAGCTGTTATTATTTTTATGAAATGATTATGAAACATGTATCTTTTTTCATAGGTGATGATATGATTACATGTTTATGATACCCATTTGATTTCATGGGTTAAAATAGGATTGTTTTAATTTTTAGAACTTTTATGTAAGATTTCATTATGATTTGGGTGGTACCTATATCTACCTATAATGAATTGGGTAAAGATTTATATATCATGAGATAGACTAATATGGTCTTGGGAGTGAACCTTGACTAATAATATAACCACTAGAGTGAAACATGACTGCAAAGATTGTATGAGGAGTGAAATCATGCAAATAAGATGTCCATGAGAGTAAACCATTACTACCAAGTATGTTTGGTGATTGAACCCATTCTACCAACATGTCATTGAAAGCAATGACTTGAATACAATGAAAATAATTTTATATGCTTATGTGTTTCCAAAATTCCATATCTTATTCCTATGTTATGATTTAATGTATTATTTTCTATATTTTTATAAGATTCATGTATTATGAATTTCTATGGTTTATGCCACAATTCATGTTTATGATCTTTGATATTCAGGGTGTGATATTTTAATTTTATCATCACATTATCATACCACTATGTTCAAGTTTATGCTTACATGTCTCCCCTTCATACCCTTAATGAGCATTTAAGATCACCCCTTTTTATGTTTCCTTCCCTAGGTTATGAATATATATTTATTTTATGATATGTCTAAGAGGGTTTCTACTCTTGGAGAACCTAGTCAGATATAATGTAGATTGCTCATGTACCAGTGTTCAAATTTGGATTTTTACAAAGGCACTAAACTAATACAAACTTTGAGCCTCTCTTTGTATAATGTTTTAAGTATTCGTCAAATGAAATGTAATGTTAATGTATGAAAATCTTGGATCTATATATGTATATTCTTAGGATAGTGTTTAGGAGTATTTTTTTTGTCAATTTCTTGGTTTTGCACTTGTTATTATGATAAGGTGGTTGAGCTCCTACGATGGAAGGATTTTTGAGAGGAATCTCATGGGGTTTCCGTTTTGACAACCTATTTTGTTTTATTTTTGGTGTTTTATTTTGAATTCTCAAGGATGATAATGTTTTTATAGTTATCTAATATAAGAGACCAATTCTGAAATCCTTTACATTTCATGTTATGGGTGTTGGAGGTACCTTGAAGAGGTTCCATGTGGGTTAGACGGTGTTTGAGGAGTTTTGGGGGAGTCACTAGAATAATTGGTATGAATATGATGTAGAGGTATATGATAAACCATATTACTGGTGGATGTAGTGTGGAAGATACATGATGTATCTTAGGGTATCTCGAGAGGATAAATGAGGCTAATTTCAAATTGGGGGGGGGGGGGGATAGTCGCATTATGGACTGTAGGCCGTGGCGTAGTCCCCTTCTTAGTAGAGGGTTCCTACATCGTGGTGCTTATATATATACCATAACCCTTAGATCCAATTTTATTTGATCTATAAAGGATTCTTGGAATCACCTTTGATATAGGGTGGTTGCGGTATGGTCCCTCAATGTAACGCCCCGACCCCAGTTACGTAGAGTCGGTGCATTATTACATAACATTGGCATGGTCACAAAATATCACGTCTAGAAAGATCGATTAGTTTAGTAGTCTTGGACACACTAGATAGATTCATAAGTCTTACATTACATCATATGGTAAAAAAAACTAAAACAACATCTTGGCTTCATATCCCCTCATATTATCCCTGTAGGTCATTCATAAAATACTTATTCACATCTTGGGAAAAATAAAACATTGAAAGGGGTGAGCTCAGATGCTCAGTAAGGATAACAATATAGCGGAAACTTTCATAAATAAGCGTAAAAATTTAACGCAATGTATAACTAAAACAAAATCCTTTTAAACTTGAACTTCAGTATAATACGGCAAGGATAAATTGAAATAATTACATTTACTTATTCACATGGATATCATACTAGTCGAATAATCACATGAAATATCGATAACTACTTTCATAATGACAGAATGCATAATGCCAGACTATCATAACCACGTAGCCAAGGCCTTGTGCCATGACTACAAATAAGATTTTGTCGAGACCTCATGTCAAGATAGTATTTTGTCTCATGAGACCTACCGATGCATAGAGGATCTATAGCAGGCGCCACCCGTCATTTACTAAGTCCAATGCCTTCCTCATATGAAAAGTTTGAAATATAACATAAACATTCGTATTAAAACTAGCATATGAAATGTCAATACTTTATCCACAAAACATGAATGGTATATATATAGCACACCCACAGTGAAACATAACTCATTCGATACAATATGGAAGATTTTATTTTATAAAATTAACATCAATCGAGAATAATAAAGGACAGATGAAAATAATCATCAAAACTATTAGAGAGAAATATCCCCCTTTTTCTTGAAAATATTTAAAAGTCACACTATTTGTCAAAAAGACATTTCAAAATAGATTTTGGAATCAAAGTGTTCCATACCACTTTGAAAAATTTAAAAGGAATTTTAATTTTAAAAAATTAATGTCCATATATATAAATCCTTAAAAACATTTTTAAAACATGGACATTAATGAGAAAGATTTAGAATAATAAATCTTTAAAACATTTAAAATAATATTTTAGTTAGAGTTCCTAACCAAAATAAAGACACTTGAATACAAATAATTGAGGTAATAAAAACTTTATAATATCATGAGAATAAAGGGATTCATTTTATACTATGTCAAAGTACATTATATACACCATATAAAAGTGATTTGGTGTATAACAACAAAGAAGTCTCAATGGAATGTAAATTGAGATTAAGTCTCTTTTAAAGACTGTATCCCTTGGTTAAGGATAAATCAAGGACATAATTATGTATGAAAAATATAAATACACTCAATATGATTGGATATTCAGTGTAAATCAATCATAGTACATTCACACATATTCTTGTAAAAACAACACCAATGAATTGGATGTTTAACTCAATAAAAGGAGATTAAGTTAAAATTACTTTTATCAAGTTCATATAGATGACTTGAGGATTTATCAATGGAGTGATTATGTGTATAAAAATTATATCCACAGAAAGGGGAGTGGAAATTATGACATAAGAAAATTAATAGTGATTCCACACATAATCTTGGAGTAAAATAATCAATGAAGTATGCGTAAAGCCAAATTAGTGGAAATTGAAATTTCAAATTCTCTTATCGATTTGGTAACTTACGAAACATACACCCATGAAATAAGGATAATACAATGACAATTTAAATATACATAAATTAAAGTATATTACACAATCAATACAAAAATGGGTAGTACATACACCACATTCAACAAATAAGTGGTGAACAATGGAAATCTCAAGGAATTAAAAGTGAGATAAGAAACCCCTTACTTTGTAATTTTTCCTTGGTCGACGGTATGTTAACCTACTGTATAATAGTGAAATAATTGTTATTGAATTATACAGGAATAACATAAATTAATATGATATCATATATGATCTTTTAACATTGCTTTGTTAATAATATCTTAGTATTATCGTCGTTTCAGGTGTTAACTTGCTCGTTTTCTTTTATATGATTTGTTACATAAGCCATGTTTGTTATGGATATGTTGTATATTATTCATAACCATAATTATATCAAGTCCTTAAACATTATTTTTAATCATCAAATGAGAATTAGTCTTGAATGTATAGGATGGTGAATGAATCTCATCGCGTTCGTAGAGACGGTAGTCCGTACGTACACAGGAGCGACAATATCATTATTTTGATATTAAAATAATATATAATTGGATGGTATATAATCTATAAAGAATAATTATCATGTTATATTTATTATTTATATGAATTAAACATCATTATTATATCCATTCAAATAATAATATATTGAATAACAATTACACCACGACGTGGAGACGGTAGGTCGTACGTACGCACGTATGGTGACATGTCATTCAAAGGATGGATAGAATACTGAATATGGTTGTAATATATTTATAATAACATCACAATATATATAATATACTGGAGTTATTATTTTATAATGTAAATAACAAAGAAAGAAGAAGTGGAGGAAGAAAGGAACTTGAAAGAGGGTGGTGAAATCATTACCTCCTCTTCGGGTTCTTCCTTTTGATTTCATCAAAAGGGATCCTTAGGTTGGATTTCTGATCAAAATAATGCCTCTAGGTTAAATTTAGGGAAGATGAGAGAATATTTGGGCAGGTTTTGTCCGATCCAAAAGGCTTTCAAGGTGTGAATAATTGGTTATAAGTGGTGTCCTTTTATAAGGGGGAGGAGGGGCTCTTTAGAAAAAACTTAAAGTATTATTTTATAATAAATTCATATTCGGTTTCTAATGGCTCCAAAGTGTATTATTCAAATAATAAAGTGGGAATGGGTCTGAATCCTTTCAACCAATAGATTTTAGACATGTTTGGGTCATTATATTAACCTTATCTTTTAGTTTTAACTCTTGGTTAATTAGTTTGACACTTACCATGTCACTTTGTATTTTTATATTGTATTGTTATTAAACGTACTATATACCTCAAAGAGACCCCAAAGTGGTCCATTAATGATAAAAATATCATTATAAAGGTCCTTTGGCTAAACCTTATATTTTTAGGAATTTAATATCAATTAATAATATATTTTTTTTAAAAAAACTGTTATATGTCAATTTTGACACTATTTGGTATTTGATTTTTGTGAAAATCATAACAGCATGATTAATTCAAAAAAAGTTAATTAAATCAATCCTAACATGTCATATTAACCTATAAAAATCATTTAATTCATTAAAATTCTCAAATTATATTTATTTGGGTATTTATAATATCAATTATTCTAATATTTCACTAATAAGGTAATTACTGCATCATCATTGTGTCATAAATAAATTAAATTAATTAATGTCTAAAAATTATAAATAAAATACCATTATGTTGAATTTTATTTATATTCCTAATTAATATTTATAGTCTAAAATATAACACATATATCCCTATGTAAAAATTGTTTTCCTAAAAGATATATTCTTATGTCATTCTGTATTTACTTTAACTTAATTAATATAAAGTGTCATTATCATTTACAAGTGGATCCATGGGGTCCCAAAATAGACCCAAAGATTCACATGGTCAGAAATGTATAAAAAAATACGGATAAGACACGTTTTAGGGTAAATTAATATTATTATAATATTATTTTTTTACCCTTATTTACCGGATTTACCCTTTAACCATGGTAAATAAAATATTTACCGAAGTAATTATTCAAAATGTCTAAAAATAAGAGTTACCTATTTATATAATTTAGAAATCCTGATTCCAAATATGGAATCCATTTATTCAAATTCAAAACAAATAAGTGGCATAAATTAAATTAAAATTAATACCCGCTGTCAAAACAAAAAGCGTGTTTTTAAGAAATAATAACTATCAAAAGATTGACACTTGTTTATGTCTGGTTTAAATGTGAAATTATGTCCAATGACAAAAATTGTATCAAATGTTAAAAATATATTCTAAATATACTTTAAAACCACTCTAATTCATAATTTATCGCTATTAATTATTTTGATTAAAAAAGTTGTTTTTAATTAAAATTTAGCAATTTTCACTATTCATCAAAATATGAAAGTTATCCGAAAAGTATCAAAATTTCACCCTAAGATAATTTCGATATTCTGAATCCAAAAATGAAGTCCATTTTGAAAGATAAAATGTATAAAATTTCAAAAATTGGGTATTACTATTCATAACAGCTAGTTTCAAAAAGTGGGTATTACTATTCATAACGGCTAGTTTTATTTATTGTGGTGTGTGTTAGAACTTGAAGTTGTGTACAACACACACTACTATATTATTCAGCGATAAGAATACCATGGAAGCTTGGGGTGTTACACTCAAGCTACCCCATATAATACCCAATGTCAGGGATGGTTGTGGTGTGGTCTCAGGGGCTCCACTATAGTCTTCAGTTTTTTATTGGGTATATACATTCCTATAGACCATTAAAACCCTCTTATTTTCAAAACATCTCTCTTAAAACCTAGGTGAACAAGATTTATTTTTATTCCCTTTGAATCCCCTTTCAATTGGAATTGATCTGGGATTCCATAGATCGATCTATGGTAATTCTAGGTGAGTTCTATATCATATCTATAGCGGGTTCTCTTCATTCGATTTTTTTCCACACACTACTTCTTACCATGTTATGGAACTTGATATATTATATTCTCATGGTGTTTTACTTTGCCTTTTACTGATGTTTTCATGTAATGGAATCCATAAGATATCATAGTTCCTCATGGGAGAGATGATTGGAAATACACAATGTTGATCCATTATCAGGAGAAGACCATTGATTCCTTTGATATAAGGAAATAATTGCATCAATTTTATTTATATTCAATAAAAATGATAGATTGGTTTAATATTTTGTATAATAATTGAATTAATAAAATAAATATTGAACAATATTAATAAGGAAATTGATTATTGATCACACATAAATATTTCATACCATGATTACAATTTGCCTCCTGATTTTATAGATAGAGTTTTATCTATACTAGGCTTATTATCATGTGATGTTATTCTAGTATTATAATGTAGTTATTTGTGGAAAATTTTGTGGAATTTAAATCCCATAAATATTGATTAACTGGATTAAGAATTTAAGGAAGAGGGATGTTAAAGTAATCTAGTGTTTCTTGTAATTTGATGTTAGTTACATCCTTATGATGTACTCTAGATGTGAGCCTTACAATGGGAAGTGATATGATCATGGGATGGTTGATTTGGGTATGGATGATGTGATATGGGGAGGGGATGCTCAAATTATGTGGAAAAAATTGATGTCTATGATGGAAATAGGCATTTGGATATGTATGTGGGTGTTAGGGATGACACCCAAGATGGCAGAATATGATGAATCTAGGATTACCTATTGAGGTGCATAAAAATAGATACTTTCATGAAATGATTTTTTAACGGTAGATGTATGAGTTTCTTGTTTTATATGCATTCACTCCCCCCTGCTTGAGGTAGATAGATGTGATTGGCAGCATGTTTCTTCTTGGTGG
The DNA here is from genome assembly GCA_963277665.1 of Viscum album. NCBI lineage: Eukaryota > Viridiplantae > Streptophyta > Magnoliopsida > Santalales > Viscaceae > Viscum > Viscum album. The sequence goes on along the minus strand of OY728157.1, from coordinate 374,804,279 downwards.
TATCTTAGGATGGTTTTCCTAGAGTACCTTAATTATTTAATTATTTTAATAATGAATAATAAATATATAATCCATGTGATTTTTTTGATGATTGAATGAAAAAGAGACGATCTTGGGAAATAGTGGACTTAGTTTGGATTATTCAAGGGGGCATGGGCTGGGCATATTTTATAGAGAGATGGATAAAGATGTGCAATGTTAGGGAAAAGTGGAAAATAATTAGTGAAGTGATAGCGAGGTACCCTTTATGTTTCATTACTATATTATATTATCTCTTATATGTGAAACTTGGTGAGAGCTAGACAAGGTGAGGATGGGAACTTAGTATACCTATTTAGGTGATGAGTTAGCTTCTTTATTATTTATTTTGATTTAGGATGATTTATTTTTCTTTTTACTGAGAGGATCCAGAGAGGAACCTACTGAGTATACTGTTATTCTCAACTGATGTATATATAAACTATTTTTCAGGTCATCTATATATGGTTGGATTTTTGGTTTGATATTACTATCTCATGGTTTTGATTTTATTTTTTGGGATTTGTGGTTACTACTATATTTACATTTTTGGTACATGTAGATTCAATTTCATTTGTTTTAGTATTATATTATATTTGATGTATGTATTTGAGTTTCATTTTTATATATTTATGAGTAGGTTTTTATTGGTTTATCTATCGTATATCTCTCTTCTAGATGTTTATTTAAATGGTAATGCCTCCCATATGTATGATTTTATACCCTCAGTTCTAGTTTCCAACCAAGGGACCATTGGAGGTGATGATCAAGTGGTCACCATATCTCTTCAATCATTTCAAACCCAAGATGGGTACTCTTTTTGCTAAGGGTGTTGTGAAAAGAGGTCATTCTTTATTACTTCATAGCTTAGTTATGTCATGGGAAAGAAAAAACATTTCATGAATATTAACTTAAAACATCATCATAAGCTGTTTATAGAAAGAATATAGATGATTTCATTATAGAATCACCCCATTTAGGAATAGAAATACTTAAATTATATTCATTTAGATGAAAAGTAATTTTATAAAATCATTAGAAATATTCTTTAAAGAGCAAGAACAAATATCTATTTATTTTGATAGAAAACCCTTACCTCAGAAAACTTCTTATTCGGAAACACTCTATCTTCCCTGTATAGGAAATTTAGTTTTATTATTATTATGAATAAGAACCTTATTCATATTTTTTTTAATCTATACCATCCAATTTAATTTATTATTACCCATATAATAATTGTTTATTTTCAAGACTAAGACTCATTTTTTTAACTGTTTTGTTTCCCTTACATGCCTCAGTTTAATGGTTTTGGTCCTTGAGTATTTTTAATTGGATATATAAAGACCCCAACACCAGTAACCTAGATACAATATGTATCACTCCAAGCTTCAACGGTACGTTTCCCTTTGAATAATGCAATGGCATGTGTTGTATGCAACATCGAGTTCTAACACACACCACAACCAATCAAACTAGCTATTATGAATAATAATACCTACTTTTTGAAATTTTATACATTTTATCTTTAAAAATTGAATTTATTTTTGGATTCTTAATATCGAAATTCGATTAGGGTGAAATTTTGGTACTTTTCAGATAACTTTCATATTTTGATGAATAGTGAAAATTACTAAATTTTAATTAAAAACAACTTTTTTAATCAAAATAATTAATAATGATATATTATGAATTTGAGTGGGTTTAAAGTATATTTAGAATATATTTTTACCATTTAATACAATTTTGGTCATTGGACATAATTTCACAATTAAACTGAACATAAACAAGTATCAATCTTTTGATAGTTATTATATCTTAAAAACACGCTTTTTGTTTTGACAGCGGGAATTAATTTTAAATTAATTTCTGCCACTTCTGTGTTTTGAATTTGGAAAAATGGATTCCATATTTTGAATCAGGAAGTATAAATTGTGTAAATAGGTAACTTTTATTTTTAGACATTTTGAATAATTACTTCGGTAAATATTTTATTTACCATGGTTAATGGGTAAATCCGGTAAATAAGGGTTAAAAAATAATATTATAATAATACTAAATTACCCTAAAACATGTCATAACCTTATTGGTGGATACATGTCTGACCATGGGAATCTTTGGGTAGATTTTGGGACCCCATGGAGCCACTTGTAGGTGATAGGGATACTTTATTTTAATTAATTTAAAACAAATACAAAAATGACATAAGCATATATCCTTTAGAAAAACAATTTTTACAAAAGGTGATATATGTTGTATTTTAGACTATAAATATTCATTATAAAGATAAAAATATTTACTACATAATGTTATTTTATTTATAATTTTTAGACATTAAATAATTTAATTAATTTATGACCCAATGATGATGTAGTAATTACCATAATAGTGAACAATTAAAATAATTGATATTATAAATACCCAAATAAATATAATTTGAGACTTTTTATAAATTACAGTAATTTTTTAGGTTAATATGACATGTTAGGAATGATTTAATTAACTTTTTTAGAAGTAATCATTCTGTTATGAGTTTCAAAAAAATCAATTTTCCAAATATTGTCAAAATTGACATAAAAGAGTTTTTAAAACAAATAATATATTATTAATTGATATTAAATTCCTAAAAATATATGGTTCAGAAAAAAGACTTATATAATTATAGGTGTATAATTTATGAACTACTTGGGGGTCTCTTGGATGTATATAGTAAGTTTATTAACCATATAATATAAAAATACAAAGTGACATTTTAAAAGTGAAACTTATTAACTAAGAGTTAATACTTAAAGATAAGGTTAATATAGTAACCCAAAACTGTCAAAATCCTATTGGTTGAGTGGTTTTAGACCTATCCCCACATTAAACTTTAAATAATCCACTTTGGAGATATTATTTACCGAATATGAATTTATTATAAAATAATATTTCTAGCTTTTCCAAAGGTGCCCCTCACCCCTCTTATAAAAGGGAACTCCCCCTTCTCATTAATTCACACCTTCATAGCCTTTTGGTTCGGCCAAAACCTGCACAAATACTCTCTAAAACTCCCTAACTTAATCCTAGAGGCCTTCCTTTTGTCAGAAATCCAATTTAAGGAGCCCTTTCTATCAAATCAAAAGGAAGAACCCGAAGAAGAGGTAATGATTTTCACCACCCATTTTCAAGTTCCTTTCTTCTTCCACTTCTTCTTTATTTGTTATTACCATTATAAAATAATAAATCCAGTATATTATATATACTATGATGTTATTATAAACATGGTACAACCATAATTCAGTATTCTATCCATCCTTTGAATGAGATGTCACCATACGTGCATACGTACGACTTACCATCTCCACTTCGTGGTGTAGTTGTTATTCAAAACCTTATTATTTGGATGGGTATAATAATGGTGTGTAATTCATGTAAATAATAAATATAACATGATAATGATTCTATATATATGATATACCATCCAATTAAATATTATTTTAATATCAAAAGAATGATATTGTCGCTCGTGCGTACGTACTGACTACCATCTCCACGAACGCGATGAGATTCATTCTCCATCGTATCCATTCAAGACTAATTCTCATTTAATGATTAAAAATAAGGTTTGAAGATTTGAAATCATTCTGTATATGAATAAATACATACCACTAGTAACAAATATGGCTCAACTAACAAAGAATATAAAGGAAAATGAACCCATTAACACCCCAAATGACGACAATTCTAAGATATTATTAACAAACCAATGTTAAAAGATCATATTAATTCATATGATTATTTTATAATTCAATTAAAATTATTCCACCATTATATAGGAGGTTAAACTACCCTCGACCATGGAAAAAGTACAAATTAAGGGGTTTCTTATCTCACTTCTAATTCCGTGAGAATTCCATTGTTCACCACTTATTTATTAAATGTGGTGTGTGTACTGCCCATGTTTGTATTCATTATGTAATATACATTAATTCATGTATATATACATCATCATTTTATGATCCTTCTTTCATGGGTGTATGTTTCGTATGTTACCAAATCGATAAGGGAATTTGATATTTCAATTTCCACTAATTTGGCTTTACGCATACTTCATTGATTATTTTACTCCAAGATTATGTATAGAATCACTATTCATTTTATTATGTCATAAATTCCACTCCCCTTTCTATGGATATACTTTTGAAACACATAATCAATCCATTGATAAATTATCAGGTCATCAGTATGAACTTGATAAGAATAATTTTTACTCAATCTCGATTTGTTGAATTAAACATCCAATTCATTGGTGTTGTTTTTACAAGAATATGTGTGAATGTACTTTGATTGTTCTACACTTAATATCCAATAATATTAAGTGTATTTATATTTTTCACTCATAATTATGTCGTTGATTTATCCTTAACCTAAGGATATGTCCTTTATGAGAGATTTCATCTCAATTTACATTCCATTGAGACTCCTTTAATGTTATACACCAAATCACTTTTATATGGTGTATATAATGTACTTTGACATAATATATCATGAATCCCTTTATTCTCATGATATTACAAAGTTTTTATTACCTCAATTATTTTTATTCAAGTGTCTCTCTTTTGGTTAGGAACTCTAACTAAAATGACATTTTAAAATGTTTTAATGATTCATTGTTCTAAATCTTTCTCATTAATGTCCATGTTTTAAAAATGGTTTTAAGGAATTATTTATATGGACATTAAAGTTTTCAAATCAAAATTCATTTAAAAAGTTTCAAAGTGGTATGGGACACTTTGATTCTAAAATCTATTTTAAATGGATTCTTGAAAAATAGTGTGACTTTTAAATGATTTCAAGAAAAAAGGGGGATATTTCACTCTAATTGTTTTGAGGATTATTTTCATCTATGTCAATATCCTTCATCATTCTCGATTGAGGTTAATATGATACAATAAAATCTTCCATATTGTATCGAATGAGTTATGTTTGACTGTGGATGTGCTATTTTTATACCATTCATGGTTTGTGGATAAAGTATTTACATTTCGTATGCTAGTTTTAATAAGAATTTTTATATTATGTTTAAAACTTTTCATATGAGGAATGCATTGGACATAGTAAGTGACGGGCGGAGCCCGCTATAGCTCCTATATGCATCAGTAGGTCTCATGAGACAAAATAGTGTCTTGGCATGAGGCCTTGACAAAATCTTATTTGTAGTCTTGGCACGAGGACTTGGCTATGTGGTTATGATAGTCTGACATTATGCATTCCATCATTATGAAAGTTATTATTGATATTTCATGTGATTGTTCAACTAGTAGAATATCCATGTGAATAAGTAAATGGAATTATTTCATTTTATCTTTTCCATATTATGCTTAAGATATTGTTTAAAAGGATTTTGTTTTAGTTATAAATTGCTTTAAGTATTTATGCTTATCTATGAAAGCTTCTGCTATATTGTTATCCTTACTGAGCATCTGAGCTCACCCCTTTCAATGTTTTATTTTTCCTTGGATGTGAAGAAGTAATTTATGAATGAACTGCAGGGATAGTATGAGGGTATATGAAGATAAGTTGTTGTTGTAGTTTTCTACCTTATGATGTAATGTAAGACTTATGAATATATCTAGTGTTTCCAAGACTACTAAACTAATCGGTCTTTTGAGACTTGATACTTTGTGATCATGCCAATGTTATGTAATAATGCACCGACCCTGGGTAACTGGGGTCGGGGCGTTATAGTTGGTATCAGAGGAAGTTTAGTACAAACCTTGGAAGCTAGATTTAGATAAACTCTGATTAGAGCACGTAGAACTATGGCGATCTTTGAGGATTAGTATAGAAGAACTTACTAGAATTTTGGTATTGTAGATATTTTGTGAGTTTTCCGAGAAATACATCCCTATCTGGATATGAGTAGGTATAGGTGGCTCTGGCACAGATGTACCTAGGGGTAAAACCCGAAAACACCACTTTGAGCTAGACTCGAACGGGAACTGGTGCACCACAATAGGCCTTGCTGTACTCTTGGTTACGACACTCCCATGGGATATGCTTATGATAATTTACATTTTAATTACAAACCAATTTGACGTATTATATATATAAGATGAGAGTAAATGACCGTGGTTAATCCTAATGTGTTTCAAATTGAGAATATGGGGACATGTTAATCTCTAAATGATTTTTTTGACTACTTTTACTCACACAATGCTTTCTGGTTTTAGTCAATGGATGGATTCCAAGGAAGTCATAGTGACTTTGAGAAAGATGTAAAAGGTGGGAATGGTGGTGGAAATGAGAAAAAAATGGAATGTTTATAGGCGTAAATGATATCATCTTTATTCCAAATCAATTTTCCAAAAATATGATCAACAATATATATATTAACCAATTCCCGGACTCAACAAATAAGTGAAAGGTAATGAATGATTAGAGCTCCAGCAGTGGAGACCATGGAGATAAGAATCCTAAATTTCTATCATGCAGGAAATGTGGAAGGAGACACCTAGGAAAGTGTCTCAATGGGACAAAGAAATGCTTTACGTGCGGGAAGGAAAGACATAAAGTGCATAATTGCTGAAGAAAAATGAAGAGTACTATGGAAGAAGATTAAAATGTTCCTAAGAGTACATTTACAGTCATTTTCCGTAAATGTAGGGGACCTGGCCATTACCCGAGTGAATGCCCAATTCTATAGGATATTTTCTTTGTCAAAGAAGAAGGTATGTGGAAATAAATGGTTGGAGAAATGTTTAAAAAGTATTAGTGCTCCTTGTTGATGGGTTTACCTTGGAATAATTTTCTCTTGTATTTTTAACCCTGCAGTTTTCAATGTGAGAATGATATTTGAGGAAGAATTATCTTTTCTCTTGTGGATATAGTTATAAATAACCATTTGGTTTTATATGATCGTTGGGTTTGAGGCAATTATAAGTTATTATAATTTGGGATGATAATAAAAGGTATGAGATAAGATTTGTGGTTAAATTATGTTATGGTTATTTGGAGGAATTTATCTCATTTTGGTAATGTTATAAAATATAGTTTTTGAAAAAGGACAATACGCAGACCGTGTGACAACCCGTCGAGTCAGACAAAGCTGTGAGAATCGAACCCACAACCAATGTGCGATTGGGATTTATCTCCTACCACTAGACGACGTGAAGTCCCTGGTTAGCATGACTATTATTTTTAGTTAAATGATTTTATTGATCAATAATAATTTTATTTGGGATCTTATGTCTTATCAAATGAATACCCTTAGTATAGGAAAATGATTTTGTGATTAAGTGATAAATGCTATTTTGGAAGTTGTTCTCTTTGTTGTGAACACTATATGCCCAAGGAAGATAGAATAGTATGGGATTTCATTTGATGAGTAATGGTGGATTTTTATCTATGTTTTTACTATGGATTTATAGTGATTTGGGTTATTTATGGAAATGATTAGGTTTATTACTTTTAAGTATGTGACTTTAAGAGTAATTAATGTCATTTGGAGATAAAATTTAACGTGGAAGACTACATTCTTATAAGTTTTGGGTTTCACTATTAGTTTGGATTATATTGAAGTATTTTAAGGGAAATTTATTATTGAATGGTATTTATTTAACTTTGGGGGTATTGATGGTTTAATTTTAGAAATTAATATTAGTGTTTTTTTCTCTAATGGAATATCCATTTGGGGGATCATCAGATATTATACTAAACATTTTGGTTTTGATTAATCTCTAAAGACAAGGTAAATATACATTTTATCCTATGTGGATCATTTATTTCTATAGAAGTTTATTCTAGCTCTTCCATTGTGACCAAGTCTTCTTGAATACTCATTGTTCAAAAAAAATGAATTAGTGGTAAAAATTTATTAAAGAATGAAACTCTACTTAAAAAGTAAGTATATCTCTTTATGTTCTTAGTCAATATCAAAAATGAATTCCTCGTCCTTATGTAATGTAACTTAAAAAAAATGTTGTCCGTTTACTTTTCCTAATGGGAGACTAATGACCGTTTGTCCCAACACAAGTTTGTGATTTTCTTATTGTTAACTTTCTCCTGTTCATGTTTTCTATCCCTCTCCTTCAAAACATAACACTTATTTTATCTTCCATATCCATGTTTTCCTACATGGAATCCTAGTATGGGTTATCTTGGATGACCTTTATACATATCTTCCTTTCTATTAAAGTGATAGTTTTATTGACTCTTTTTCCGATGTGGGACTTTCCATTATATTCTCAAGCCCAATTTTTTTTAAAAAATTTCGAGGACGCAATTTATTGAAGGAGTGGAGAATGTAACACCCCAATCTTCCATGGTACGTTTCCCTTTGAATAATGCAATGGCATGTGTTGTACGCAACATCGAGTTCTAACACACACTGCAACCAATCAAACTAGCCATTATGAATAGTAATACCTAATTTTTGAAATTTTATACATTTTATCCTTAAAAATGGAATTTATTTTTGTATTCGTAATATCAAAATTATCTTAGGGTGAAATTTTGGTACTTTTTGGATAACTTTCATATTTTGATGAATAGTGATAATTACTAAATTTTAATTTAAAAAAACTTTTTTAATCAAAATAAATAATAATGATAAATTATGAATTTTAGTGGTTTTAAAGTATATTTAGAATATATTTTTACCATTTAATATAATTTTGGTCGTTGGACATAATTTCACAATTAAACCGAACATAAAAAAGTATCAATCTTTTGGTAGTTATTATATCTTAAAAACACGCTTTTTGTTTTAACGGCAGGAATTAATTTTAAATTAATTTCTGCCACTTCTGTGTTTTGAATTTGGAAAAATGGATTCCATATTTGGAATCAGGATGTACAAATTGTGTAAATAGGTAACTTTTATTTTTAGTCATTTTGAATAATTACTTCGGTAAATATTTTATTTACCATGGTTAATGGGTAAATCCAGTAAATAAGGGTTAAAAAATAATATTATAATAATATTAAATTACGCTAAAACATGTCCTAACCTTATTGGTGGATACATGTCCGACCATGGGCATCTTTGGGTCGATTTTGGGACCCCATGGAGCCACTTGTAGGTGATAGGGACACTTTATTTTAATTAAGTTAAAAGAAATACAAAAATGACATAAGCATATATCTTTTAGAAAACAATTTTTACAAAGTTTTATTTATGTTGGATTTTAGACTATAAATATTATTTAAAAAGATAAAAGGATTTCCTACATAATGGTATTTTATTTATAATTTTTAGACATTAAAAAATCTAATTTATTTATGACCTAATGATGATGCAGTAATTACAATAATAGTGAACAATTAAAATAATTGATATTATAAATACCCAAATAAATATAATTTGAGACTTTTTATGAATTAAAATAATTTTCTAGGTTAATATTACATGTTATGAATTATTTAATTAACTTTTTTCTAAGTAATCATTCTGTTATGATTTTCACAAAAATAAATTTTCCCAATAGTGTGAAAATTGAAATAAAAGAGTTTTTAAAACAAATATTATATTATTAATTGATATTAAATTCCTATAAATATATGTTTCGGACAAGAGACTTATATCATGATAGGTGTATCATTAATAGACCACATGGGGGTCTCTTGGATGTATATAGTAAGTTTATTAACCATATAATATAAAAATACAAAGAGACATTGTAAAAGTGAAACTAATTAACTAAGAGTTAATACTTAAAGATAAGGTTAATATAGTAACCCAAACCAGTATAAACCCTATTGGTTGAGTGGTTTGAGACCTATATACACCATAAAATTTAAATAATCCACTTTTTATCCATTATAAACTGAATATGAATTTATTATAAAATAATATTTCTAACTTTTCCAAAGGTGCCCCTCACCCCTCTTATAAAAGGGCACTCCCCCTTCTCATTAATTCACACCTTCAAAGCCTTTTGGTTCATGAAACCCTGGCCCAAATACTCTCTAAACTTCCCTCACTTCATCCTAGAGGACTTCCTTTAATCATAAATCCAACCTAAGAGCCCTTTTGATCAAATCAAAAGGAAGAACCCGAAGAAGAGGTAATGATTTCACCACCCTTTTTCAAGTTCCTTTCTTCTTCCACTTCTTCTTTCTTTGTTATTACCATTATAAAATAATAAATCCAGTATATTATATATAATATGATGATATTATAAACATGTTACAACCATATTTCAGTATTCTATCCATCCTTTTAATGACATGTCACCATACGTGCGTACGTACGGCTTACCGTCTCCACGTCGTGGTGTAATTGTTATTCAAAACATTATTATTTTGATGGGTATAATAATGATGTCTAATTCATTTAAATAATAAATATAACATGATAATTATTATGTATATATGATATACCATCCAATTAAATATTATTTTAATATCAAAAGAATGATATTGTTGCTCGTGTGTACGTACGGACTACCGTCTCCACGAACGCGATGAGATTCATTCTCCATCGTATCCATTCAAGACTAATTCTCATTTAATGATTAAAAATAATGTTTAAATATTTGACATCATTCTAGATATGAATAATATACATCCCATTAGTAACAAATATGGCTCAAATAACAAATAATATAAAGGAAAATGAACCCGTTAACACCCGAAACGACGATAATTCTAAGATATTATTAACAAATCAATGTTAAAAGATCATATTAATGCATATGATTCTTTTATAATTCAATAAAAATTATTTCACAATTATACAGGAGGTTAAACTAACCTCGACCAAGGAAAAAGTACCAAGTAAGGGGTTTCTTATCTCACTTCTAATTCCGTGAGAATTCCATTGTTCACCGCTTATTTATTACATGTGGTGTGTGTACTGCCCATGTTTGTATTCATTGTGTAATATAATTTAATTCATGTATATATACATCATCATTTTATGATCCTTCTTTCATGGGTTTATGTTTCGTATGTTACCAAATCGATAAGGTAATTTGATATTTCAATTTCCACTCATTCGGCTTTACGCATACTTCATTGATTATTTTACTCCAAGATTATGTGTAGAATCACTATTCATTTGATTATGTCATAAATTCCACTCCCATTTATATGGATATACTTTTGATACACATAATCACTCCATTAATAAATTATCAGGTCATCGGTATGAACTTGATATGAATAATTTTTACTCAATCTCGATTTGTTGAATTAAACATCCAATTCATTGGCGTTGTTTTGACAAGAATATGTTTGAATGTACTTTTATTGTTTTACACTGAATATCAAATCATATTGAGTGTATTTATATTTTTCACTCATAATTATGTCGTTGATTTATCCTGAACCTAAGGATACAACCTTTATTAGAGATTTCATCTCAATTTACATTCCATTGAGACTCCTTTAATGTTATACACCAAATCACTTTTATATGGTGTATATAACGTACTTTGACATAATATATCATGAATCCCTTTATTATTATGATATTACAAAGTTTTGATTACCTCAATTATTTTTATTCAAGTGTCTCTCTTTTGGTTAGGAACTCTAACTAAAATGATATTTTGAAGTATTTTAATGATTGATTATTCTAAATCTTTCTCATTAATGTCCATGTTTTAAAAATGGTTTTAAGGATTTCTTTATATGGACATTAAAGTTTTCAAATCAAAATTCCTTTTAAAAGTTTCAAAGTGGTATGAGACACTTTGATTCTAAAATCTATTTTAAATGGATTTTTGGCAAATAGTGTGACTTTTAAATTATTTCAAGAAAAAAGGGGGATATTTCACTCTAATTATTTTGATGATTATTTTAATTTATGTCAATATCCTTCATCATTATTGATTGAGGTTAATATGATACAATAAAATCTTCCATATTGTATCAAATGAGTTATGTTTGAATGTGGATGTGCTATTTTTATACCATTCATGGTTTGTGGATAAAGTATTGACATTTCTTATGCTAGTTTTAATATGAATATTTATGTTATGTTTAAAACTTTTCATATGAGGAATTCATTGGACTTAGTAAGTGACGGGTGGAGCCCGCTATAGATCCTCGATGCATCGGAAGGTCTCATGAGACAAACTAATGTCGTGGCACGAGGCCTTGACAAAATCTTATTTGTAGTTTTGGTACGAGGCCTTGGCTATGTGGTTATGATAGTCTGGAATTATGAATTCCATCATTATTAAAGTGGTTTTTGATATTTCATGTGATTTTTCGACTAGTAGAATATCCATGTGAATAAGTAAATGGGAATATTTCATTTTATCTTTGCCATATTATGCTGATGTTTAAGTTTAAATGGATTTTGTTTTAGTTATAAATTGCTTTAAGTTTTTATGCTTATCTATGAAAGCTTCTACTATAATGTTATCCTTACTGAGCATCTGAGATCACACCTTTCATTGCTTTATTTTTCCCAAGATACGAAGAAGTAATTTATGAATGACCTGCATCGATAGTATGAGGGGATATGAAGACAAAAATGTTTTTGTATGTTTTTTACCTTATGATGTAATGTAAGACTTATGAATATATATACTATTTCCAATACTAGTAAACTAATCGGTCTTTCGAGACTTGATCCTTTGAGATCCTGCCAATGTTATGTAATAATGCACCGACCCTGGGTAACTGGGGTCAGGGCATTACACAATATATAAATTTTTTACATAGGAAAATTATTAAAGTTATTTCATCCCAAAGGTCCAATCAATTTATTAGTACTGAAGAACCAAATACTAACATGATTCTTATTTTATATTTGAAGAAAAGTATAATTATTGTGAAAGTAAATATTCTGCATTCATTAAAATGTTCAAATATTCATTATTCATATCTTAGGGAATGGGAAAAAATTAAGGGTGATAATCGATTTTATTAAGGGTTATAGTTAATATAATATATCATAATTATGTATGGCATAATCATTATAGGATGGTAAATAACTAAAAAAAATTATCTTTAATAAATAACTTGTGTACAAAATTAATCCATGTATAATAAAAACGTATTAATATCATGGATAATAATCAATGAATTCTCAATGAATAAAATTTTTAATTTTGGATTCCATTATCTCACACATCATGGTACATTTACCATCAAAGCGTCATGCTAGGGTAGTTTAATTGATGGGTAAGTATACACCAAAAATTTATTTAATAATTTTTGAAAACTAGATTATCTTATGAGATATTTTGATGCATTGAGGAGCTATATAATTCTAAAACCCAACCACCACTTCCTATATAATGCATTACCAATTTGTTGAATGATATATTTAATTTATAAATAATATTCCTTATCAAAAAAATTCCATATTGAGTAAAGAATATGAAATATCATTATTTACCCAGTTAATCAACAATAGAAAACAAAAAACACCATATTTATAATTTTTATATAGATTATCCATTAATAGAATACATGATACAGATAATATGGATATTTAATAGAAATTTTATTGGCCAATGATCATATGAAAGTGAATGTTTTAAGAGAAATTTAACGTACACAAAGTCAGTAAGAGTTAAAAATAGCTATAAGTTCATCCAAAATATAGGTTTTATTTTAAAATTTGGACCTTTAGAGATTTGAAGAAAATTTAATCTAATCATTAAAATAAAATTTCACTAATTATTATTATTTATAAAATAATTTAAAACTTATAAAAGAAGAAAAATAGCCTAAAATGGTTATGGAAACAAGAAATTATGCTTATACCATATAAGTTAAAAAACATTACTTTTGAATTTTATTAAAAAATTTAAAAATTATACTTTCAAAAAACATTTTAATGTTTCCTTTAGAACCATTAAAAATTAATTTATAGTTTCATGTGTACAAAATAATTAATTTTATAACATTAACAAGAATTTTGAATTTTTTTAGAAAAATATGTACAAGGACAAAAAATATAACTAGCCAAAAATAGAAATAAGATTTCCGCTTTATATTAAACATTTATTTATTTGATTAAATTTCAATAAACAGAGGAAAATGTTGAATAAAATATGGAAAATCTATAACTATTCAAAGAAAAACAAAATATATAGAGTTTAAGAAGGATATATTAAATTATTTCTTCAATAAAAATAAAGTAAATCCTTAATAAATGAGTTTTGAAAATAAATCCTTACCTATTTGGTAAAATTTAAATTGTATCCCCATAAATTAATAACTTGAATTGGAAATTTAATTATCATGAATAAAAATATATTCTTATTAAATACATAAAATGGTCTGTATATAGACCAAATAAAAATTAATATGTTCATATTTCTAAATATGTCTCAACGGAGTGGAAATTGAGATGAAATCCTTTACAATGGTCATATAATTGAAATGAGAATTAGTAAATGAAGTGATCATGTGTAAAAAATGTAAATATAAAAATTATAGGTGGAAATAAAATATAAAATATTCAATCTTCATTTCAAACATAATCTTGACATAATAGAGTAAAAAAAAAGTAATATAATTCAATAAAAGGAAATATAGGTAAGAAAGCCCTTACCTCAAGTAAAAATTGCATTACAAGTGCTTCTATCCTACTATTTAATAAATCTAGATTTATTTTAATTATATAAAATAACCATATACATAACTTTAATATCATATATGATCCATTTATATCATTTAATCAACCATTTGTTACCATTATTTTAGAATTATTATTATTTTGGGTGTTAACTACTTCATTGTTTTTGTATGTTTTGATTCAGTAGCTTTGGTCCTTATGTATTTCTCATGAATTTATCATATAAATATTTTTATTAAATATATAAATATCATATACATTATATATATATATATATTTATTTATAGTCATCCATAAAATATAGATATAGAAAAATGAATTACACCATTCATGGAGACGATTGGTTGTACATACGTATGAACAATGTTTTCACTTTTCTACAGATGGAATGAAAGAAAGGTAAATAATAATTAATGATTAAAAACAATTATTATATAATATATGACATATATATTCATTTAATATATCTTTATTACCATCCATATAAAACAAAAATAAAAAACGAATCACATCACTTTTTGGAGGTGGTAGTTCACACATATGCATGAATGATTCTATCGTTATCCAACAGATTGGATGGTAAAAATATTGATATGATATTATAATTTAAGATGATATATTATGAAATAAAAATCATATATATTCATTATTTATATCTTTAAAACAATCCATGTAAAGTGGTGATTAAAAACAAACTACACCGCTATGTGGAGATGGTAATCTATACGTATGCATGAGCAATGTTATTTCTTTTCGCAGGACGTAAAAGTAATGGAATATAGTTTTCTTATAACAATAATAACAAAATATTAGTATATATATGATAATGGATTTTTTATTTTAGTATGGTTACAATACATTTATAGAATACAGAAGTAGAAATAAGCTTGAAAGATTCAGTAATGAAGATTAACTATTTTTCAGTTGAATTCCTTTAGATCCCTTCTTAAGGACCCTTAGAATGGTATTTTGAGAAAAATCCTCTAATTAATTAATATTTAAGTTTTGAAGGTAATTTTTTTGGGGTTTCTTGAGATATTATTCTAAATTTTGTGTAAATAAAAGAGATAAGGGGTGTTATTTTATAAGTGGGGTAGGGTCATTCATGGAATTTCTTAAAATATTAAATTAATAAAAATAATATTCATATAAAAAATGGATTAAAATTTATATAATTATTAGATAATATGAGAATGATTTTTATAACTCTCATTAAATAAAATTCAGATAATTTTTTATTATGTCTTCTCCATTATCCTTTAGTTTTAACCCCACGTTAACCCTTTTTACAATTATGGAAATATTAAAGTGTTATACCCATTAAGGGTCAAGAATGTTTCTATAAAAGGAAAAGTGACCCATAAATAAACCATGATTGATATTTATAACCATATCACATTAAAAATGACTAAGATACTATTTTTTTGAATTTTTAATCATTGAATAAAATATTATTTATTATAAAATATCATTAATGTCAATTGTGGAACTATTAATTTAATTTGAAATTAAAAATTAAATAATGTAAAATTAATTTGAATATAAACCCTAAAAAATACCTAATATGTTTTATGTATCTATAAAACTTATGGGAAAATATAAATCACTCAAAAAATATTACTTTTATAGTTTTAAAAATTATTTACTTGAATTTTCTTCTCCTTGCACAATCTCACTATTGGCATTTCTTAAGCCTTTAATGTAAATATTTATTCATTAGAAATAAAAAAATATACCTTGAAAAAAATAATTCATTAATATTTAAAATATAAATTTATAACTAAAAATAATTTTTTTTCTCTGTCATAAAATATTATATATTTTAAAATCAAGAAAGTTACATTTTTGACATTATCTTTTACTTAAATATTATAAATGTAAAAATCATAGAAAAATGGAATAAAGTGAAAAAATTTGAAAAAATTTGATGTAAATGGTATAAATAAATTCATAAAATAGTATAAAGGAAAGTTTTAGAGAAATTTTTAAGCCTTATTAAAAATTTTTAACCATATTTTACCCATTTTACCCTTATCGAGTTAACAAATATTTACTAAATTCACTGTACATAATGAATAAAAACAAAATAAACCTATTTAAAAAAATTTATACCACTTGATTGAAAATATAGTATCAATTTTTCAAAATTATATATATATAATTTTCAGATAAATAATTTAATATAAATTCATAAATGCAATGAAAAAAAATTATTAGAAAAATTCATTTTAAAATAATAAATATTAAATTATATCAAAATCATAAATACTGATGATTCAATAATTATATTATTTCAAATAAAATGTATCATATATCACATTGATACCAAGTCAAAAATATAAAGGTACTTTTATGTCACTTTATTTAATACAAATAAAGTATATTATTTGAAAAATTATTATTTTTCACTATTCATTGACAAATTAATCATTTCATAAAAATACCAAAATTTCACCCTAAGTTAATTTTGATATGATTATTTTAAAAACTATTTTCATTTTATAAAATAAAATTTCTAAAAAATTATAAATTAATTTTAATTTTCATGCACAAAATGCAATAAATACCATTTTTCCAAAATTCATATATTTAATGTATAAAATGATTTTACTGAAAATTGAGTATGTATTAATTATATAAAAAACATTATAAATATTTTTATAATGTGTTTAGAACTATTTATTATCTTCAATCAAACATCTAGATGATATATATTATACTAAATAATAATATTTTAATAGTATATCTGGATTCTCATAAAACTCGATGTTTCTTGTCAAGAATGCTACCGAGTATAATATTCTAAATTTTAGGGTGTTACAATTTACCCCCATAAATAAATTAAACACTCACAATTTTATATTGTTTATAAAAGGTTCAATATATTAAAATACCTTTATTGTAAACCCACATCGTATAGATGGATAATAAATCCTCTTTTGAAAAGGAAAAGTGGGAAACATAATGATGACCTAAAATACCACATATTTTGGTTCCTAGATAAAGATAAAATTGGTGGGATGTTAAAATATATACATGGAGGAGAAAAACAATCTACATGGAATAATTTAGAGTCATATAGAACATGGTCATGATAAAGTGAACAACCACGAAACCATAAATATATGATGGGTGAAAAGACCATTAATTAATTAGAAATAAAGGTAAAAGTATAACATTTTTTTTTATTTTGAGACGAGGTATTCCTTTACTATCAAGATAGAGGAAACACTAAAATATACATACTTTATTTATTTCTATTTTATAATCATAGTTTCATCATTTGTTTATGCTTTGATTAATTTAAACTTCATCTTTTATTCTAAGAAATAAATATTTGAGATGAATATTTCATACCAGAATCACTAAAATTTACTTTTAATTGATCATAAGATCCATAAAAGTATAAAAATTCATTCCTTATTTCACTATATATTTAACAAAACACAAATATTAAGCATAAGTTATTAAATATGGATAAATATAATACATTTTTATCTAAAACCTCAATAATAACCCCCAATGTTAAACTTAATCCATTTTATAAATAGTTAACAGGAGTCATCAGAAATATGCATGAAAAAAATTTAGAATCTAATTTTTTTAGAAAGAATGTTACTAAATTTAAAAAATTTAACATAACATTAATCCCTGAAAAAATATAAAGTATATCTAAATTCATCATACCAAATATGTGAATACCATGACCATATATTATTCTAAAACATAGTAATAACATAAATAATCAAAAAAATTCAATGAAAACATATACGATTTCAAAAATTATCTATCTCATTATTCCTTAATTAAAATTAAATATTATCAAATATATTCTATAAATCCTAATTATCATTAAGCACCTTAAAATATAACATAAACCATTTTTTCATCAAATTATTAATCAGTTTGGAGACCACCAATACTATCCCATTTATTTCATCATTTTTAATCGTCACTTCATCTCAACTAAAAATTGTTAACTCAACATAAGACACATATTAAGGGTTATCTTTCCATTATTCAAATTTTATCCAAAAATAGCTCATTTCCACTATATCACTTTTCTTGGTTATTATTAGCATTCAAAATATTTTTTGAAATCCTTAAAGAAAAACTAATGTAAAAAAATCCTTAGATATTTCATTATTATTATAATCACAATTATATTGATATCACACTTCAACAATATAATTCTAAAATACCAATATTTAAACACTTCAATAATTATACTACAATGATTTACATGGAATAAGTTCTTCTTTTGTCTAATTGTTAACCCATGGATAAGGGAATTAACTCAGATAATGCCCATATTCCCCACACATAATACATTGAACTATAAATGGTGTGATAAGAAACAATTTATTTCCTTCTATTGAAGTATTTAAATTTTCTCTATAATTAACTGATCTATTCCCTTATTTTCTACATATAAATCATTTTCCTATTCCTTCGAGACAATCTCCAGGGTTTATCTTTCCACATTTTTAAATGAAATAAATTATTTCTTATTTTCTCCATAGTATCAACCACCCAATCTCTTAGTGAACACCATCTTTCTCTTCTTTAGTGAGTTGAAGATTTGGTTAAGGTGCATGTTATTAATCATATATCATAATTAATGTTTAGGAATAATCAAAATCTCTTTCACTCTAGTAATCATACCATTTGGTTTCTCATAATAACTACATTCTTCATCACATTCATCATTAAAATAGTTCCATCTAGTTCTAACCATTGATAGAAACAAAAAATCACAGTATGAGTAATATTAATCAGAGTGGGAAACCACACAATCATGGAAATAATTTATAGGGTGTATAAATCATTACACCTTATTTTCAATATAAGAAACATTAGGTTTACCCTAGGTCATTTATAGGGTGTATAAATAATGAAACCTTATTTTCAATCCAAAACCATGTCCACTTATTGTATCTTGTATGAGATGTATTTCTAGTCAAACCACATAATCTATACCTTAAAAATAACATTATAATTTTATTCTACAATTAGAAATATCCCACAATTCTATCATAGGGTTAGGTTCCCTAATCTAAATTTTCATGAATTTTAGCCTCAAAATTTCTACTAAAATTCCTCTAAAACCAAATGCAAATACCATTACACTAGAAAACCTGATACAGTGATTAATTTATTACATTTTCATAAGATATAATATATATCATCCATAAGGAATGATCTGTTTAGTAGTATTAAGGAACCAGATACAAACATGATTTCCATTTTATATTAGAAATAAAGTATAAAAAATAGTAAAATTAAATATTCCTCTTTTGGGAACACATTTAAAGATTACGTTTTAATATACTAGGGAAAGGAAGGAAAATAAATAGTGAGATCATATTCTTATTAAGGGTTATATAAAATGGAATATATTATGATTAAATAATTAATAATAAATATTCCAAGGTAAATAACTAAAAACACAGTCCATTGAATTAAAAACATGAGAATGAAATGCATCTATGTATAATAACAATATAATAATATCATGGTAAATAATAAAAAAATTATCAATAAAAGAAATGATTAATTTTAGACATTATAATATTATAAATCATGTTGTTTTTACAATACAATCCTCATGCTAAGAAAATTTAATCGATGGGAATCTATACACCAAAAAACCCATTTGATAATTTTAAAAAACTGGATTGTCTCATTAGACATGTCATTGAATCAAGGGGCTATATAATTATGGGAGTTTCCCATCACTATATGTCCAATGAAACCCTCATATATTTATTTATAAATTGAATTAATAAATAAAATATCAATTAAAAATTGTATGTATTGAATAAATAATACACAATATCAATATTTTCTCAGTCAATAAATAACTTTCAAATTTTAAATCCTTATATATAGAAATGTTATATATTTTAGGGAACAATAATATCCATGATATAAATATTATGTATATTGATTAAAAATTTAATACCCAATGATCATATGGAAGTGAATGTTTCAATATAATTTAATGACCATAAAATTATGAAGAGATAAAAGATGACCATAAGTTCATTTGGAATATATGTTTTGTAATAAAATCATGTCCTTTATATAAATAAATAAAATATAAAAGAATCATTAAAATAAAAAATAATTAAAGATTTTTCTTTTTAAAACCATTGTAATCTTGTAGAAGAATACAAATAGAATAAAATGTTTATAGAGTTGGGAAAATATATCAATACCGTATATGTTAAAAAATATTGCTTTTACAAATTTATAAATAAATTAAGAAATCACCTTTAAAAACCATTATAAATACTACTTAAAAACCTTTAAAAATTAAATGGTAGATTAAAATTTACTTAATAAATCATTTGAGAAATCAAAAAGGACTTTTGTAAAACAATTTTTGAAAAATATGGACATATAACAAAAATATAACTGATCAAAAACAGAAATAAGACAAGAAATTGTTTCAATCATTTATTTGATTGATTAAATTGAAGAATAAACTAAAAGTTGGAATAAAATATTGAAAATTATTTTGTATTTAATGAATAATAATATATATAGAGTTTATAATTTATTGATTATAATATTCTTTCAAATAAAATAACGAAAATTTCCAAAAAATGAGATTTTAAAACAAGTCCTTAGTTCTTTGGTAACATTTAAATTACAACCCCTGGAAATAATACCAAGAATTTAAACTTTAATAATATTGAAAAAATATATATTCATTTTAAATATATTTATGAGATATTATATACACCATATTAAAATATATAGTTCATAATACAAAATATGTCTCAATAGAGTTGAAATTAAGATGAAATCCGTTAAAAATATCATATCATTAAAATGAGAATTACTAAATGAAGTTATTATTTATTAAAAAATTAACTATCCACAAGTTAAGTGTGAATATAAAATAAAACCATAAAATTTAATTTCATACAATATCTTGACATAACAGAATCAAAGAAGAAGTTATATAACCTAATGAAAGGAAATTTAGTTTAGAAACCCCTTACCTCAAATTCTAATTGCTTTATAAGTGATTTTAAACTCAAGTATAAAAAATATCTATTTATTATAATTATATAAAATTTAAATATAAAAATATATAATATCATAGGTAATTAATTTATAACATTTTATCCCATATTTGTTAACAATCTTTTATTATCATTCTTTTGGGTGTTAACTAATTCAATTGTCATATATGTTTTGATTTGGTAGATTTAGTTCATTTGTTTTTATCATGGTTAAATCATATATATAATGTTATTCCAGATATTAATATCATATATATTCAATATATTTTTATTTAGAGTCATCTGTAAAATATATATATAGAATAATGAATTACATCGTTCATGATGACAGTTGGCTGAACATACTCTTGAAAACTGTTTTCAGTTTTCTACAGATGGAATGAAAGAAACATAAATAAAAATTATTTTTTATAAAAAATATATTTTATCATATATATCATATATATTCATTTAAAATATACTTATTACAATTCATATGAATCATAAATGAAAAACAAATCACATCACTTCGTGGAGGTGGTGGTCCACACATACTCACGAGCAATGTTATCATTATCCAACAGATTAGAAGGTAAGAAGGTAGATATGATATTATAATTTAGGAAGCATAATTATTTCTTAAATATCATATAAATTTAAAATTTATATCTATATAATCATCCAAGTAAATTTGTTATTAAAAAAATTATACCTCTACACGGACATGGTATGTTGTACATACACCCGAGCAATGCCTTCACTTTTCATAGGATGCTAAAGAGATGAAATATGGTTTAACTATAATAATAATAACATATAATTAAATTTATTATAATTTATTTAACATTTTAGTATGGTTTAAACATATTTATAGGTAATACAATAAGAAATAAACTTGAAAGAGTCGATAAAGATGATTAAATCTTCTTCAGTAGACTTCCTTTTTATCCCTTATTAATGAACCTTAGAAAAGTATTTTAAGAAGAAAATGAAATATAATTTATTTATAGGTAATTTTATTTGGTAAATTTATATGTTTTATGTGATATAGATTCATAACATTGGTGTAAATAAAAGAGAAAATATGTGTCCTTTTATAAGTTTGAGGGAGCATTCTTGGAATTTCCTGGAGTATTAAAATAATAAAAATTAATATTAACTTCCAAATTGGTCCTAATTTATATACTTATAATATAACATGAGTATTAGTATAAAATATCTCATATAGTTTTTTTTACAATTTTAGGTTATAGTTTTACCCTTATATTTTAGTTTTAACCCCTATTAACCCTTTTGACAATTATGTCAATACTAAAGTTTCCTAATCTTTAATGGTTAAGAATGTTACCATAAAATGATAATAAACCCATAAATTGACCATGGAAGATAGTTTTATCCATATATCATTCTCTTGGCCTAATATTATATTTTTATGAATCTTAAATCATTTAATAAAATATTATTTATTAAAAAATATCATTAATGTCATTTTGGAAACTACTCCTTTCATTTGACATTGAAAAAATAATAATAGAAAATGATTTAGAATATAAAAATCTAACAAAAAAATAAAATGTTATATTTCTATATATATTTTTTGGATACTTTAAATAATTAAAACAAAATTAGTTTCATAGATTTTAAGACTATTTAATCGATTTTTATACTGCTTTCACAAGCACCGTGTTAGTGTAGCGGAAGCAATTAAGATATTTATTTTATCAGTAAAATTTAAAAATAAATTTCCATGAAAAAATATTTTATTCATTTTAAAAATATACTTTTATTGCCAGAATTCAGTAGTTTTTATCTCTATTATGAAATATCATATGTTTTAATTACAAGAAAGTGACTTTTTTACTTTATCATTTACTTTAATATTATAATGGTCAAAATCAAAATATAAAATAAAAATGGAACATTGTTGACATTTTTTAAAAATTTGTATGTAAATGGACAAAATAAATTCACAGAATTGGATAAATCCATGCATTATATATATATATTTTAAAGCCTTATGTCGATGGATTAACCCTATTTTACCCATTTTACCTTTATCGAGGTTACAATTATTTACTAATTTTATTATTCATAATAACCAAAAATAAAAGGGTCCTATTTAAGAAATTTAAACCCCATGATTCAAAATAATGTACACATTTTTCTTTATTTAATCTATATAATTTTAATTAATCTATTTTATTTTGAATGTGTAAAATGATACAAAAATATTTTTTTAGAAAAAATTGTTTTAGGTATAAATATTAACTTATATCAAAATCATGAATATTGACGATTCAAATAGAATTAATTATATTAGAATAAATAAAATGGATCATATTTCAATTTAATACCAAATCCAAAATATATTTTACTTTTAACTTACATTATTTAATGTAAATAAGTGAGAGTATATGAAAAATTGGTATGTTTAACTATTCATGGAAAAGTCAACCATTTTGGAAATATACCAAAATGTAATACTAAGTTAATTTTGATATAATAAATTTAAAAATTATCTTAATTTTTTAAAATAATATTTATAAAATAGTCATAAATTTATTATCATTTCCACGCACAAAATTCAATAAAAATAATTTTTGAAGAATACATATTTTTGACTTATAAAAAGATTTTAATTAAAATTTAGTACTTATAAATTATATTAAATCTTTATAAATATTTTTCATAATTTTTCTAAACCTATTAATTACCTCAAATACAATGTCTAGACAATAAATATTATATAAATAATAATATTTTAGTAGTATATTGTGGTTCGCTTAATGCTTGGTGTTGTGTGTTAAGGAAGCTATCGAGAAAAGTATTCTAAAATTTTGTGGTGTTATAGTTTAATCATATAAAGAATTTAAATGATAATTATATTCAAATTTTAATATAGTTCTATAGTCTCATAGCCTTTTCATAGAACATATACTGACTGTTTTTATGGAATTCTAAAAAATATCATTTCTTTACAAATTTCTATTTTATAAATAGAATTGATTTTTTATTGAATAAATATATGTATATAACCATTAGAGATCAATTAAGAAAATTTTAACCAAGAAGATATTGCATACATTGAGAGCTTGAATCCTCATTTAAGGACCTCTTGGAAATGAGATGTTTAAGGCTTTCTATTGGGCCCATATTCTCATGAACATTGAATAGAATTATTATGAAATGAAATATGGTAGAGAAATTATAAGAATTATAATTTTTGGTATATATTTTAATGGTGGGAGGAGGGATTATTTTTTAAATGAATGGAGTGACAATTTTTTAAATACATATTTTTTTTAAAATAAAGGTTATCCAATATCAAAGAAAGTGGCAATAAATTATCAAAATTTAAAATATAGGCCAGTTTATCCCAATAATACTCCCATAATATCTATAAGATAAAATATTTTTAATGATATTTGTGGCCTTATATTTGAATTTAACCACTTGTTAACCATTTAAGTCTTTACCCTTACTAGATAATTTTTACCATGGTAACATATATTTATAAAAGAAAATGAAAAATAAGTCACGATGTAATTTTAATATTTGATTCCAAATATTAAATAATTCAATTTATGTATGTGATAAAAATTAATTTTCATAAAATCAAGCTTAACGCAATAATTTTTTTATAGAAAAATTCCCCTCTTAAACATAAAAATTAATTTACATGAAAGTCATATATAATATTGATTCCCATGAAATATATTAGTTTATGACTAAAAAATATGAGTTGTGTAACTTTCAATGAAATCCAAAACTAAATGGATAATTGTGAACGCTAAATTAAGGGAATGTGATGAAAATAGTTTTTTATTAGCATAAAATATAAGTTAGGTTGAAAAAGTCATGAATAGATTTCTAAATTAATCCTATTATATTTAAATTAATTAATTAATTCCTTAAATAAATATTTGGTAAATAAAATGGTTTTATATATTTTTAAATCATTATTATGTTATTATGATTTCATAAAAGTTATGGTATTTGAAAAATTGTATTTTCTCTATTCACCTAAACACCAACCATTTTATAAAAATCCCAAAACATCTTCCTAAGATAATTTAGATATTATGAGTACAAAAATAAAGTTAATTTTATGAATTTCATATTCTTAAATTTATATATTTTTATGTTAAATAAAAAATTTATAATATATAAATTTTTTTAAGATAAATGTTTTTTATTTAACCATGAATAATTAAAGTAGTAATTATTATAATTACATAATTATTTATTAGATGTTACTAATTGATTTTAATAAATGGTTCATGAATTTCATCAATACATTTTTTTCTGTAAAATTTTCCTGAAATGGTAAATTAAACATAGATGTGTAATTTATTAAAACCGATTCTATAAAACCAATGTGATTTTACTATGTGAATTATAAAACTTATAAAAGTTCATTTATATTGGTAATTTTATTTAATATAAATTACTTGCAATATATTTATTTTTATAGTAGATCATTATTCATTTTAGTTTTGTGTTGTGTATATAAAAATATATCAAACACCTTGAATTTATTTATAAGGATATTAATAATAAAATAATGTGGTGTTACATTCTACCCCATTAAAATAATTTCATCCTAAAAATTTCATTACTTAGATGAAAAAATTGATGTAAATTTTGTCTCATCACGTCCTCTATAACCCATGTCGATTCCTCAATCTTTTGATTTTGCCACAAACATTTGACCAGGTGGGTTGTCTTATTCTACAATAAAATATCTTAGATATTCAAGATCTCCACAGGTTACTCATTATATGAATGATTGTGTTATAATTTCACAATGTTTGACTTCAGTATATGTGATGGATTTTGAATTTACTTCTCAAAACTGACACATGGAACACATAATGTAACTAAGAGAGGTTTGGTGGAATCACTAACTGATAAGATATAGTCCCTATAAAATCAAGTACCATAAAAGGTATGATGTATCAAGGGTTTAGATTCCCCATATTTCCAAACCTCATAACCCTCTTACAAGGAGATATCTAAAGAAATAGTTTTCACCCACTTTAAACTCCAAATATCATTGATGATGATCAATTTAGTAATTCTATTAATGAGTGATGCCTTTATATTCCATCAATTGAGTTAGGGATTTTCTATCATTTTTTATAAATGATAAATTCTTAACATATTTTTGTCCTTGAATTCATCAGTACATGTCAGAGTTTTTGATATCATATCAAATAGAGCCTCATACGAAATCATTTAACATCTAGAGTGAAAACTGTTTTTATATAAGAAATCAACCAGTGGAAGATACTGATCCTAGATTACATTAAATCATTATAGCATTATTTTATCATATCTTTTAATGTTTGAATGTTTCTTTTAGATTACATATCAGTTTGAGGATGATAAGTTGCGCTAAAGCATAGATCTGTATCTAATTCCTATTGAATAATTATCCAAAATATCGATGTGATCCTTGGATCTTGATCACATACAATTGACAGAGGTCCTCCATTCAACCTAACCACTTTATTTTTGTATAACTTAGAAAATTGATAAAAGAAGAAATTATCTCAGAAAGAAATGAATTTTTATGACTTTGTAATTGAATCCACCACTACCAAGATAGAATTGTTTCATTTAGTAGTCATTGGATGATTGAGGGTTAATTATATTGTGATATTTTCCTATTTCCATACTAGAATACATAATGGTTGCATTATTCCCTTTGATTTATTACATTAAACTTTTACATGTTGACATAAAAATAATTAAGATATATAATTTTCAATATCCCATTTCATGTTGTCCCATTAGATGTTTTTCATAAGATCTATATATGTATTTGTACATCTTGGGTGAATAGTGAGTGATAAGCTATGCACATTATCTTGAAACTCCATATTTAATTATGGTATTTAAGGGACACAAATTACTTTCCTAAATATTATAACTCCACCATTTTCAAACATTAATTATAGAATACTTCCACCTTATTTCATAGCTCCATGTCTTATTTCTCTTCTTCCTTAATCCTTACATAGATGGAGGGTTAGGAAATAATTTGTGAAAGGATAAATTTTATATATTAATTTTAGATTTCCATTTCTATATTTTAATATCTAGGAAGATTGGTTCCCATTTAACCCTCATCAATGATAAGGTATCCTGATATTTTTCTACTTAGAGCATCTACCACCTTGTTTTACTTCCCTAATTGGTAGTGTATTGTACAATATTAATCTTCAATTAACTCTAACAAACTCATTTGGTGCA
This sequence comes from Viscum album, assembly GCA_963277665.1. Taxonomy (NCBI): domain Eukaryota; kingdom Viridiplantae; phylum Streptophyta; class Magnoliopsida; order Santalales; family Viscaceae; genus Viscum; species Viscum album. Next base: position 374,776,466 of record OY728157.1, on the reverse strand, counting down.
TTTTTAACTATTTCTATGTGAATATATAATTTAAGATTTTTTATCATTATATATATCACAATTTCACCATAGATATAGTGTCAAAAAATATTTAATGGATAAATTACAATTTCTATATCAAGATCTCATGTTTAGTAATTCTTCCATGATACTTTGATTGATGTTATGAATATGTAATTAACTTTTCCATTTTACATACGTTTTTATAACAAGTCCATATTTTAATTATAAATGTATATGAAAAAACCTTCTTCACTATTAGGTATTTTAAGTATAAGTTCTTTAACCAACAATTTCTTAAGATCCATGAAGAGTTTTTCACATTCCTTTATCCATAGGAAGTTCACTCCCTTTTATATTAACTAGGTTAGTGTATTTTAAAATCATTTAAAATTTATAACAAAGAAACATTAGTATTTATATAAACCATGAATACTATGGATTTCTGTCATAGTTGTTGGTATGGGCTATTATTCTATCACATATGTCTTTTATGAATATATTAATACACCCTCAATTGTGAAAATATGACCAAATAAGGATAATTTGTATACATAGAAGTCAAACTTCATGAACTTATAATATAATTCCCTATTTCATAATCTCTTTATCATGATCTTCAAACTCTCTTCATCCTATTCCTTAATATTAGTATATTTGAGAGTATCATCAATAAAGACTACCACAATTTTGTAAAAGTAATCTTTATATACTATATTAAACAAATACATGAAAATTATTTGAAATTTTTAGGTTTGAATGGAATCAATATGAATAAATGGTGTCTATATCATGTGATTTTTTTTCTTGGTTATATTATCTATATTTACTCTTGAATATTATGAAACCCCGGACTAGAAATCTAGAAATTTAGTGAAAATAAACACATTATTTACATAACAAATTTTAAATGAATTTGAGAGATCTAATTTTAACCCCAATTAATTATAATATCACTAAAAAATATTGAGTCACATAAATTTGAAGGACCTTTTAGCTTTATAGTTTCAAAGAGTTTGGAAAAACTGTTATGTAAAAAAGCCCATCTATATCTCATGAAATGGAATTTTCCACTATATGAGAATATAATTAATCCTTAATAAGTCTTTAAAACATCCCAAAAAATTCTACACACAATATATTCTCTTAGATATATCATGTGTAATACATTTCTTCATAACTTATGGAAATGTAACTATAATAAGGGGTGTTCTAAAACACTAAGTAAGGGTAAACATAAGGAATAAAAAACAAAAATCATAAGTGACAATAAATAATATTATAGGAATATATTATTAACGTAATTATATAAGAAAATTAAACTATGAGAATAACATTTCCTCGATTGAAATATCAATTAATAAATGCATGTAAAATAATAACTAGTTATTTAGTGATGAAACTAATTATCATAAATAACTCATTCCTTGACCTAATACAATACATCATGATCATAGACATCATATTTGTCCCATAAAGTCAATATATTTTTGAAATATTTTTTTTCTACACATTAATACACAAAAATTAGTGATCTAAATTGTCTCATGGGACTTACTGATGCTTCGAGAGACTATATAATACCATAACCCATCTATTACTAATTTAAGTCCATTTTATTCACCACATGAAGGTTATGAATATCAATACAATGAATAATCAAGTTTCCATAGGAATCAATAACCATTCCAATTGAGATTTAAACATATAAAAAATAAATTATTTCTTATTTGGTAAATGGGATAACATGGGAATAATACATATTGAGAAAGAAGGTGGATTATTACACAATACATGATAAAACATACTTAGTAATTCATAATCATCCTTATTAAAATAACAAGTATACAAATTTTCAATATTTCCCTAATAAATTAATAGAATATAATTATACATAATAATCCCAAAAACTAACACCATATAGAGTAATGGGCATATGACTAAGTTAATAATTTTTATATTCAATCAATGTATAAAATTTATGTGAACACGCTTCAATCAAAGGTAGTAAATGTAGTGTATTCACCAAGGAAAGGTATTTGAAGAGAAATTAAACCTCCAATAAAGGATTATTATGAATGAAAAAGGAAGTGATGGATAAACATGAGTTTAATCCCCTAAAACAATGAAGTATGGGAGGATTTAGAATTTAAGCCATGAATAATAAAAAAATCCAAAAAGGAAACAAAAAATGTATATGAATCATAAAACAAGGAAGAAAATTTGAGATATAAAATCTCTTTCGATAATGTTAACATAGTAATCAAAAGGACATAAGGGGAATACCATGGAATTAAAATAGGACGATATGAAATATAATGATTTTACTTGCGTCTATAGGGAATTTAATACACCATATTAAATTAAATATGGTGTGAAGTATCCAACATATCTCTTGGAATTCAAAATAGGGACAAAGAAAACTTACAAATTTCGAAATTTTTTAATAAAAATTATTTTATGGATAGAAATTAAAATGGATAATTAAATACCTTGAATAATGAAAGAATCAGGATATAAAATATCATATGGGTGGTAATTACACTATTCAATAGAAAACATAGTGTATAACTTAATCATGTATCAAGGAATTATAATTTGAGATAAAAAATAATGAAAAGTAACATAACCATTAGGGTAAGAATCATTGACGACGAGGTTATAAGGAAGAGTTGTATAAAACAACAAATTAAGTGCAAAAACAATTAATGATCAAAGAGAGATCACTAAGATATGGGTGAATTAGTGATCAAAACTACTTTTATATATTTTTTCAAAATATAATAGGTGCCTTTTTTAAAATATAAATCTTTAATTGGAAACTCAGTTCAACCACTCTTAAATTTCCCACTAAGAATAAAACTTGGTACTAAGGAAATTTTGTAACATCTTTGATTAAATTTTAACCTTGATCACGTTTTGTAGAAAGATCTGTTTAATTTTTGTTTTTTACATTAATTTTTTATTATGGAAGCTATGTTTGAATGTTAAGCTACAAAAAACCTATATACATTTATGGTCAAAATTATTCTCAGTTGAAAATTAAAGTGAAAATACACTATAAAAGACTAGGTTTTGACATTTGGGCATATATTGAAGATAAATTTGAAAAACCCAAGAATTCTAAAAAAGAATGGGATGCTCCTAATAAAGAATCTTATGATTTAAATTGAAATATATTATTTATTTATTTATTTCTTTAGGATATGATTAATAAAATAGGATATCTTCTTATGAAACTACTCATCAGATCTAGGATACCCTTTTTATGTATCATGGAATCATTTAAAAAGTTAAAGAAACAAGGATAAATACATATACTATCAAGTATGATACTTTGAAGATAAAACCTAAAAAATATATCTTTAACATGTATCCTTAGTTTTAATGAGATCTTATACACTATGATTTCCCTTGAAAATTGATGACAGACAAAGCTCAAGTGATAAGGATTTTGAGATTCCTACAGGACTGATAGAGAGGTACTATAGAATCTATTTAATAATCATGCAAAATCAGTAAATTACCACTAAAGTAATTAATTTGAAATATAACTATAGAATAAGTGGATCTGAAGATCAATAATTAATATGATAAAAATTAAATAAAATCCATTTCTTTAAAGCATCATAGTTGAAATCCTACTAAGTTGTCAAACTAGAAAAATAAAGGGTAAGTGAATATGATGTTGATAGTGATGAAGAAATGACTCAACTATACAAAAGGTTTGAGATGTTAAAAAAATAATTTCATTCATAAGTAATGTTACATATAATTTATAAAATATAAGGCAATTGGAGGAAAGAAAGGAAAATGGTGATTCTGTAAATGAGATTAGTAGTTATGAATGTAATAAGAAAGGATACATAAAAGATGACTTTCCCAAAATCATGTTCAAGAAATTATATGAGGATAAAGAGATAAGAATCAATAAGTCAATAAAAGACACTTGGGGTGTATCTAAGGGTAGATATAATGACTCATATTCAAGTCAAGAAGATACAAATAAAAAATTACATTTATGATTTATGTCTTCTACTTCTGAAGTACTTTTAACTTTTTCTCTTAAAATTTATATTGATCCTGAAATGAAAAATGAGTAATTAAAAGAGTAAAGTGTTATTTTAGAAGAAAATATTAAATAATTAAAATATAAATACAAAAATATGAAAAATAGTCAAGTTTTATGTTTCGTAGATAAGTCTTCTCTTTTTATAGAAAAAAATACCAAACTGTTAAAAGAAAATATTGATCTTAATTTGGTAAATGAGCAAATAAAAAGAGGAATTAGAATAATTTTATGATATAAGGTACATTTAATATCTTACCAGTTGAAAAAAAATTCTAAAAAACAAATATGTAATTATTTATGGATATTGATAGAAAGGGAAGATGTAAAAAATCATTTCATTTCTAATTCTAAAAACATTAATTTAGTTTATAATAAATTTAACATATTTGGTAAAAATTATAGAAATTTTGGACCCAAAAAATATTTTACTTATTAATATATTAATTATATTTCTAATAATCTTAAAAAACAAGTATGTATTCAAAAATATTTTATTTCTATCCTATGTACACCTAAACTTATCTAGGTATCAAAATCAATGTGTATTAAACTGATTGTAAGAAAAATTAATGAATACATACAGTAAGATTTTTTTATGGACAATAGATGTCATAAATATATAAATGGAGACTATTTAGGATTTAAGATTATTATACAATTGGATGGTGTGTATTTTAGTTTTGGAAAAAATTAAAAAATAAAATCATTGGACTTAGTCAAATTGGTAACTTTGAATTTGTCCTTATTTATATAGTGTTATTTATTAATGGTTTAAAATATTATTTACTTCTTATTTCTTTAATTATTTATTAATTTTTAATATTAAATTAAAAAAAAATCTTGTCATATTTTTGAATCCAATCATGCTTTGATATTTACTACTTTAAAAATGATAATGTCTATGCTTCTAATCTAAATTCCTTACTTTCTCAAAATGTTTCTTTTTTCACTGATTTTTATAGAGAATCATGGTTATGAAATAGCATACTTGAACACTGTAATATATAATTACTTGGAATGAAAAATAATGAAGTCTTAGTTAAGGATTTTCCTAATCTAGAATTCCCTAAATACAAAGTGTTAAATTTTTGTCAAATGGGAATCTAATAAAAAAATTATTTCAAACAAAAGAAAGTTTTTTTCACTTGACAACCATTATAAATTGTTCATAAGGATTTATTTGGATCATTTAGAGTTTCTATTAAATGTGTAAAACACTATGATTATGTCATTGTTGATGGTTATTCAGGATATAAATGGTTGTTTCCCATAAAATGAAGCTCTGACCTATTTCGAAAAATTTGTAAAGATAGTAGAGATACATAGTGGACTTAAAATAAATTTCTTAAGATGTGATCATGGATGATAGTTTGAGAATCAATAATTTTAATTTCTCTTGTCACTGCATTTCTATTCTCACAATTTCTCTGCAACTCAAACTCCTTAACTAAATGGGCTTTTTGAATGGAGAAATAAAACCCTTAAAGAAAATTCCCACAATATACTTAGTTAATTTGACTTATTGGTCAACTTTTGAGAAAAAGTTGTTAAGAAATATTGTTATCTAATTAATAGAGTTAATATTATAACTATATTTAAATGACACTATATTAATTATTAAATTATAAAAAACCGACGGAAAATTACTGTGAGTTTTTTTGATAAAAATTCTATATTATAAATATAAAGGATAATATGAACAAATTTTCACATAAAAGATATGAATTAACTTTTCGTGTTCATTTAACCACTTGAAAATCCTAGAGAGTCTTTAAAAATAAATCTAATGTTTTTAAAGAAAGTGTTCATGTCCCCTTTGATAAAACAAATCCACATCAATTCAAACCTACCATAGAAAAAATTCAGGTTAATATTACAAATCTAAATACCAGTAATACCTATAAAGATTATAACATTTCTTCTAATATACCCCATAAATCTCGTACCATTTATCATAAAGTTCTTCCCGTCCTAGAAGAAGACTTGGAAAAACTAAGTACTTCATTCTCTAGAACCATTATAACCCTTAAAAACCATCCCCTAGATGATGTTGTAGGATAACTAGATAAAGGTACATAGACCTTAGCCTCACTTAGAAACCAGGTTAAACATAAAGTCTTCTTGTCACTTCTTGAATCTAGGAACATTAATGAAGTATTCAATGATGAAAATTAGATCATATCTATAATAGAATAACTAAATCATTTTGAAATTAATGTATTCTATAAATTGGTATATAAACCTAAATACTACCATAATATTGACACCAAGTGGGTTTATAAAAACAAGGTTAATGAATCTGGCATAATAATTATAAACATTACTAGATTGGTTTCAATATATTATAGTCAAAAATAGGGTATTTACTACAAAGAAACCTTTTCACCAGTTTTTATACTTGAGTCCATCAGAATACTCCTTTCCTATATAACACATATTAATTTCAAATTATATCAAATGTATATTAGGAGCTCATTTCTAAATGGTTTTATTACTGATGACCGTTTTATTAAGAACCCCATATATTTCAAAATCTTCATATTCCAAATCATGTTTTTCAATTAAAAAATGATTTCTATAGTTTAAAACAAGTTCCTAGAGCTTGGTATGATAATATCATCACTTTTATTATTTCAAATGGTTTTAATAAATGTATTTTCGCCCCTAATCTTTTTAATTTTTTTTATAATATGTTTTTTAGTTAAAATATATATTGATGATATTGTTTTTGGATCATCCAAACATTTTTTATTCAGAATTTTCAAAATTAATACAAAATTAATTAAAAATTAGTTTAATAGGTGAACTAAAATAATTTGTTAGCTTTCATATTTTTCAAAACAAAGATAGAATTTTTTTTAAATAAAAATAAATATACAAAGGATCAATTTATAAAATTTAGTATGAATAAAACCAAATTTAGTGACACTCCTATGGGTACAAGCTATATATTAGATCTAAAAAAACCGGAGGGCTAGTTGACCAAACTACTTATAGCTGTATGATTGAATGTTTACTATACCTAAATTATAATCAACCTAAAATTATATTTAGTGTGTACATGTGTACCCATTTTTAGGTTATATAATAGTAATATCAATTTAATGTTGTCAAAAATAATTTTTAAATACATAAAAAGTAATACTATATTTATAATATTATATTCTATAGGATAATATTTTGACTTATTAAGGTTTTAAGATATATATTTTTATGGTTCTATATTAGAAAAATAACCTCTAGAATATTTCATCATTTGGGAAAGTATCTAGTATCATTGTGTATTTAATACTAGATTTTTATTTCACTATCTAACACTAAATCTGATTATATAGTTGTAGGAAGTTGTTGTGCCCAAATTATATGGATAAAATACTTTACTAATCTATGGTTATAAATTTTTAAACATATCTATAAATTGTAAAAATACATGTGATATTAATGTTTTTAAAAATACCATGCCACACTATTGTTAAAAACATATTGATATAAGAAATCACTTTTTGAGAGGCCATTTTTAAAAAGTATATATTACTATTAAATTCATTATCATTGAACATGATATTGTTGATATTTTTACAAATTCACATAATATAGAGAGTATAAATTATATCATACGTGAGTTAGGAATGATTAATTATTCTTAAACCTTTCAATTAAGTTTATAATCCGTTTATTTTTTTAATTATTATTATAATGATTAACATATGTGTTTAATAAGTTTTTTATAAATTATGTTTTATTTAAATTAAACCCCTCTCTTATTTTTAATTGGTAGTGTTATTTTTTCATATAATTAGTTGAGTAACAATGGGCAAGTGATCATGTGGTTAGTATACCTACCATGATATTTCTATGTTATCATAAATTTATGTTTTGTTAGCCAACTATGATTATTTGAGATTGAAATTTTCTTTTAAGTGTTTGGGAAGTATTTACTACAATTTATTATTATTTTATACCCTAAAAAATTAAATAAAATTTAAATTGGAATCTAAATCACCACATGTATCATTCATAAAATCCATTTTTATTTTATGAAGTCCTAATTTCTCCCCCCCCCCTCTCTAAAATATCTCATTCTCATGTCCCTTTTCCTTTTGAAATTGAACTCAATCCACCAGGAATTCAAATCACAGCATAAGGATGGTCATAATGAAAATGACTCATGAAGTAACATCACCTATTAGTTCAACACCTCCAAAGAGATCTAAAAAGGCACAAGATTTATTGAGTTATACAAAGATGCCTCACAATTACCATATGGTATATCAACCATTCTATGCAGATAAGTAAGTAGATGCAGAATGGATTTAGTCAAAAAAATATTTAGTCATGAAGTTGATTAAAAACCTAGGTTGAAGTGAATGGTTTAAAAATAATGTTAATATGTTTTATCCTCATTCGGTTAATTATTTTTATTATAATATATAACTCATTTATGGAAATTCAAGGGATACCATTTGAATTATTGAATATTGATAAATTCAGGCCTTCCCTTTAATTCTCTAGGCTAAAAGCACGAAAGTTCATCATAAAGGAGAGAATGAGAATTATCAAAGTTTATATAGCGAATAATTAAAATTTGGAGTTTTTGAGTTCCCTTGAAGTGTTAACTAGTAACAAGAATCCATAAATACCAACAACTGTGTATTTTAATAGATAATTCATATTTTTGGTGAACTTTATCTATCATAAAATTAATCCCAGGGAAGAGGGATTTTTTATCTAAAGGCATGAAGATTTTTTTTCTATATTTTATAAAAAATAGAGTTCAAATAATACTGAATAGATATATAAAGATATTTTTAGGTGAGTAATGAAATCACTCCCCTTGGTTTAAATATTTTTTTAACCTTAAATTATCTCATCCTTGTTGGATTTTAAATGTAAAGTACCTGAAGGGATGGAAAATTTATTTCCTATTTTAGTTTTTTCCAAAATTAAAATATTTATTGGAATATGAATGTTTATTAGAACCCTTAGAGACTGGAGTGGGTAGAATATAATGAAAATATTTATATGAAGTTTAACCCTGTTATGAACCCTATCTAATCATGATACCAAGCAGACCCTGGTCTAGAAACATATGAAATAGTTCAGTATTATTCTAATGAGAATTAAGTTTCTATAGAAGTTCATAAAGAAGAAGATAAGAAAAATTAATTTATTGGGGAATCTGGGGAAGCCCTTGAAGTTATATGTATAGCTCTAATATATTTTCTTTTTAATCATATGATTCTCCCTCACCTTTAAACTCATGAGAAAAAGAGTTATATTATGAAGACGTTGTTGATACTAATGTATGATATATGGTTTTTTTGGAGAAAAACATGGTAGGACTGTGAATTAGATGATTCTAAAAGTACTGAAGAAAATTTTAAAATATCTTCTACATTTTATCCATACCATTAGAAGTAATCCTTGAAAAAGTGGAATAGAAGAACCTCCTTATGGGGAGGAATATGATGATGATGATCATGGGGTAGTATACCTAAGCATAATTGACCTTTAACACCCCCAAATTTTAGGAAAATGACTATTTATTTTTGTATTTAATGTTTATATAATGATTGGTTTATGTTTTTTGAGGTTCATATAAGTTTTTACATGCTTTGGAAAATTTTATGGAGGTTCAAAATTTGAGAACGGTTATTAGAAACCATGGGACACCTCCAAGAAACTGTGAAAGGGAAAACCAAGGTCACTGGGTAGGTGTATAATTGGCCCTTAGTTGATGTACTATTTTTCCAAACCATGAGTATTCCTTAGAGAAAACATGAACACTGAGATAGTGGGGAAACACATGGTTAGAACATGGTTTGTGTAACTATGAAATCCAAACATATGAGGTGTGGCCAAAGGTAGTAGTCCACGCATGATTTTTTCATAGTTTATCTAACCATGTTGCCTAATCTTGCACCATGATTGTTAGATCTAAAAAGCATATATCTAATTTGGATTATCCCCTAAATCACTAATTTTACATTTAATATTCCCATAATTATATTTCATTTTCCTCTCAAGGCTTGATAGATGATTCCATTTGAACCAAGAGAATGTTTTAGGAGATCCAAAATCCCTTAGAGATTTAGATTTTCTTATAATTTTCCATTCTTCATCATTTTCCTTAGATCTAATCTACTCCTCTCTCTTTTAACCTTATATCTAATCCAATGGGGAAAAATCTATGTTATTTTTTGTATTTATCAATGATATCATGATTAATTGGTTGAAGAGAATAAGATCTATGTTTGAATCTATAAGATCTAAGATGAGTTGTTGAAGTTTTTATATTGTTCTTCATTTTCTCTGTAGTTTGAGAGGTAGGAAGATTCTCTCTTAATTCAAATAGATTAGAACGTGAAGTATTAGTTGAAGTAATTTTTTTTGAATAAATAATGAAATTTATGTGTGATTCTTAATGTAATACCAATTTAGTGATATTTTTATGAAATGGTATAAATTGTATGGTTTAGTGGAGAAACCTATTTAACATAAATTTTAGAATGGTGACTTAAAAATGAGGGTTTCGATTTGATAAATGGGAATTTTTTTATGGAAAAATATTTAAGGAAAGAATTGTTTTATGTGGAATGGTTTGGCATATATTTTTTCATACATGGTGGCCATGTGTTCAAGTTCCATTTGGATGGCTAAGGGAATAATGTTTCCCATGGAAAAATGTGATGGATAAGGGTGTGATGTTAAACCCATAAAAAGGGTTCACTAAGTGATGTATTAGTGAAAGGATGAATCAAAACTCACTAGTATAGGGAGGTCCATCATTTATATGCAGGTGTGGATGTGTGTATGTGTAAAAATTAAAGGGGTTTTCAAAATATTTGATAATGGTTTTTAATGTATTATTTTAATTATTTCCCTGAAAAATGATTTGGATTTCATATAAACTATGTTAAATTGTTTTGAACTATTTTATATAAATATGATAACAAGTTTTTCCATAGTGGCATGAGTAGGGAATTCATTGGGGAAATACTAATCAATTTAGACTTACCCCATGCTTCAGAACTATTGTGTGTTTACAAGTTTTATCTATCGAGACAAAGGTAAAGGAAAGGTATCCTCATTTTTAGGTATTCTTTTTGATACATTGGTCTAGGAATGTGAATTTGGAACTTGGAGTAGTTTTGGTATTATTGTTTAGTGTATTTTGGTTTTTATTCTTTTGGTTCCTTTGTCTATATCAATTTGTTTCTGTTTGTACTCTGATATGGATATTGGTTTGGTTTTGTTTCTTTGGTTTTGTTTGAGTTTTACTTTTTACACATGATTTATTTAGAGGTTTGGTTTTTATGGTTTCCTTATTCTAGTTGTTTTATCTTCAAAGGGAAAATAATACCTCAATTTTTTATTAATCCCTTGGAATTTTTCTGGCCTTTGGTTTCTTGGGGATATCACCTATGGATAGAAACACCAACGACCTGTTCCCAAGCCAATGGTAGAGGAGAAGAATGTTAAAAATATTATCAATTTTTTATATCCTTGGGTATTATTTATTCAATCCTCGAGTTGGGATGGTATAAAGGATTGGGATCATTGAATCTTTAGAGAATAAAAAGTTATAGCTAACCTATTTATACTAAAATTCATGTTACCAAGGATTTTGGATAAATGAGTTTCTTAAGATACTTAAAGAAGTTGTAAAATCATCATCATGGGTTTACCCAATGAGAAGAGGATGAAATGAATTGATAGTAATGAATTCTAACTAAGAGTGCATAATTCAGTTTGAGAGATTATTTATGATTTGGTGAAAAATTGTTTAATTTTTAAAATAGTTAAAAATGGATTAATTTTTGAAAAGAATGGTAGAATTTCAAAAAATAGTTTGAAAGTGGAAATTGTTGAATTTTCAAAAGACTTATTGTTATATGTGTGATGTGGTAAATTTGAAATCTCTAAGACTTCAATTTCTATTAAGTGATATAAAGTTTGGTTTGATTTGGTCATAGATAATGGAACTGGTTAGGCACTATAGAAACCAACCTAAAGAGGCTATTGAAATTGTGGTTTCACCTAAGCCATAGGTGAACCATGAGTTTATCCAAAGAAACATTCATAATTTTCAAAAAATTGAGTTATGACTAAAATCTGATACTATTTCTATGAGATATATGCCCTTTATTATGGATTTTATGGAGATGGTGAATAGTGTGGTAATGGAGGAAGAAGACACTGTTGTAAATCCAAGTGGAGAAACTATGGATGTCTTCATGAAAATAGGCGGGAATTGTAATAGTAAGATCAATAGGGAGAGGCACACCTATTATGAAGGAGGTGTATCACCTTAGACTCAAACAACCTGATCTACTAACTTTACTCTAAGACCAAAAGGTTAGAGATAATGTTTCGAATGCGGTTCACTAGATCATATATATAGATATTTTATGAACCCACCAAGGGAATGTCACAACTAAAATATGATGGCACATCTTTAGTGTTATCATTATATTGGTCTAATGTCGGGTGTTAGAGAAACATATAATACCACTCAATCATCAAATTCCTTAAAGGGGTGTGTACATCAGAGTTAGGATGGTATGTTTGAGTATGATATACTCTATAATACCAAACGTTGGATCGAAATAAGAATAATATTATTAGATACAATAGGGGGGGGGTGAATTTTACCTTTTAAAAATTCCTTTGGAACTTTTAAAGATGATTATGTTTAACAAGGTTAAATAAGATAATTCAAAATACCTTTATACATTCTAATCACTTGCTAAATTCCGGAAAAGTGATTCCAGAAATGGAACTTAACTAAAGTTTAAAAAGATAAATATTCTACCTTAAAGTGTATAGAATCTAACTATATCAGAGTATAAAAGTAAAGACATAAAAGATAGTTATACTATCCTTAACAAAAAAACAATGTAGTGGAAAAACTAGTAACAAAACAAGTAACATGTAATAAGTCTCTTAACCAAAAGAGAAGGGTATCCAACAACCTTGGATAAAGGTCCCTTGATTTATACTTTCAAGAAAGTTTGTCTTACCCACACCAGGGTAAGCCCTCGATACGAAGATCGAAGTCTATCTTGCTATCCTCACAAGCCCTCAACTCTCAAGTAGTCTGCACCTCTATCTTCCTCAGCAAGGAAGCCCTCAACTTCAAGGTGTTGTAACCTCTGTCTTCCAATCCCCAGAAGCCCACGATTGTACACAACAACAATCAGAGTCGCACGAAGAAAATCTATACAAGGAAATGTTTGAACAAGCTGTTAAAATATTCTACATGAAGCTTGAGAGTTAATAATAGGCTCTCTATCTAGAAATCACTTCAACATCACGTATACACATATGTAAAAGTTCAGTCGTGAAGTTGTCAGCTCTTTTCATATGAGCTCCTATTTATAGGCGCGACTGTAATGGACGGATCCCTCCTCCAATGGTCATATTTTTCCTTGAATTTCGGAAAGACCTGTACATGTGTCACTCCAACGGTCATATTTTCCCTTGATGCGGACATCTCCTCTTTGGAGAATGACCTCTCTCATATTCAAAGCTCCAATACTTGCTCTGATTTTTCTCTTGATCCCCAAGCAGAAATTATTTTCTCCTTGAAGCTTAAATCTCTTATGAAGCTCATAGATAACATGTGAAAGCAGATATTTAAAACCAAATGGCTTTCAGATGGTGATATAAATACTATATTCTACAATTCTCTCCACAGAATCAGGAAACTCTGTAGGCCCCTTGTGTTTCTTAGAGTTTGTGACACTATTCTTGACACTGAGGATGCCATTTCTAATCTTGTTGTTGGTTACTTCCACAATTTTTTTAATGTTTCGGAGGTCAATAAGGATCTTTTTCCAGACATCATTCTTAATATGGTCACTACTGAGGATAATGACCATCTCTTAAGCATGCCTTTGGACCATGAAATCAGGGCCACTGTCTTCAGTCTCAACCCTGATAGTGCCGTGGGACCTGATGGGTTCAACAATGGTTTCTTCCAGCAATATTAGGATCTCATCCAAGTGGATGTGTTTAAACAGGTTAAATCCTTTTTCTCCAATGGTGTTCTCTCTCATGGGTTAAATGTAAAATTTCTTACTCTTATTCCTAAAGTGAAAAATTGTGATGATATTCACATTTTCCGACCTATTTCTCTCATCAACACCCTCTATAAAATTATCACCAAACTACTTTCCAACAGACTCACCTCCATCTCCAATAAAATTGTTTCTTGGAACCAATTTTGATTTATCAAAGGAAGAACTATTCAAGATTGTATCTTCCTTGCCTCGGAATGTACTAATATGTTGAATAAAGTCACTAGAGGAGGCAATATGGCCATTAAACAAAACATTAGGAAATACTTTGAAACCATGATTTGGAATTTCATTTTAAAGGTTCTCAAAAAAATTGGGTTTAATGATTCGTTTATTGATATGATCCACACCTTATTCAATTCGGATTCCATTTCTGTGCTGGTCAATGGGTCCCCTAAATGTTTCCTTAAATGCACCAAGGGGGTTAGGCAAGGTGATCCCTTATCTGCCATTATTTTCACTATTTCTGAGGATTATTTAAGTAGACTCCTCACAAGCCTTGTGAGTCAAAACAAAATTAAGGGCATTCAGTCTTCTAGAAACTTAATTGTTCCTACCCATCTTCTATATGATGATGATATAATTTTATTTTTAAAAGGTGATAAAAGGAACATCCAAAACCTCAAAAATTCCCCGGGTCATTATGAAGATATTTCGGGTCAAGCGATAAGTTGGAAAAAATCATTTGTTTTCTTCGGGAAGAATTTTTCCCCCAACAAAAAAATCCATATCATCGATTTCTTAGGAATAAAAGAAGGCTCTTTCCCTTTTACTTAACTTGGTGTGAATATTTTTTGGGGAAGACCCAAATCCAGCTATTTTCATAGAATTTTTGATCAAATTATCAATCAAATTTCTTCTTGGAATGGTAAATCTCTTTCTATGGCTGGTAAAGTTTTTCTTGTTAAGTCTACAATTGTTTCCAAGATGGTATACTCGATGATGGTTTACAATTGGCCTTCCAGTCTTCTCAAAAAAATCAATTTTTGCATTAAAAAATTTATTTGGATTGGTAGTATGATTGAAAGGAGACTTGTCCCCATACCATGGGTCACATTCTGTAACCCCCTGGATAAGGGTGGTCTTGAGATTAAGAATTTTAATATTTTTAATGAATATCTTTAAGCTAGAATGACTTGGAATTTGATTCACAACAACTCTGATTCCTTGGCCTTTCTTAAAAATTGATTTGTTTCCAAGCTTCGGAATTGAATCTTGGGTTACATCACTTACTCCATCTATCCATCCATTAGAAATTCTTTCCTTAATATCATGCACAACTCTAGATGGATGGTTAGTACTAATTCCTCTTTGAACTTTTGGCTGGACAACTGGACTGGTGTCCCCTTAATCTCAATGCTATTGTCCACCACTACTCCTGGGAATACCAACTCCACTATATGTGATGTTGTTAACTCTCATGACATCACCCTTATAAATCACATTATCCATATCATTGACAACTATCCTTTTTCGAACACTGATGATTTCCTAATTTGGGAACCTTCTTTTAATGGAGTCCTTGATTCTAAAAGTTTCTACAAAAACAATTTTAGTAATTCTGTTTCTAACTTTGTTGGGTTGAAATATTTTAACAAACCATGGTTCAAACCCTCGTGCCTTACTCTCATTTGGTGTGTTTCTCATAATAGGGTCCCCACCGATGCATGCCTTCAATCCTTTGGGATTTCTCTTTACTATAGATTCCATCTATGAAACCAACGCCATGAGGATACTAATAATTTGTTCTTGTCTTGTGATACAGCTGCTACTCTTTGGAACTATATTTTTGACATTTTTGGTTTCAGATAGTTACTTCTTTCTAATATCGTCTCTCAACTTCAACACTATGTGATTTGGGATTTTTCTAACAAAATCAAGAATATTTTTCTGACTGTAGTGGCAGAGCTCCTACATGTGATCTGGTATGATAGAAATAATTTTATTCAAAATAATTGATCATTCAGTATCAATGCAGGTAAAATTCGTATTATCATTTCCATCAAGGATGCTGCCTCACTTCAGAAAGATCAATGTGACAACACGGTTGGGGATTTTGAGATCCTCCGCCATCTTCAAATTGCGGGATCTTATAGGCAACCTCGACGTACCTTTGAAGTCTTCTGGCAAGCTCCGCTTCCAGGATTGATCAATGTGAATTTCGACGGCGCCTCTAGAGGAATCCTGGGTCTGGCAGGTTGTGGTGCCATCTTCAGAGACTTTCATGGAAGATTCCTTGGCTACTTCTTCAGTGGATGTGGTACGACCTCGGCCTTGGAAGAAGAAATGTTGGGAGTCATTCATGCGGTGGACTTTTCCAAGAAAAAGGGTTGGAACAAGTTGTGGATTGAATGTGATTCAACCACTGTTGTCCAAGCTATTTGGAAGGGGGTGGTGCACCTTGCATGGCCGTTTACCTCTCGATGGATAAAATTTCTTGCTTTGCTCATGGATCCCAACTACATTTCCACACATGTGTACCGCAAAGTGAACATGGTTGCTGATAGTCTTCCCAACAAGGGGATCAATCGGTTTATTACCTGGTTGGATGAATTTCCTGATGATTTTCTCCATTTTTCATTAAGGATTGTAATAAGATCTTGTCTTTCAGACTTTTGTAATTCCCTTTCTTTTTTTTATCAATAAATTATGCCTTGGTCTTTGACTGAGTCACCACCTCTTAAAAAATAAAATAAAATAGGGGTAAAAAGTTTTTTTACTTGAAATAAGGTGTTTGTGATTTTCAAAATAATAGGAATGATCAAATCATAAGGAAACCTTGATGACTTATCAATCTCCCCCTTATATTAAGGAATGGTAAATTCATAAGGAAAAACTTATTGACTCAATAATCTTCCCCTTTTTGGAAATCAAAAGCATCCTTATGAAAAAAGAATGTAGGATCTTAGAATAAATTTCTAGACTTTGAAATTAAATCTTATCTCCCTTTGTTCATGGATAATTGTGAACACCACTAAATCCCCCTTAGGCTTTGTAACTCTAAGGATCATATTATAGATTTTTGGAATGGGGAAATCTTCGTAATGATCACTCCCCTTATTCAGTGATGATATTATTATACTTAGATGTATTCTCCTTTAGATTTTTCATCTCTATTTTAGAATTCTTTTTCCTTTATCCCCCTTTGTGATTTTCAAAAAGAGTTTGAGGGAATGGAGAAGAAATATGGTACCTGAAATATTAGTAATGACATACAAATAAGAAAAGCATCGACAATTTCATTATAATTGGAAATATTAGTGCAAGGAAAAAATTACAACAAAAGATCAGAGTGGTCTATTTTGTTTCTTTTTCCTTGGGCATTATCATCTTAACAATTGTATTCAGCTTCTTCATATCTTTGTGGTCCTCTTCTACTTTCTTCTCCAAGGATATGATCTTTTCTTCTTAAGCCTTTAGGACCTCTGCCCGAGCCTTCAGTAATTCATCTTGCTTTATAAGTTTTTCTTGCATCTCACTCCGAAGATCCTTTTCTGTTTTCAGGCTTTGAACAATATAGCTCAACTTCCTACTCAAATTTTTACATCCTGAATCTGAGTATTTTGTTCTAAACATATCTTTTCCTGAAAACTGCTTGAAAGATCCTTGATCTTGGAATCTTCGGCATCAAAAGCCTCTTTTACCTCCTCTTGAAATTCATCATGCTCTGCCATATTTTAGACGATCTTCTTTGACAAAGTGGTCATTTTCTTATAGGACTTCATGTGAGCTTCATATCCTATAAGAAAAGTTTTTAAATATGATTATATTTTTGCACACTTTTCCATCACCGTGGACACCAAATACGACTTCTGATTAAGAGTGTGTTGGAGAATTTAACATCTTGAATATATGTTTGTAAAAGTTGGAATGGAACCGACTAGCTTCTTCAAAGACTGCTCCACAAAATCATGACCAAGTGAAGATGACTCCGAATCTGAGATATTACTTGGTGAGGGTGGTTTTTCATTCTCCAAATTCTTCCTTTTTGAAGTTCCTATAACTTCCTTCCCCTTAATTGTCGATTTTCTTTTAGAATAAACAACTACTTGCTTACCCTTATCAATATTCGGTATGAATTGATCATCTGGTGATTCATGCTCACTTCCGGAAAGATGTATAATTTCTTCCTCACCCACTTTATGTTTTTCACCTCTGGCTTCAACTTCCTCAGGATGGATAATGTCATGATTATGGTTCTCTTCTTCAGATAGCTTTTTTACCTCTTCTTCATCTCCTTTCTCATCATATGTGGGTGTAGCCAATTTTAAGGATCCGGCTTGAGAAGTCTAGAGTGAAAATTTTTGTACAACACTTTCCTTTTCCTGATATTCTTCAACCTTCTTGATTACATCATCAGATGTACCACTCATCTCATCTTATTGAACTTATTTTGCAACTTCCTTTTCTTCTACAACCTTCTCTTGTGGTTTTTCTAGAGTGAAGAAATTCTTCCCCAGAGTCTCAGGTAATTGTTCCGTAAAGAAAGATTTTGGCACTGGGATATTATCAGATGCATATTCAGCATCCCTCATAAGGTATTGACAAACCTTGGCCTCTATCATATTCTTCTTCTTCTGGTTTTTCACATTTTCTTTCTTCTCTAGTTCATCAACATCTTTTTCTTTTAAGGCCTTAGGCTCAGTAGGGTCCAAGACGAACTGTGGCTCCCCTTCTTTCCTATTTTCCTTTAATTCCCTCCATTTTGTAACTACTTCGTCTAGATAATATTTTTGATTATTTATTTTTGTAGGTGCATATTGGACTTCCTTTGATTTTGGGGTTTTATCTCCAGCTAGCACTTCCTTCAACTTCCTCTTCTTACCGGTGTTCCTTGAGGGTTCATCCTTTTCCACATTTTCCGGAATGGGTTCTTCCTCCTCCTTTGAAAAATCATAAAATTCTCCTGTCTCTTTGGAAAAACAAACTTTCATCCTCTTTAAGGTTTCATCACAAATCAACACCACCTTTCTATTTCTCATCTTGGAGCTATATGGGATTTTGAAGGATTCTAGGCACTGAAGTATAAACATAGAAAGTAATGCCGGATACATAATTATCTAAGCTCTAAGATTTCTATTCTTGATGTTCTGAATCATAATGAGGATATGTATCATGAGATTCACTTTCCTTAGATTCATCAAAAAATCTAGAATATGCATTTAGATCTTCTTATGGGTATCCTTATCAACCTTCCTTGGTATGATAAACCCTTGTACCCAGTGCTGTATAATCCGATTGTTGTTTGAATGATGAGTGATCTTCTTTGTAGTCTTGATATCAGAAAGACCAAGGCACTCTATAGCCTTTGCCTTGACAAAACTACCCTGATCTTCTGGAAACTTATGAGAGAAAAATTCCCCCTCTCCTTCATAGGGTATTCCAACCAGACTAGCCGCCTTGGTATAGGATAGAGCATACATCCTCCCATATCTTTTGAAGGAGAACTTCTCCCTTCCATCTTCCTTGAAAAAACTGGCTGACTCATAAAAATCTATGAGCAAGTCCAGATACACTAAATCTTGAGATTGAGTTTTAGAAATGCATATATCTTCCCATCCATTGAGTTTGATGTTCTTGGAAATTAGAGAATCATACTTATTGAAAAAGTTTGGGTGAGCTAACCTCTCTCTATATATCTGCCATTCTGAGATCGGATTGACTGAAGACACATCCTGAGAAGGGGTTTCTGCAGACATTCAAAATGGGAACTTTTGAAGAATTTGGAACGAGCTTAAGAACTGAGGAAGAGCTTTAAGACTCGAGAGCTTGGAAACCGATGTAGGACACCATCAGGGGTCCCCTTTATATAGGCGATGGAGGTGACCTTTCAACTTCCAATTCCAATCTAATGGTTGAAAAACTCTCTTATATGATTTATGGTTGAAAACATACCCGCAATGAAATCTTGAATCCGATCTTTTGAGGTTTTAAGAAAAACATTCGGAATTAAGGAAACTTGAATCCAAGAAATTTTAAAAACAAAGGAAACTACCAGAAAGTAAAAGTGATTATGAAAACAAAAGTAAGGAAATCATACCTTTCAGATTGGCTAGGAATTTTATTTATAATAGTTGATATTCTTCTTGAAGAAAATTTGACTATGAAATACTCACTACGAAAAACTTACTACGAAAAACTCACTATGAAAAAATTAAAATATAAAAGTTTCATTGTAAAGATTTTTACAAAAAAACATGATTACGAAAATATTCATTACGAAAATTCCCATTATGAATATTTCTATTGGGAAAATTTCAATTATGAAAATTTTAAGTACTAAAATTTTCCGTACGAAAATTTCTATTACGAAAATTTCCATTAAGAATATTTGCTTTACGAAAATTTCCCTTACGAAGATTCCAAAAACCAACTATGAAAAATTTTATTAATAAAATTTTCAAAAACTAACTACAAAAACTTTCATTACAAAAATTTGAAAAACTAACTAGAAAAACTTTCATTACAAAAATTTGAAAAACTAGCTACAAAAATATTCATTAAGAAAATTTGAACAACTTTAATGACATATGTACTCCCCATATAAAAAGGAGTTTATTACTATAAGGAGATTGGTTAAACACATAGTTAATGGGGGAATATTACCTCACAGTTATAATTCCTAACTTCTGTTTAATGTATTAAAATATATCGGAGGGTAATGAATTTGTGAATGTACCAGCAAGTAGATCTTGCTTTCCGATAAATTGAAATATGATATATACTTTTTGTGTTTGATCTGTAGAGACCCGAAGCCTGACGTACATAGATATTACATTACTTTTGCGGAATACTTAGTACATAGAAAAAAACACACACAAAGGATCGTAATAGTTTAGTGTCTTTGGAAACTCGGAACGTAATCTTCTAATCGTGGTGAAAGATCTCCAATATCTCCCATAAAGATCTTCCCCCCCCCTTTTTTTATACCTAAAACCTTTCTTTATATCCTGGGGAAAAGAAAACATAAAAGGGTGAGCTCAAATTCTCAGTAAGGGTATACAAAAGAAAAATCAATCACATCATATTCATAAGAACATAACTTTTGGAAATCTTAACCTGCAAAAGAGAGCATAATTTCATGACACGGGATAAATCATATTAGTGAAATGAAATCCCAATAATCATAACTTAAAACATGAAACTTTGTGGAATACACACATAATCATAGAGAATCATTTCTTGTTAGTCAAGACTCGTTTCCAAGACTATCTTAGTGGATAAAGTCCCTTTCTGAATCGAGTAACCCTCGTTTCAGTCCTGTTTCACTGAACCGGTATAACCTACCATTTCATCCATGTCTATCTCATGAGATATAAAATCTTTACCCAATGCATTGGAGAGAGATATAGGTCCCACCCATCTCATAATGATACCATTCTTATGTGTGCCACAAAATCAGAAATCATACATTATTGCATAACCCATGTAATACAAATGGGAATCTTAAACATCATGACATCATAAATCAATTCATATAAGATAAAGGAATTCATAAAAATAATTCCATCACAACATGATCAAATCAATGTAATAATAGGGATAAAAATAGAACCCTTTATTATCTTAGATGGAAAATAATTTTGATAAAACACTTGAACTCCATTCTTGAGGAAAATATCCTTTCTTCTTCAAAAACATTTTTCCTTTCATAACATGTCATACGACTTTAAAATAAAAGAAGTTGATTAAAAATAAACTTGAAAACTTGTAAAGGATGCTTCTTGGAAATAATGTTTTAAAAATCCCTTCATGCCGTATAATTAAAAAAAAACATTCTTCGTACCTATGTCGGAAAAGTCAAAAAGTACCTCGTACGAAAAAATGACAAAAGATTCCTTTCATATTCTTTACTAAAAACTCACCGAAGGGTAAAATTGGATTTAAACTATTTTAAGTGGATGGAAACAATATTACATATTGAGGGAACATGGATGTGGATGATAAAATACACCCCAGTAAATACTTATGAATAAACAATCTCGGATAAAAATGAGATTGTGATATTTCCCTTACCTTTGGTCTGACTTGCTTTGTAAGTGTCCCAAACTCCTGTATAATGATTTAAATCATGTCATTGACTTATTACAGAATCATATTCATTGTTATTATATCATATATGGTCCACTTATGACTTTATATTACCTGTTCTTTTGTAAATTCATGTTAAAGTAGCGTTTTGGGTAAAATCGTCTCATTTGTCGTTCGTGTTTTTAACTTGTAATTATTCATATGATTACTTAGATCATGATTACTTAATTCCAGAATATAAAACATGATTTATATATATATATATTCAGAATATACATATATAATAAATCAGTAAATGGAAATAAATACACCGTTCATGGAGATGGTAGTCCGTACGTACGCATGAATGGTTAATCATTGAGAATGAATCTCATCGCGTCGTGGAGACGGTAGTCCGTACGTACGCACGAGCGATGATATCGTTCCCATGGTCATGGAATTGTGTTGAAGTGTATGTATACTATTTCAGTATCAATATCACTTTATAATAATCATATATAGTTACTCATTAAACCATTATACCCATCCAATTAAGGTGGTGGAGGAAAATAGATTACACCACGGCGTGGAGACGGTATTCCGTACGTACGCACGCGCGGTGATTTCCTTTTTCCGTAGGATGGATAGAAGGTTAATTAGAGTTGTTTTATATTTATAATAACATATCAGTATGTAAGTAATACTGATGTTATTACTTTATCATGAAACAACTAAAGAAGAAGAAGTTGAAGAAGAAAGAAATTGAAAAGATCGGTAATGGATATTTCCTCTTCTTTGAAACGCCTCTTTGAATCCTTCACTTAGGGAACTAAGATTGGTCTTTGAAGAAGACCAGGACCTCTAGGATTATTCTAGGAAAGTGGAGAAGGGATTTTGGCAGGGGTTGTCCGAGCTTGAGTGCTCAAATTGGTGTGAGGAGGAGGGGGAGGAGGTGCCCTTTTATAAGGGAGGAGAGGGGCACCTTAGGAATATCTCAAAATATTATTTTATATTAAAGTCAAAATCGGTTTATAATGGTTCCAAAGGGTCTTATTTCGAAGCTAAAGTGGGGATGGGTCGAAATCCTATCAACCAATAGGATTTAGACAAGTTTAGGGTATTATTTTAACCTTTTCAATTAGATTTAACTCTAAGTTAAATAATTTAACTTTTACCGTGTCTTTTTGTTTTTTTTTTCACTATATGGTTAATACACTTACTATAACATGCCAAAATAAGCCCAAATTGTTTATTATTAATATGTATATCCTTATCTAAGTCATTTGGCCGAACCTTAGATTTTTAGGAGTAAAATAACAATTAATAATATAATATTTGATTTAAAAACTATTTTGTGTCAATTTTGACACTTTTTGATATATGATTTTTGTGAAAGTCATAACAGAATTATATGTTCGGAAAAAGTTGATTACATCAACAGTAATATATCATAGTAACCTAGAAAATTAGTGGGATTCATAAAAAGTCTCAAATTACATTTATTTTGGTGTTTATAACATCAATTATGTCAATTTTTCATTAATAAGATAATTACAGCATCATCATTGTGTCATAAATAAATTAAATTATTTAATGTATAAAAATTATAAATAAAATACCATTATTTAGGAAATCATTTTATATTTCTAATGAATATTTATAGTCGAATTTATCTTATGTATAACCCTATATTAAAAATAATTTACTTATTAAACTTTGATTTTGACTATTTTAACCCTTCTTTAAATAAACTAATAATAAATGTCCTAATCTAATCCAAGTGGGCCTAAATGATAATATTTTACACTTAAGGTTGTTTTTGGTCAAGATACACTTGTCCAATAGAATTAGGACATGTGTTAGGGTAATATTAATATCATTCTTACCCTTAATTACCCTATTTACTTTTAACCGTGGTAAATAAAAGTAAAAAGTTACTATTCACCAAAAATTATTTTCATCTCATTGAACCAAATTTTACTTACTGACATCAACCGTGTCTCTCGGATTTTTGAAATTCTATTCACAGAAGCGGTAAAATTAAGTTTTATGAAAAATTCAGTTTTTTTAACTACCACTTAGTAGTTTCACTATTCATCAAAAATTAATGTTTTTCAGAACAATGCCAAAATTTCATCCTAAGCTATATTTCATATTCCAAATTCAAAAATGAAGTCTATTTTACCAAATTCATAACATATAAGTTGAATTAATTAATTTTATAATTAAATCCCGCTGTTAAAACAAATAGCGTGTTTTTAAGAAACAATATCTATCAAAAGATTGACACTTGTTTATGTCTGGTTTAAATGTAAAATTACATCTAATGACCAACATTGTATTAAATTGTAAAAATATATTCTAAATATACTTTAAAACCA
Organism: Viscum album; assembly: GCA_963277665.1. Classification (NCBI taxonomy): domain Eukaryota; kingdom Viridiplantae; phylum Streptophyta; class Magnoliopsida; order Santalales; family Viscaceae; genus Viscum; species Viscum album. The sequence goes on along the minus strand of OY728157.1, from coordinate 374,751,921 downwards.
CTCAAATTAATAATTTATCACTATTAATTATTTTGATTAAAAAATTTGTTTTTAATTATAATTTAGTAATTTTCACTATTCATCAGAATATGAAAGTTATCCGAAAAGTACCAAAATTTCACCTTAGGCTAAATTCGATACTCCGAATCCAAAAATGAAGTCCATTTTGAGAGCTAAAATTTCTAAAATTTTAAAAGGTGGTTATTACTATTTATAACGGCTAGTTATAATAATATTTTAATAGCATATTGTTGTTTAGTGAAACTCATTATTGCGTACTACACACGCTATTGAGGAAGGTCGCGATTGCGTGTAATGCAAGGCAAGTCAAGGATGCGTCTTGTGAAAGCTCCTTTTGGTGTAGCGTACAACACAAGACATTAGTGAAATTAAAAGAATATTTTTCATAAAATCTTGGGTTGTTACATTCTACCCCCCTTAAAATGAATTTCGCCCTCGAAATTCGTCGGGGTTATAAATGGTTTACTATTCGAAAGTTTCTTTAATAGAAACCCACATCGTAAAAAGGAATACCAAAACCAATCTTTAAAAACTAAATTATGAAACGTAATGGTTACCCAAATAAACTAATCACTGGGTTTCCACATAGGTGAAAATATGGATATGGAAGAAAAATATAACCATCATGTTTTGATGGAGAGTGGTAGAGAACATGGCTATGTAAAAGCAAACAATCACAAATCCAAATATTTGTGACGATCTAAGGTACCATCTGATTAATCAGATATAAGAGCACTTGGACAACATTTTTGGTTTTCAAGATCGTTTCCCTAAAGTTGAGGAATTTGAATTAGAATAAATACTTACTTTATTTTGGTACAATCTCACTATTGTTCATGCCTTGAACAATTTCCACTTCATCTCTTAAATAAATGAAGTTGAATTTGTTATTCGTGAAGTGTTAGAAGATCATGTGATAGAATGACGGGTCATTCCATCTGTCTCAAACAAAAGGTAAGCAAAAGTTATTAAATATACATAAGTCATTCTATAGTGAGATTAATCATATATGGTTCCTAAAATGGACTTATACTTCATATATCATACTGCTTAATATAATAAAACTAGCTTCTACTAAACAGGGACTTCCTGTAGGCCAGTGGTAGGCGATAAAGGCCAGTCTCACTTCGGTTGTGGGTTCGATTCCCACAGCCTTGTCCAACGTGATGGGCTGTCGCCCGTCTTGCAGTTTGTCCTTTTTCTAAAGCTATATTACTATAACATCCCATCAATAATATCGAAAAAAACTTCTATCCTTAAACAATACTAACTTATATCCAACATAATCCATTCCAATCTTCAGGCTTATCCATAATACTGCAGTCCACTCTCATAACATAGTGAAAACGACTACCAGAGATTTAATACCATTGTTGATCCCCATATATCATAAGATATGTTTTGTTGGTCACATTCCAAACATTCAAAGTCCTTAATCATGTATTCTCTTGAATACCCATTGAACCTTAGTGAAAACATGAATGCAGTTAAAAGTTAACACCTTCCACATACCAAAATCCTCAAAATTCTATATACTCAAACCATGATATCACTTAGTCCTTATATCAATCATGAGCTCATGAATACTGTTAAACATTTCATTTTCTAGTTTTCCCTTCATTATGCGCATATCATCTTATTTCCAAAAATATCTCAATTACTTTGAATACCACATTAGACTAATACATAAATATTCCAATACTTTATGATACAACATTATTTTGGAATCCCATTACATAAACACTTAATCATTCCACCACATCATTATCATATTCAACATTGCCAATGGTGATCGCATGTGACTTCCCTTTGTCCTTTGCCTTCAGTGGTTGCTCATGTTGATCATCACTAACCCTTGGATTAGGGCATTTATTAGCATAATGCCCCATTTCCTTGCACTTGAAGCATTGAAGTGTTGGTGGTGCGTTCTCTGCAGTGTTTTCTTTATTCACATCATTAGAAACCCTTTTTCCATTACCTCGACACTCAGCTACTCAATGACCTTATTTTCCACACTTAAAACATTTTCTAGTTCCTTTAAGACAATCTCCACCATGCTTCTTTACACACTTTGTGCATAAGGAAACATTCATCTTCTTTTCACCATTATTCTGAGATTTCTCCTTGAACTCCATCTTTCGTTTCTTGTCCAAACCATGAGATGGATATGTAACACCAACTTCCATTTCTACCTTGATAGAACAACGCACAATTTCTTCATAGCTACTGAAGTCTCTTATAGCTAATGCCCTTCGAATACTTGGTTTTAAGCCACTGAAAAATCGATCAACTTTACTTTCAGGTTGGATGATAATGCCAGATGCATACCTTGCAAGTCTTGTAAAATTTTCTTCGTATATACCAACAGATTCATCATCCTTCTGCTTCAGCTCAAGAAACTCCTTTTCCATCTTTGTTCGAAGAATACGAGGGAAGTACTTACTGAAAAACAAGTTCTTGAACTCGTCCCATTCCATGGACTCAATTTCATCTCTTTTCCTCGTATTCTTGATAAGATTCCACCATTGATCAACTTCACCTTCAAAACGATATACTGCTAAGATGACTTTATCATGTTCAGAACATTGAAGAACTGAAAATATCTTTTTAGTGGTACTGATCCATTGTTCAGCAACAAGTGGATTAGAAGACCCACTGAAAGAAGGTGGACGTTTCCTCATGAAGGACTCAATAGAATATTGTTACCTTCTCTGCTCATTTGGAAGTCCAGAATGATTCGTAGCTTGTGTAAGTATAACAATAAGATTTTGCACTCCATCTCCCATAACATTTGTTTGTTCAGGAGGACAATCATTGCATTGTCCATTGCATTGATCAACACGGTTCCTTCGGGTTCCAGCCATCGTCTAAAACCCAAAAAGAATAGTGTGAGAGGCAAAAATCAAGCTAGGGAAAACAACGTAATAAAGGGGGAGTACCTTCAATATCTAACATCTTAGGTTTAATTCTATGATCGTTAGCATAGTTCTAGTACTATAACCTGTACGTATACTTAACCTTAGGGACATCCCTAGACATACCTTCAAAATATCTCTAGGGATCTCACTAAAGTTCTCGCATCCTAGTTTCCAAAGGTTGACAAAACCTTTCCTCTGATACCAACTATAGAGACCCGAAGCTTGACGTACATAGATATTACATTACTTTTGCGGAATACTTAGTACATAACAAAAAACACACACACAAGGATCGTAACAGTTTAGTGTCTTTGGAAACTCGGAACGTAATCTTCTAATCGTGGTGAAATATCTTCAATATCTCCCATAAAGATCTTACCTTCTTTTTACCTAAAACCTTTCTTTATATCCTGGGGAAAAGAAAACATAAAAGGGTGAGCTCAAATGCTCAGTAAGGGTATACAAAAGAAAAATCAATCACATCATATTCATAAGTACATAACTTTTGGAAATCTTAACCTGCAAAAGAGAGCATAATTTCATAACATGGGATAAATAATTTTCGTGAAATGAAATCCCAATAGTCATAACATAAAACATGAAACTTTGTGGCATACACACATAATCATAGAGAATCATTTCTTGTTAGTCAAGACTCGTTGCCAAGACTATCTTAGTGGACAAAGTCCCTTTCTGAATCGAGTAACCCTCGTTTCAGTCCTGTTTCACTGAACCGGTATAACCTACCATTTCAGCCATGTCTATCTCATGAGATATAAAATCTTTACCCAATTCATTGGAGAGAGATATAGGTCCCACCCATCTCATAATGATACCATTCTTATGTGTGCCACAAAATCATAAATCATACATCATTGCATAACCCATGTAATACAAATGGGAATCTTAAACATCATGACATCATAAATCAATTCATATAAGATAAAGGAATTCATAAAAATAATTCCATCACAACATGATCAAATCAATGTAATAATAGGGATAAAAATAGAACCCTTTATTATCTTATATGGAAAATAATTTTGATAAAACACTTGAACTCCATTCTTGAGGAAAATATCCTTTCTTCTTCAAAAACATTTTTCCTTTCATAACATGTCATACAAATTTAAAATAAAAGAAGTTGATTAAAAATAAACTTGAAAATTTGTAAATGAAGCTTCTTGGAAATAATGTTTTAAAAATCCATTCATGCCGTATAAGTTAAAAAAACATTCTTCGTACCTTTGTCGGAAAAGTCAAAAAGTACCTCGTACGAAAAAATGACAAAAGATTCCTTTCAGATTCTTTACTAAAAACTCACCGAAGGGTAAAATTGGATTTAAACTATTTTAATTGGATGGAAACAATATTACATATTGAGGGAACATGGATGTGGATGATAAAATACACCCTAGTAAATACTTACGAATAAACAATCTCGGATAAAAATGAGATTGTGATATTTCCCTTACCTTTGGTCTGACTTGCTTTGTAAGTGTCCCAACCTCCTGTATAATGATTTAAATCATGTTATTGACTTATTCCAGAATCATATTCATTGTTATTATATCATATATGGTCCACTTATGACTTTATATTACCCGTTCTTTTGTAAATTCATGTTAAAGTAGCGTTTTGGGTAAAATCATCTCATGTGTCGTTCGTGTTTTTAACTTGTAATTATTCATATGATTACTTAGACCATGATTACTTAATTCCAGAATATAAAACATGATTTATATATATATATATTCAGAATATACATATATAATAAATCAGTAAATGGAAAGAAATACACCGTTCATGGAGACGGTAGTCCGTACGTACGCATGAACGCTGTTTTCGTTTCCTTATTGAATTGAATGGAATTAAGTAGATGACATACATATAAATATAAATAATTGCAGTATAATTATTATGTCATATATTTCATTAGTACTTATTATATATACTTTATAATCATTCATGAATGGTTAATCATTGAGAATGAATCTCATCGCGTCGTGGAGACGGTAGTCCGTACGTACGCACGAGCGATGATATCGTTCCCATGGTCATGGAATTGTGTTTAAGTGTATGTATACTATTTCAGTATCAATATCACTTTATAATAATCATATATAGTTACTCATTAAACCATTATACCCATCCAATTAAGGTGGTGGCGGAAAATAGATTACACCACGGCGTGGAGACGGTATTCCGTACGTACGCACGCGCGGTGATTTCCTTTTTCCGTAGGATGGATAGAAGGTTAATTAGAGTTGTTTCATATTTATAATAACATATCAGTATGTAAGTAATACTGATGTTATTACTTTATCAGGAAACAACTAAAGAAGAAGAAGTTGAAGAAGAAAAAAATTGAAAAGATCGGTAATGGATATTACCTCTTCTTTGAAACGCCTCTTTGAATCCTTCACTTAGGGAACTAAGATTGGTCTTTGAAAAAGACTAGGACCTATAGTATTATTCTAGGAATGTGGAGAAGGGATTTTGGCAGGGTTTGGCCGAGCTTGAGTGATCAAATTGGTGTGATGAGGAGGGGGAGGAGGTGCCCTTTTATAAGGGAGGAGAGGGGCACCTTAGGAATATCTCAAAATATTATTTTATATTAAAGTAAAAGTTGGTTTATAATAGTTCCAAAGGGTATTATTTCGAAGCTAATGTGGGGATGGGTCTAAATCCTATCAACCAATAGTATTTAGACAAGTTTAGGGTATTATTTTAACCTTATCAATTAGATTTAACTCTAAGTTAAATAATTTAACTTTTACCGTGTCTTTTTGTTTTCTTTCACTATATGGTTAATACACTTACTATAACATGTCAAAAGAAGCCCAAATTGTTTATTATTAAAATATATATCCTTATCTAAGTCATTTTGCCGAACCTTAGATTTTTAGGAATAAAATAACAATTAATAATATAATATTTGATTTAAAAACTATTTTGTGTCAATTTTGACACTATTTTATATATGATTTTTGTGAAAGTCATAACAGAATTATATGTTCGAACAAAGTTTATTAAAGAAACACTAATATATCATAGTAACCTAGAAAATTATTGGGATTCATAAAAAGTCTCAAATTACATTTATTTTGGTGTTTATAAAATCAATTATGTCAATATTTCATTAATAAGATAATTACTGCATCATCATTGTGTCATAAATAAATTAAATTTTTTAATGTATAAAAATTATAAATAAAATACCATTATTTAGGAAATCATTTTAGATTTTTAATGAATATTTATAGTCAAATTTATCTTATTTATAGCCCTATATTAAAAATGCATTACTTATTAAACTTTGATTTTAACTATTTTAACCCTTCTTTAAATAAATTAATAATAAATGTCCTAATCTAATCCATGTGGGCCTAAATGATAATATATTACACTTAAGGTTGTTTTTGGTCGAGATACACTTTTCCAATAGAATTAGGACATATGTTAGGGTAATATTAATATCATTCTTACCCTTAATTACCCTATTTACTTTTAACCGTGGTAAATAAAAGTAAAAAGTTACTATTCACAAAAAATTATTTTCATCTCATTGAACCACATTTTACTTAATGATATCAACCGTGTCTCTCGTATTTTTGAAATTCCATTCACAGAAGCGGTAAAATTAAGTTTTATGAAAAATTCAGTTTTTTTAACTACCACTTAGTAGTTTCACTATTTATCAAAAATTGATGTTTTTCAGAACAATGCCAAAATTTCATCCTAAGCTATATTTCATATTCCAAATTCAAAAATGAAGTCTATTTTACCAAATTCATAACATAGAAGTTTCATTAATTAATTTTATAATTAAATCCCGCTGTTAAAACAAATAGCGTGTTTTTAAGAAACAATATCTATCAAAAGATTGACACTTGTTTATGTCTGGTTTAAATGTGAAATTACATCCAATGACCGAAATTGTATTAAATTGTAAAAATATATTCTAAATATACTTTAAAACCACTCAAATTAATAATTTATCACTATTAATTATTTTGATTAAAAATGTTGTTTTTAATTATAATTTAGTAATTTTCACTATTCATCAGAATATGAAAGTTATCCGAAAAGTACCAAAATTTAACCTTAGGCTAAATTCGATACTCCGAATTCAAAAATGAAGTCCATTTTGAGAGCTAAAATTTCTAAAATTTTAAAAGGTGGTTATTACTATTTATAACGGCTAGTTATAATAATATTTTAATAGCATATTGTTGTTTAGTGAAACTCGTTATTGCATACTACACACGCTATCGAGGAAGGTCGTGATTGCGTGTAATTCAAGGCAAGTCAAGGATGCGTGTTGTGCAAGCTCCTTTTGGTGTAGCGTAAAACACAAGACATTAGTGAAATTAAAAGAATATTTTTCATAAAATCTTGGGTTGTTACATGATCCCTAAGAAATTGATGACTAATGCCTATGTGCTTTGCACGAGAGTGATGTGCAGGGTTTTTGATATGGGAAATGGCACTTTTGTTATCACACAAAATCTGAGTCTTAGTAAAACTCAAGCCATAGTCTGTAAGTGTGTGTTGCATCCACAATACTTGAGCACAAAAACTTCCAACAGCTACAAATTCAGCTTCAGCAAAGGAGAGTGCTACAAAAAGTTTCTTCTTTCAAGACCAAGAAACTAATGAATCTTCTAGGAAATAACATGTTCTGGATGTGCTATTTCTATCCACTCTACATCCACCAAAGTTAACATCCGAAAAACTATTTAAAACAAAATCATTTCCAGAAGTGTAAAATAGTCCTAAATCCATGGTTCCCTTTAAGTAGTGAAAAATTCTTTTCACTGCCTATAAATGATATTCCTTAGGATTGGATTGATATCTTGCATATAAGCATACTGAAAACATTTAGTTTGGACGACTAGCTGTCAAGTAAAGTATAATTCCTTTCATACCTCTAAAAGATGTTTGATCTACTAGTCTCCCAGATTCATCAAGAGCAATTGTGTTTGAGGAACCGATGGGAGTACTTATTCTCTTAGTGTTGTCATATCCATACTTTTTAATAAGAACTTTAATATACTTATGTTGGGATATGTAGATTCTTTCTTGTTTTTGAGAAATTTGAAAACCAAGGAAAAATGTTAACTCACCCATCATAGTCATTTCAAACTCAGATTTCATTAGATCCTCAAAGTAATCAGTTAAAGATTACTGAGTTGAACCAAATATAATGTCATCAACATAAATTTGAACAATCAAAACATTTTTCTTATCTTCCATTATAAAAAGGATTGGATCTTCATTTTCCTTAACATAGTTATTTTGAAGGAAAAATCTTGTTAGTCTATCATACAAAGCTCTTGGGGCTTGTTTAAGGCCATACATAGCTTTGGTAAGTCTATAAAAATGATCAGGATGTTTTGTATCTTCAAATCCAGGAGGTTGTTCAATAAAAACTTCCTCTTGAACATAACCGTTTAGAAAATCACATTTCACATCAATTTTAAAAAGTTTAAAATTGAAGAATGGTGCAAAGGAATGTAAAATACAAATAGATTTGAGTCTATCTACGTGGGCATAGGTTTCTTTATATTCTATTCCTTCTTGTTGATTATATCCTTTAGCATTTAATCTAGATTTACTTCTTACTATGAATCCATTTTCATCACACCTATTTCTGAAGACCCATTTTACTCCAATTACAGAAGTTTCCTTAGGTCATTCAACCAAGGTCCAGAATTTATTTCATTTGAATTCATTTCATTCATCTTTCATGGCTTTAATCCAATCATCATCACCTAAAGCTTCATCAGTGCCTTTTGGTTCTAATTGGGAAAGAAATTATAGATGTAACGTCCCGGTTCTGGAAGCCACCCAGAGGGGCCCCGTACCCGGTTGGTCACATGGTCTCAAGCACATTTCCCCAAATGCCATAGGCTTCTGACTAGCAGCGAGGGCCTTGCGTGTGATAGTGGGAAAACTATGCCCTCATTGGTAGAGTACACAGTGGAAATAAATAAACATGCAATAATGGATGCAGTAAAAAACCGACAATAAGAAACCGTGGAAGACTAAATCAACAAAATGAAGCACATATGTATATATATGGAATGATGCAAGATACATATCTAGGAAAGTATCCAAACAAGTCTGAATGCTGAAAAACACCACAGTACCAAAACAAGTACAAAACAAAAGTAAACAGCTCCTCAGTATTGCAAGCCAAATCTTGGCCTCTAGCTCTCCTGCTCCAAGAAATCAAGTACCGGAAGTCAAAGGGTGCTTTCCCTTATCTATACCTGCAACAACATAGTCTTTTTGGGGATAAAAGCATGACACAAATAGGCTGTGAGACTTAATCCCAGTAGGCATTCACCCGACGATCTGTGCCTAACAGTTAGTGGGTATATGGAAGGTAAAAGTACAATAAGCAGTAAACAGCAACAACAAAGTTGTAGGCAGTAAACAGTAAGTAGTAAAGCAGGATGATATACAACATTAATCAATCTACAACCAAAAATAGTAGGGAAGAAAACAACTAATAAGCAAGAAACCCTCTGGGATTTACTCGCAGCCATCCCCTATGGTCCTATCCAAAAAGTACCCCAACCCTCTGGGAAGTGCACTCAGACTAACCCCTCTGGTTTGGTCACACAGATTTATGAGACTCTCTGGGAAAGCACACTCGGTCAATTCCCATTATAGTCTATGGTAGTTAGGGACTCTCTGAGGAAGATCACGCGACCTAACCCTCTTAGCCCCAAGGTCCAGAGACTCTTTGAGGAAGATATCTTGGTCAATTACACCTATATCCTTAGGTATACCACATGCTCTCTAAGTAATATCACTCATTTAATTCCTCCTCTAGCATGGGAAGGTTCTTAAAAAGATTCAAAAAAAGTAAGACTCTCTGAGGAAGCTCACTCAGTCTGCCCTCCTGTAGTCTATAACATCTAAGACTCATTGGGAATCTCACTCGGTCTATCTCTTATTGTCTATAGCACCAGGTTATCTCAGTCCCGTGCTGTTCAGTGCATAATAATGCTATAAGGCCAAATTACACCTACAGAGCTACTTGGCTAACCAGTCTACAGGGCAACAAACATGTTATGAATTTCATTCCAGCCTATAATCATAAGGCATGGAAACATGTTTAACAACCAAAGGAACAAAATACCCCTAAAAGGTCATAAACAGAACAAATCATGGGCAAAACATCCAAGCACAGCAATGTATCGTATAACATGATCAATTTACCTCTACGAAATCATGCAAGTAGGGCAGGAAAAGAACAAAGGCATGACAGTAAACACGCAATATCCCGTTCATGGGTATTGGTGGAATTTGTACATAAAACTGAAGGACTTTGAACGGTAAGGCACAAACCACCTACCTTGATCCTAGGAGATCGATATACTTGAACCACAATGACTGATTCTCCCTTGAATGTCGTTGATCTGAGAAAAATCCGAAAACTCTCAACCCAAGATATCTTGAGAAGTAGGAGGAATTGGAAAACAAGGCTCAACTAGAAGGGAGAACTCACCACTGCGATTCCAACGCAATTGAAAATGCTTGAATCAGAGAACGGATGGAGGAACGATGGCTTGTCAAAGATCCACGGATTCCCGGTGCTCTCGGACGAACAAGACGTAGAAGAAGAAGTTTATCGTGATCAGGTGCAACCCCAGTTCGTTTAATGAAAAAAAGAAAATACACGGCATCTACTTTTAGAGTACATGGCGTGTACTAGGTCTTTCCGTACTCCACCAAAAACAGCCTCCACATCACCCCTACACACCGTTTATGTGGCCCGGACATGGCCAGAACACGAATTCGAGCGGGAAAAGAGCACACAACATGTACTCAAAAAGTACAGGACGTGTACTTCAAAAATTTCTAGAAACATCATTTTTCTCAAAAACTCTGGAAAAATGGAAGACATACCTGAAACGAAAATCCAGGTTCTTACAAGCATCCCCCCTTAAAGAAATTCGTCCTCGAATTTCCCTATCGAGGTGTAGAATAAGAAACCCCGAATAGCTCAGGCCACTACGATCGTACACCAGCCTCCCTCTACCAGGTCTCATCTTGTACTCACCCATGCTTCCATAGCACCCGTACTAGAGGAACATACCTCCCATAGAGAAAATTCATACTGTGATCGACAATTCAGATAGGATGCTCCTCAAACGACGCATCCACTTCGAGCTCAACCTCCTCAGGCTGAATGACATGAGACAGGTCTGAAAAGTAATGCCGAAGATGAGAGACGTGGAAGACGTCATACATGGCCTGATACCTCTGAGGTAGCTGCAACTAATAGGAAAACAACCCAACTCTCTCCAAAACCTCAAACGACCCGATGTACCACAGTGAAATATTACCCTGTCTCTGAATCCTCTGGTGTCCCAATCTCGGTGCGACACACAGGAAAAACTGATCCCTGAACTCGAACTCCAAAGGTCGTCTCCGCTGATTAGCATAAGGATTTTGCCGAGACTGTGCAGTAGCCATCCTTTTCCGAATAAACTCTATCTGCTCAGAGGTCTCCTGAACAAGACGAGGTCCCAACAAAGCTGCCTCTCCTACCTCCATCCAGCATAAGGGTGATCGGCATGGCCTACCGTACAGAGCCTCGTATGTTTCCATCTGAATAGTCGCCTGAAATATGTTGTTGTAGACGAACACCACAAGAGGTATATGCTTATCCCAAGAACCACTGAAGTCTATAATACAAGCTCGGAGCATATCCTCAAGCACCTGGATCGTGCCCTCGGACTGGCCATCTGTATGGGGATGGTATACTGTACTCAAAAGTACCTGTGTGCCCAAAGACTTTTGAAGTCCCTCCCAGAACCGAGAAGTAAAGCGTGTATCCCTTTCTGAAACCATGAACTGTGGAACTCCATGTACATGTACGATATCCCGAATGTACAACTGTCCCAGATCATCAACACTGAAGGTCTCCTTGATCAGCAAGAAGTGATCAACCCTCGTAAGCCTATCGACGACAACCCAAACAACATCGTTCCCCCGCGGCGACCTTGGAAACCCAGTCATGAAGTCCATCGCGACATCGTTCCCCTTCCACTCGGGAATGGGTAACTGCTGTAAAAGCCCTGCTGGATGCTGATGCTTTGCTTTCACCTGCTGACAAGTAGAACATCACATGAAAAAACCAGCAACATATTTCTTCATACCTAGCCACCAGTACTGTTGGTGTAGATCACAATACATCTTGGTAACACCCGGATGAACTGCCCAAATTGGGGAATGAAAATCCCACATCAGTTCCTCACTTATGTTTTCTAGAACCCATACGCATCCCTGGAAATTCAAGATCTCATCCTCGCCCACTATCCATCCAGGCAGAGGGTCCCCTCCTGACACACTCTCCCGTAGGACGAAGGCCTCCGAATATTATAGCTGCCTCATCCATACCCGATCGAGAAGTGTAGAGGTAAGAACTACAGAAGATAGGACAATCTTTCCCTTCCTGTCGTGCACTTCCAAGTGCTTCTCAGAGAATAGAGCCATAAGCTACCACTCACTGCTGGCCTCCTGAACTGTCTGAATCTGAGTTCTTCTGCTCAACGCATCTGCCACTACATTGGCCTTTCCTGGATTATAGGTGAGCTCAAAGTCAAAGGACTGAAGATACTCAAACCACCTACGCTACCTCAGATTCAGATCACGCTGAGTGAAGATATACATGAGACTATTGTGGTTGGTGAAAACCACAAAGTGCTCTCCCAGAAGGTAGTGTCTCCAATAGCGTAAGGCATGAACAACAACTGCCAAATCCAGATCATGCGTAGGGTAATTCCTCTCGTGTGGCCTCAACTTCCGAGACCCATATGCAACGACTCCATCTTCCTGCATAAGCACAACTCCCAGCCTGATACTTGAAGCATCACAGTAAACAGTGTATCCCTTACCTGGCTCTAGAAAGACTAGTATTGGTGCTGACTTCAACCTCCCCTTCAGCTCCTAAAAAGATGACTCACAAGAATCTGACCATAAAAAACATCACCCCTTTCTTGGTCAGACCTGTCAACAGTGCTGCTAGGCACAAGAAGTCCTTTATGAAGCGTCTGTAGTATCCCGCCAGCCCTATGAAACTCCATACCTCAAAGATGTTCTTCGGATGCTCCCAGGAAACAACAGATCTCACTTTATCTGGGTCCACAGATACTCCAACCTTTGAGATGACATGAACCAAGAAGTGAATCAGATCCATATAAAAGTGGCACTTCGAGAGTTTATAATACAACTGTTGCTCTCTCAGTGTACTCAGAACGATCTCAAGATGTGTGGCATGGTCATGTCGAGTGTGAGAGTACACCAAGATATCGTCCATGAAGACCACGATGAAGGAGTCCAAATAAAAATAGGACACTCAGTTCATTAGTGCCATGAAAACTACTGGCACGTTCGTGAGATTGAACGACATGGCTATATACTCGTATAGACCATAGCTACTCCTGAATGCTATCATAGGTATATCCGATGGTCTAACGTGCAACTGATGACAATCGGACCTCAAGACGTTCTTTAAGAATACTTAAGCTCCTTGAAGATGATCAAATATGTCATCAAACCTTGGTAAAGGATATCAATTCTTAACCATAAACTTTTTTAGCTTCTGATAATCCACACAAAGACGAAGGGTTCTGTCTGCCTTTTTTTGCAAACAGGACAGGCGAACCCCAAGGAGAAGTGCTGGGTCGGATGAAACCCTTTTCCTGCAACTCCTCCAACTTTTTCTTGAGCTCCTGCAATTTAGGTGTGGCCATCCTATAAGGAGGAATGGATACCGGTGCCACTACTTCCACGAGCTCAATCGAGAATTCTACATCACGCTCCAGAGGCAAACTTGAAAAGTCCTCTGGAAATACATCCCTGAAACGATCCACCACTGGGGGAAAGTCTAACTGTGAAGTCCCCTGGTCATCTAGATAAAGACTGGAAATCTGGGATATAACTTCCCCTAGCCCATGATGCTTTGGTCTAGCTCTACCCGCCATGACATCCCACTCACCTCTATAAAGGAAAGATCCACCCTCTGGTGATAAAAAACTCACTCTCCGGTGATAGAAATCGACGACTTCCTGGAAAGGAACCAACCAGTCCATCCCGAGAATGACATTATAACCCGACATCTCTAGGACATAGAGGTAACATATGAAGTGACACCTCAAAACCTCAAGAGGTCACTCTCTACACTGATTTACTCTAGATTTACTCGTTCCCAATTGTGTGTCAAGAGTAAACAAGTCGGCAAATGAAAATATACAGAGCCTAAGGCTCTCCAGAACCGCAACAGAGATAAAGATATTGGAAGCACCAGTATCGAAAAGAGATGTAGATAAAACTGAGGCTACTAAGATTGTACCTTGACTGTAGAAGGGTCGGGATCCTGCTCCTGATAGGTCTGCTCCAAAATTAATGACTCACCTGCACCACAGCCCTGCTCCCCTGGCTGACCGCTCTGAGCTGATCCACTCTGTTGTCGCTGATGAACTGGTGACTGACCACCACGATCGCGACCTCCACCTTGGACCAAACGGCCGGAAGAACTCCAGTTCCCAGACTGGTGGGAAACTGGTGAAGCATCTATAGAATGCGGGGTCATAGAGGAACCCCTACCACCAGCTGAAGGTGAGAAGATCTGACAAAAGCGCTGAAGATGGTCCATCTTGCCGCAAGACCGGCACTCCATCAGATCCCTCTGGCACTGAGGCCTAGTATGCCCACTCCTACCGCACCTATATCATATAAACTAGCTTCCAGAAGACACATCCCGCTAACCCCGATCTTCTCAAGAAGACTCTCTATGACGCTTCCTACTATCTGTAGGAGGAACACTGGCTCTGGGTGTCGAACCGCCCTGGCTCACTGCTCCAGAATCCCTCAGATTGTGCTCAGTAATCAGCGCCTGGTTGACGATATAGGATATCAATGTTAACAGGAAGATATTCACTTGGGAACGAATCTCCTGCCTGAGACTGTCCTCGAACTTCCTAGCAAGGAACAACTCATCACCTACTGGGATCAGAGTGAAACGCTGCAGCTCAGTGAAGAAAGATGAGTACTCCATGACAGAAAGAGTACCCTACTACAGGATCATAAACTCTCGGGATCGATTGTCCCTCAGGGTCTCTGGATAGAATTAGTCATAGAAAGTACGTCGAAACTCATCCCATGACATACCCTACTGGCGCCCTGACTGCGAGATCACCTCCCACCACCTCTTGGCGGTGTCCTGGAGCATATAATTAGCCAAATTTACCCTTTTCTTCGGAGGTATGTCTAGGTGCTCGAAGATAGTCAAGGTAGCCTCGAACCACGACTCTGCAGCCTGGGGTCCTCCATCCCATGAGAAAGTAGGAGGATGATACTGCTGAAAAACCCTCCTCAACTCATCCATCGATGGGGCAGGAGGTGGCACACCCTGAAAATTCTAAAACATCCTCAGGAAATCCTCCCTAAACAGCGCATCGGCGCCCGCGATGGGAATAACTACTGGTGCCAAGGCTGGCACAACAGGAGGATCTGCAAGAGGATCAACAGGAGGTCCCTTATTGGCTATATCTGGTGTCTGATCACCGTCTGGTAACTGACGTACAACTGGAGGACGTCTCGGAGGCATAACTCTGAAAGATCAAAAGCACACCCTAGACCAGGATTAACAAGGATTTAAAACACATGAGTAAAAAATGGGGACAGGGGGAAGAAACATTCATGTTTTACAAAACACGACTACACGACGTGTATAAAAACTACATGGCATGTTGTCCCCACACACGGTGTGTACTTGAACTCTAAACCCCTGCCTGAGTCTTCTTACATGGCTAACCCACACGGTCCAACTAACCCCAGACTACACGACATGTTCCCTAGGGACATGAAATTTATTAGACACAGTCTCGGCGGTTCGTGTTGTTAGTTACACGGCTGTCTATACAGCGTGTTCAGAACAAACACGGCGTGTATAATAGAAGTTAACACCGACCAGGGTTGTTCGCGATATGGCCTGGTACCTGGGACAAGACTACACGGTGTGCTCCTCACAAACACGGAGTCATATAGTCGAGCTTCACTATCCCGTGTTGTTAGTGACACGACCGGGTACACGACTCAAAACTACACGGTGTGTACCTACCGTACATGGTGTGTTCCTAAAGGATTTTCTTCAACAGCGTGTCCCTACTCACACGGTCAGTGACACGGTCTAAAAACTACACGGCGTGTAGTCAAAAAGTACATGTCGTGTATTCTGGGATTTTCTGGACAGTTGCTCAGAAACTTTACAGAAGCCCAGAAAACACAGAAAACAAGGCAAAGAGGTGCCAAATTCTGGTCCGTGCGGGCCCATACTCCCCGTGAATCAAATCTTGGAATCTCCTACAATCATAGATAAGAGAAAACAGGATCATGATCCACCAACTTCTGATTCAAGAGGGCACGTAACACCTCAAGAATCCAAATTTGGCATTCATTTAAGCAAAGTAAAGCACAATCAATTTCTCTATCACAACAGCAAGGATTCTATCACTCATCTATCAAAACATCATACATAATCTACACAGAGTCTATCACAACAACATGCAATTGCTAATGCACCCTAGATGACATGGAAATAATACATGACATGTGATTTATAACAAGTGCCTATATGATGCATGATATGGCATAACCTCATCTTATCGGGTTGCGACAGAAATAGAATAGCAATAGCCAAAAAATAATAAAAACACAAGTCATGTGAATCACTCTAGGTGAAATCATATCAACCGTAAAATCTCAAAACCAAAAAATTACAGTAACATGGTAGTATGGATTTTCCCTATACAAGGGTTAGCTACTCCCGAGCATAGCTCATTACCATGTACTCAATCCATCCTATCCATAGCTAAAGGCTCCAAACAGAAAATCAAGAGAAAATAATTCCTCTGATACCAATTTGTAACGTCCCAGTTCAGGAAGCCACCCAGAGGCGCCCCGTACTCTGTTGGTCACATGGCCTCAAGCGCATTTACTGAAATGACAGAGGATTCCGACTAGAAGCTAGGGCCTTCGGTGTGATAGTGGGGAAACTATGCGCTCATTGGCAGAGTACACAGTGGAAATAAATAAACATGCAATAGCGGAAGCAGTAAACAACCAACAATAAGAAACAACAGAATACTATATCAACAAACTAGAGAAAATATGTATATATATGGAATGATTTGACATACAAATCTAGGAAAGTATCCAAACAAGTCATAATGCTGAAAAACACCATAGTCCCAAAACCAGAACAAAAGAAAAGTAAACAGATCCTCAGCATCGCAAGCCAATGCTTGGTCTCTTGCTCTAAGAAATCAAGTACCAGAAGTCAAAGGGCACTTGAACTTGTCTATAAATGCAACAAAATAGTCTATTTAGGCCCAAAATCATGACCCAAATAGGGTGTGAGACTAAATCCCTGTAGGCATTCACCCGAAGATCTGTGCCTAACAGTCAGTGAGTATATGGAAGGTAAAAGTACAATAAGTAGTAAACAGCAACAAAAAAGCAGTAGGAAATAAACAGTAAGTAGTAAAGTAGGATGATACACAACAGTAATCAATATACAACCAACAATAGCAGGGAAGCAAACAGCTAACAAGTAGGAAACCCTCTGGGAAGTACTCGCAGACATCCCTTATGGTCCTATCCAAAAAGTACCCCAACCCTCTAGGAAGTGCACTAAGACTAACCCCTTTTGTTTGGTCATACGAATTTATGACACTCTCTAGGAAAGCACACTCGGTCAATTCCAGTTATAGTCTAGGGTATTCAGGGACTCTCTGAGGAAGATCACGTGGTCTAACCCTCTTAGCCCCAAGGTCTTGATACTCTTTGAGGAAGCTATTATAATGTCTCGGATTTTTCCATGTATTATTTTAATATTATATGGGAATTAATTCGAGACTAGGATCTGAGACGGCGTGCAGTTCCGAGGCCCGGGGAGCCTAGAACAAATGTTTGAATTTGATTTAATAATTCAATTACGTGCGCATGCAGTTTTCCCGAAAAAGAGGAATAACTCCCGAACGAGTGCTCAGATCAGAAATACAAGGGCACTGTTGCATTCAGAATAACCTTTTTACCTTAGGCAAGGCCTAACTTCAGCCGGCACAGGTCAGTGGTGAAATCTGGTTTTTGGACGTAATCGTAATAAAATATATAAATTAAAATATTTTATTTAAATCCTTTTTGAAATTAAATCTTTTATTCTTTTAAATAGAGATTTCACAGAGAGGGTAAGGGTTACAATTCCCCTAAATCTGATTTTCTCTAGAGAGCTCTGGAGAAGACCTCCCGACGTGGCGATAATGTTCTTGACGATTTTCACCAGCGACAATGACGTGGCAACCAGATCATCGCCAACGAATGCCGTAGATCCATGTAGTGTGTTTAAATTGTGATTTATTCCACTTTTTTTATTTCCACAAAGAACGCGGACTAATCCACGTACAGATTAGCCAGTGGATCGATCGTTCTTGCAGGATGGGATTTTGTGGGAATCGTGGGGATTTTATTCTTGAAATTATTTTTGTTTCGTTCAACCTCTTAATGGTTACACACTGAGATCGACACAAAAATCGATCAAGGTTCATCCCTCTCAATTTGTTGCATTCTTCTTCCCCATATTCTCACGTTCTTTGCTGCATTCAACATGTTCTTCAAGGGGGTATGAACGACGGATTTTTTCACAACCATTATGAAATAAAACGATCCCGAATTGAAGATCTGGCGTCGGTACAACCCTACGAAGGTGAGGATATGGTGGAGACGGATGGATCGAAGGGGATTGGAAGATATCATTCCTCGAACGATTTCTGCACAGGTGACCAGAATCGGATTTCGGAGCCGATCGAAGGGCAGAAACCCACGGGTTCAGTATCATGATGACGAAGAGACCCATGATCTTGAGTTTCGTGGAAAATAGACCAGAGAAACATGATCCAGATAATCGACCAAGGAATGAGGAAGAAGATGACGCTTCTGGAAAAATCCCAACTACACGCCGTGTAGTATGGGATACATGGCGTGTGTTCGTCGGCAGGATTAAATGGCATGTACTTTGGGAGTACATGAACACGGGCACGGTACACAGCCAAGGACATGCCGTGTATACCCCTCCTCGGCCAGACCTTGCCAGATACACGAGATACCCCGTGTACTGGTACACAGGCAGGCGACACATACACGAGCAAAGACCGTGTACGAGCACATGGCCAATGTACACGGAGCGAGCCACAGGTGATCGGAAACGGCGTGTACTTATTTTACACGCTGTGTAGTTGCTTTATATCTAATGAGAAGAATGACACAGGCCGGTTACATGGGTAGTGCCCGAGGTCAAGGAACACGACGTGTACTTTTCTACATGCCGTGTAGTTTGGTTTCACACAGCTTGAACGAATGACACAGTCCATTTAAACAGGCAGTACCTGGGGTCAAGGAACACGTCATTTAACCATACTACACTCCGTATAACCTGTCTTAAATGGATTAAGCAACTTTTCTTATATGACTTGGACTAGATTTTCTGAGGGTCCGTACCCTTGGTCTTTCTTCTGAAGGTTTCTGGTTTCATTTCCGACATAAAGGAGTATGATCCCTTCAACAGGACCTCCTGAATACAGTTTTTGGAATACCCTCTATGAGACTTAGATCCAGATCCTCTATTCATCCCTGGTACCCTAGGTAGAGTTCTTGGTATCTACATGACCAACTTTACCCGGGCGTCGATCCTCTACTTAGCTGATTAGCTCAGACCGAGTTGTCGGAATCACCACATGAATTGGTTGTGATCCTCATCTGAGCATCATGTTCTCAAAGTATTTGTGGAGTGTGTTCTACCAGAGTGAGTACTTCGTATCTCTCTCTCCTCCGACCTAGGAACGTGTTCTCTTTGTTACGTGCTTAGTGGAATCTTCGTGCTGGATCTTAGTGGTGGTTTCGCGATATTCGATCGTGTATGAGTATATCTGGATATTATTATTATATGTTTAGTAGACATATACTGTGTAGAGCTGACTGTATCTTCCTTTGTGGTACTTTTCCCATGTTGTATTTACTTTGTGGTTTTGGGGAGTCCTACTGGGTATTGCTATACTCACCGCTGCGCGGGCTTTGCCTGCACGTGTCGTGTCTTGTGCAGAAAAGTGAGCCTTTGACAGGATTCTAGGTGGACTAGGGCCGGACGACGCTCAGTGAGATCAGGTGGGCCAAGGTGTGTTCTGAAGGCTACAGGTTGCTGTCCCAGTACCTTTCCTTATAGGCTATACTTTGTTACAGACTTTCTTTTTGGTGGACTTGTACTTTTGGCCAAGGGTTTTACTTTCTTGTACTTTAATTTCCCGTCATACTCTGTTGGATGGGTTTTAGTGTATGCATGAATATTTTCCTTTTAGTAGTTTTTACTTTTTATCTTTGTGGTCTTGGAGACGTGTGTGTGTGTGTACAGGTTTATAGGAAATTCCTCCCATGTTAGTAGCATGCCTACTCGGTGCTAGTTACCAGTCCCTGGCCTATTGGAGGCGGGTTTGGGAAGTTGCGGCTTGGGCCCCACTGGGACGGGTCGTGACAGAGTGGTATCAAAGGTGGTCGGTTCTACCTTAGAACTGAGAGTCTGTGAGTTGGTTTGGGGAAACATTATTAAGTGTTTCGAGATCGTCTTTCAGGCCATGGACCCTAGTGTTGGTGTGGGCAACCGACATATCCATACACCAGGACTATGATAACTTGTTTTTTGACTTGGAACATGATAACACTAGTTGCAGGGGAAAATAATGGTACATGCATCGTATAAGAATGGGTTGTGGTTTCCATGTCCTTTTTAGTTCAGCTCTAAAGATATAATCACTGACAGAGATACATCTTGTTTCTTTAATATGATGCCTCCGCGACGTGCACCCACTAGGATCCAACATCTCGATCACGAGGATAACCCCCTTAGTGATAAAGCCTTGATACAAGGACCGAATCCCCCAGTTTTACCATCAGGTGGTGTGGTAGTTATCCCACCACTTGTGGAGCAGTGTTTAGTGCCTTCTGTACCAGTGGAGGAGGAGCACAGGCTGAGCGCCCTCCACGAGTTTCAGAGACAGAGACCCCTCAGGTTTCAAGGCGATCCTGACCCTCAGGCAATAGAGGAATGACTTGAGGTAGTGGCCAGAGGCTTTCGTTTGGTCAGGAAACCAACAGACAAGATGGTGATCATGGCAACAAGCCTTCTATAGGGCTCGGCAGGATGATGGTGGAGTTTGGTTATCCAGACTCACGATGAGGTGACACATGCATGGTCGGAGTTTGAGCGTCTCATCAGAGAGGAGTTTTCACCGGTTACCATGAGAGCAGTAAAAATACAAGAGCTTCTTCTGCTCTAGCAGAGAACCATGACGGTGGGTTACTATTCGTCGAGGTTTACCGACCTCTCACGATACTTAATGGATATGGTCAGAGACCAGTACTTCAGAGCTCGGACTTTTGAGCGGGGCTTGCGCATAGATATCTGAGCTAGCATTATACCTATAAGCATTCCTACATATGATGGGGTGCTCGAGCAGGCTTTGGTGGTCGAGATCTTCTTGGCAGAGCAGAGACATCCGAAAGTTGTCAGTAGTGGGCGAGCTGTAGCAGAGACCTCGGCAGCAGGGAGCTGGTGTCAGGGACCCAGGCGTGGGAGACATTTTCAAAGGAGATCCCAGGAAAGGGTATCTATCGTACAAGGATCGCAGGGCACAACCAGCCAGACTCGAGAGAGGTGATGCTACTCATGTGATGGCAGGGGACATCTCACTCGAGATTTTCCGACCCGCCGTACTACTGACACGGGAGCAGTGGATGGACCACCGAGGCAGAGGCAACGTATAAGGCCCCAGCCTTAAACCTTACTTAATCTTGAGTTATTACAAGATTACACAATGAGGATCTTTTTAGGTTTATAGTTTTAGATAATTAGATCATAAAACTTGCATTACATTCCACATTTAAACAAAGTGGTTACATAAAAGATAGTATTCATTTTTCCCATCAACAGAAACATATTTAAAATAAAACATGGATTCTTTCTTGACACATCCTTGACACTATCATCATATCATGTACCATTCCCTTGACCTGTGAAAAACATTTCAAAAAAAAAACATGGGATGAGCATAAAAAGATCAGTAAGGGTTATAAAAAGTATGGAAAGGAAACATGAGTACATATATACATAAGAATGAAATCATACTTTACCCATAAAACAAATGCACTTTAACATTCCTCATAAAATCATGAATAAATCATAGAAATTATAAGACATGAAGGTAACCTAAGGCATTTATAACATCCTTACATAGGGAGTAACCCTCTTGGTTACGTTTGGAATACCCATCACAATATATTCCCTAAATCTCTTCGGAGGAACCTTAATGTTTAACCCCTTCGCATTACCCAATCCATTGGAGAGCTATATTGGGCTCACCCGCCCTTAGTTTATCACGGAACCACCCGTCTTCATAACAATGCCCAAGAACCATAACATAATCATAGAACATAACTTAAGCATAAATGAAAGATAACATTCCCACATTGAAATAATAATATAACATTTTATGATATTGAAATAATGAATCCATTCTAAAAACCATTTTCAAAACCATTTAAAACATTTAATAAAGAGATTTTTGAATCAAAGTGTCCCATAACACTTTGAAGATTTTAACATTTTAAACCATTAATATACATATAAATAAATCCTTAAAACCATTTTTAAAACATGGATATTAATGAGAAATATTTATAAGATTAAATCATTAAAACATTTAAAACAATATTTTAGTTAAAGGGTTTTTAACAAAATGAGAGACACTTGAATACAATAATTGAGGAATAAAATTTAATAAAAACATTATAATATCATGAGAATAAAGGTATTCATGATATAATATTCCAAATGATAGTATATACACCTTATAAGAGTGAATTGGTTCATAACAACAATGAAGTCTCAATGGAAATGTAAATTGATATGAAATCCATTATAAAGATGGTATCCTTAAATTAAGGATACATCAATCTCATAATGATGTGTGACAAATATAAACACACCCAATATAAGTGGATATTAAGTGTAAAATAATCAATTTTCATTCACACATATTCAAAGGATGACATATTCAATAACTACATGTTGAACCCAAAGAAATAGAAATTGGGTTAAGAAGTTTCCTTGACAGTCTAACGACGTCACATAAACATGAGTTGATGAGAGATAAAAGGGTTATATAATCACTTGGACATAAAATTTTCATCAATAAGGATATAGAAGAACATATCCCAACATAACAATATGTAAATTAAAAGACCCAACAAAAGAAGTCTTTTTAAAAGAGGAGGGTGAAAGGTTCCCTTACCGACTTGGGTATCTTTCGAAACATACACCCCATGAAAGAAGGAAAATACATCATTGATGTAAATACACATAAACGAATGTATATTACAAAAAGATTAGAATAATGGTATGTATATTTACCACTCAACAGAAATGGTGGCAAATGTAGCATAAATCTCACGGGAATAAAAGTGAGATGAAAAATCCCTTACGAAAACTCGGCAGCCTAACAACGCCACTTAGAACTTTCAAAAATGGATTGATGAGATCAAATAGGGTCTCTAATAATATGAAAATAAAAATTAAAAAATGATGAATATAAAATAACATCCCCAAACATAAGAAAGATGAGCTTAAAAGAAATGACATAAAAGAGAGTACTTAAAAAAGAAGAGAGAGGTAGGATCCCTTACCTTGTGTCCGACATGACTCGATCGTTCTTTAATCACCTGAATAATAAAATTTGGTCAATTTATAATTTCTAAAGGAGATCCTTTAAAGATTATTATTCAGTTCATATCACATATTTTAATGTTATAATAATTGGTTAATAAAGTGAGTTCATATCAGACGTTTTTGTCGATGTTCAGTACATGAGTAAAAATTGAACTTGTTGGAAAAGAATTTTTCCATGTAGTTATAGGTACATCATATCCAGAATATTATTGATGTTTTAAATATAATATATATCTAGTATATATTCATTTTATACTATTCCATAGCGTTTGTAATTAAAAGCACCGTTCATGGAGACGGTAGGACGTACG
Source organism: Viscum album (assembly GCA_963277665.1). Taxonomy (NCBI): domain Eukaryota; kingdom Viridiplantae; phylum Streptophyta; class Magnoliopsida; order Santalales; family Viscaceae; genus Viscum; species Viscum album. The sequence goes on along the minus strand of OY728157.1, from coordinate 374,727,814 downwards.
TACGCATGAACGCTACTTTTTTTTGTCATATTAATGGAATTAAAACAAAATGAGAGATATATATATTATAATTCCATAATTATATCCATCATTTAGATGTAATATATTACATATATATCCATTATATTTATGTACTTATAATAGTACATAACATTTGGAGATAAGAAATGAAATGTACCATTCATGGAGACGGTAAGCCGTACGTACACATAAACGCTACTTTAATTTCTTTTTTTTTTGTATTAAATGGAATGAAAAAATAATGATATAAAGGTATATTATAATTCCAGTAGTATATCATATGTAATACCATTAATTACATCCTTTATATGTCCCACATATGTCATTAACGAGTCAAATCTCTTTAAAGGGGCGGTAGTCCGCACTTCCTAAAATGAAGATATCGCGTTTACCCATAATGGAAACCATAAAGGTATTCCATAAATGAAAAATAAAGAAGCTTAAGGAAAACATAAAAATATTATATATAATATATAAATATAGTGACATCTTAATGGCCACCTTTGAAGGTGTTAAAAGAATATTGAACAATCATCGTTTCGTGAGGCAGAAATTCACCATCCACAGAAATAGTATGTTATTTAACCATTAGATGTAGGTGTGTGTAAGTGTAGCTCTAATAATTATTATAAAAACATCCTAGTATATTGAAGATACTGGATTTTTTACAAAATAAATGAATAAAAAGAGTTTAGGGGGTTGGAGAAGAAAAATAAAACAAAAGAACACAAGCGAAGACATTACCTTAATATCGAGTATCTCTCTTTGATTTGATCTCAAAGGCTTCCATGGGATGACTTCTGCCCAAAGTGAGGCTTCTAGGAGTAATATAGGGATGTGGAGAGGAAAAATGAGAAGGGGTTGGCCGATACAAAGTCTTGAGAGGTGTGGGTAAGGTTGTAGAGTTGGGGGCCTTTTATAAGAGGAGAGGAGGGGCACTCTTGGAATGTTACACAATGTTACTTTATTTTCAGACGATTTTAGGATTTTAAAGGTCCCAAATTGATGTATTTCGAGGATATGGTGGTAAGGGTTCGAAATATACTCAACCAATAGGTCTTTTATAAGTTTAAGTAATAGTTTTAACATTATATTTTCATTTTATTTAAATCCTTTATTAATGAGGTAATCGCTGTATCATCATGATGTCATAAATAATTTAATTTATTTAATGTCTAAAAATTATAAAAAAATATCATGATGTAGGAAATATTTTTTTCTTTCCAATTAATATTTATAGTAAAAAATATGACTTGTATAACCCCATTTAAAAATTGTTTTAGTGAAACATCTTATGCTTGTGACATTTTTATTTTAACTTTAAGTAAAAAGTTATTTATGTCATTTTCCATCCAAAGTGGCTCTATGGGGTCCCTAAGTTGACCCATGGATTTTCTTGGTCGGCCATGAAACATCAAATGAGGGTATAACCTGTGTCTAGGTCATTTCATATTATTAAAATATTATTTTTACCTTAAATTACACTAATTACCTCTAATCGCGATTAAAAACATAAAAGTTACTGTTCAAAAAAAAAATTATTTTAATCCCATTAAAACAAATTTTAGATCCTAATGACAACCATGTATGTTGGATTTTTGAAATTAAAATCACAGAAGTGGTAATGTTTCATTTAAACTAAAAATCAGTTTTTAAACTACCACTTAGTGGTTTCACTATTCATAAAAAATTGATGTTTTCTAGAAAAATACCAAAAATTCACCCTAATCTATATTTGATGTTTTGAATTCAAAAATGATGTCTATTTTAAAAAATTCAAAACATATATGTTGCATTAATTAATTTAAAAATCAATTCCCGCTGTCAAAACAAATAGCGTGTTTTTAAGAAACAATATCTATTAAAAGATTGACACCAGTTTAAGTCCAATTTCAAAGTGAAATTAATTCCAAAGACCACCATTAGATTAAATTTTAAAAATATATTCTAAATACAGTTTAATCTAAATTAAAAATATAATCTATCCATATAAATAAATCAGATTAAAAGGAGTTTTTGAATTAAAATACAACATTTTTCACTATTCATTAAAAAATGAACTTTATCAGAAAAATACCAAAAATTTACACAAAGTAAATTTTGATGTCCCAATTCTAAAGAAGAATTTTATTTTGTCATATATAACACATAAAATTGTCAAAAGGTGGATTTAAAAGAGGTTCGTCATCAAAAGGCGGTTAATCGACCTTTTAATGAATATTAGAATGTTTACGCTTAAAATTGGATTCATTTACATTTTTAATCCTCTAACATTTATTGTAAAAAGTAAAAATATTTGACAAAAATATGTAATCATTTAGTATTTAGTTCTGTTCATTCCCGCCATTACAATGTCTAGGTGTTAACTACAATTTAAAATAATATTATTTTATTATTAGAGTGCAACGTAAGATTCCCAAGAAACTCGTTGTTGCATATTGGGTATGCCCTCGAGCATAGAATTCTCTCTAAAGTAATATTAATATTTTATTCAAAAAAATATGGATAAATATGAAAATTTCAAATTCTTTATTTACCTGGGGTGTTACATCCTTCCCCCCTTTTGGGAATTGTGTCCTCGCAATTTTAAAATTGGGCTTGGAAGCTTCATTGAAAATACCACATCAGAACAAGAGTCAGTAAAAATATTACTTTAAAAGAATGGGAGAGAAGTAAATTTGTTACCCGAGTTAACCCATAATAGGATTCCATGTATGAAAATATGGATATGGAGGAGAAAACAAAGGGTCATGTTCTGATGGAGAGTGATAGTAAACATGTCTAGGAGAAAGTTAACAACAAGAAAATCACAACTTTGTGATGGGTTAAACGGTATTCGATTCTCCACTAGGAAAAGTTAACAGACAACATTTTTATTTTAAGTTACTCTTCATTGAGGAATTTATTTTTGAGCTTAACTTAATCATAATGAAACATACTTACTTGTCACATAGACTTTCAACTTTTACTAGATTCTTTAATCAAACTCATATTTTCTCCAAAAGATGAGTTTTTAGGAAGACTTGTTCGCATTAAGAGTACTATAATCAACTTCTTGAGAATCACCTAATCCACAAAAGAGAACTATATATTTCCCATGTCTTTAGAAAAAATCCAAAACCAAAAATTGTTAGTATGAGAACAGATAATCCACAAATATATAATCTTTTATAAAAAGGAAAACTATTCTTAATCTCCAAAATTTGTCAAAAATACCCAAAGTTCAACAAAGACCATTCAATAAACAATTTGTCCATAAAATTATTCAAAGTAAACCAAACTAAGATTGAAAACCAAATATTTGAAGGATTTAATCACATAGTCTTCCAAGGTAAAAATTAACATTTATCTCCAAATAACATTAGTTTCTCTTAAAGTCTCATATTGAAAATTAATTAACTTAATCACATATCTTCCATGATAGGTTAATCATTTCCATAGATAACCCAAAATAAACTTACTCTTGATTCCTAAAATCATACAACTAAAAATAATTGGTCAAACTAACCAGGGACTTCACGTAGTCCAGTGGTAGGCGATAAATACCAATCGCACTTTGGTTATGGGTTCGATTCCCACAGCTTTGTCCGACGCAATGGGTTGTCACACGGTCTGCGTGTTGTCCTTTTTCCGAAACTATATAATTCTTAAAACATTTCCCAAACCGAGATAAAATCTTCAAAAATGATCATAACATATTTTAACCTCATTTTTATCTCATTCCTTTCATTATCCATCATATCATAGAGTAACCCATAATTACCTAAAAAGTAAGGATCATATAAACCCTAAGGGTTATCTTTATAATTATTAGCTGAACTTCCACATCGAGTTGGTCATCTCGTACATGATGCATTAGAGAACTCACCAAGGTTCAAGTGGTTGATCATGAATCCTTGATAGTTGGTTTAGCACAACCACGAGATTCCTCATTGAATCCCCCATTTCATCCAGTCTCTTAATTAGAGAACCACCACAGTTTCCATCAAACCCATTGTCACTTTGGTGCCTGCTTGACCCATCCATTTACTAAAAACAGAAATGTCAGTGTGTGTATATCAATAAAATCATCATGTACTAATGAGAAAGATAAACACTAAGATATACTTACTCATTCACTTTATCTAAAACTAGGACTCTTTCTGAAATCCTAACCATTATGGTAATGTCACTTATGCTTAGAGAATACCCTAACCTCTAAAGTTATCTAAACCGACCTCTGATACCAACTATAAGGCCCCAGCCATAAACCTTACTTAATCTTGAGTTATTACAAGATTAAACATTGATGATCTTTTCAGGTTTAGAGTTTTAGAGAATTAGATCATAAAACTTCCCTTACATTCCACATTTAAACAAAGTGGTTACATAAATGATAGTATTCTTTTTTCCCATCAATGGAAACATATTTAAAATAAAACATGGATTCTTTCTTGACACTTCCATGACACTATCATCATATCATGTACCATTCCCTTGACCTATGAAAAACATTTCAAAAAAAACTTGGGATGAGCATAAAAAGCTCAGTAAGGGTTATAAAAAGTATGGAAAGGAAACATGAGTACATATATACATAATAATGAAATCATACTTTACCCATAAAACATATTCACTTTAACATACCTCATAAAACCATGAATAAATAATAGAAATCATAAGACATAAAGGTAACTTGAGGCATTAATAACATCCTTACGTAGGGAGTAAACCTCTTGGTTACGTTTGGAATACCCATCACTGTATATTCCCTAAATCTATTCGGAGAAACCATAATGTTTAACCCCCTTCGCATTACCCAATGCATTAGAGAGCTATATCGGGCTCACCCGCCCTTAGTTTATCACGAAACCACCCGTCTTCATAACAATTCCCAAGAACCATAACATAATCATAGCACATAACTTAAGCATAAAGGAAAGATAACATTCCCACATTTCAATAACAATATAACATTTTAAGATATTGAAATAATGAATCCATTCTAAAAACCATTTTCAAAACCATTTAAAACATTTAATGAAGATATTTTTGAATCAAATTGTCCCATACTACTTTGAAGCTTTTAACATTTTAAACCATTAATATCCATATAAATAAATCCTTAAAACCATTTTGAAAACATGGATATTAGTGAGAAATATTTATAAGATTAAATCATTAAAACATTTAAAACGATATTTTAGTTAAAGGGGTTTTAACAAAATGAGAGACACTTGAATTCAATAATTGAAGAATAAAATTTAATAAAAACTTTATAATATCATGAGAATAAAGGGATTCATGATATAATATTCCAAATGATAGTATATACACCTTATAAGAGTGAATTGGTGCATAACAACAATGAAGTCTCAATGGAAATGTAAATTGAGATGAAATCCATTATAAAGATGGTATCCTTAAATTAAGGATAAATCAATCTCATAATTATGTGAGAAAAATATAAATACACCCAATATATGTGGATATTAAGTGTAAAATAATCAAAGGTCATTCACACATATTCAAATGATGACATATTAAATAACTACATGTTGAACCCAAAGAAATCGAAATTTGGTTAAGAAGTTCCCTTGACAGCCTAACGGCGTCACATCAACATGAGTTGATGAGAGATAAAAAAGGTATCTCATCACTTGGACATAAAATTTTCATCAATAATGATATATAAGAACATATCCCTACATAACAATATGTAAATTAAAAGACCCAACAAAAGAAGTCGTTTTAAAAGAGAAGGGTGAAAGGTTCCCTTACCGACTTTGGTATCATTCGAAACATACACCCCATGAAAGAAGAACAATACATAATTGATGTAAATAATCATAAAAGAAATTATATTACACAAAGTGTAGAATAATGGGAAGTATATATACCACTCAACAGAAATGGTGGCAAATGTAGCATAAATCTCACGGGAATAAAAGTGAGATGAAAAATCCTTTACGAAAACTCGGCAGCCTAACGACGCCACTTAAAACACCCAAAAATGGATTGATGAGATCAAATAGGGTCTGTCATAATATGAACATAAAAATTATAGAATGAAGAATATAAAATAACGTCCCCAAACATAAGAAAGATGAGTTTAAAAGAAATGACTTAAAAGAGAGTACTTAAAAAGGAAGAGAGAGGTAGGATCCCTTACCTCGTGTCCGACATGACTCGATCGTTCTTTAATCTCCTGAATAATAAAATTAGTTCAATTTATAATTTATTAAGGACCTCCTTTAAAGATTATTATTCAGTTTATATCAAATATTATAATGCTATAATAATTGGTCAATAAAGTGAGTTCATATCAGACGTTTTTGTCGATGTTCGGTACATGAGTAAAAATTGAACTTGTTGGAAAATAATTTTCCATGTAGTTATAGGTACATCATATCCAGAATAGTATTTATGTTTTAAATATCATATATATACAATATATATTCATTTTATACTATTCCATAGCATTTGGAATTAAAAGCACCGTTCATGGAGATGGTAGGCTGTACGTACACATGAACGCTACTTTCTTTTTTTTGTCATATTAATTGAATTAAAAAAAAGAAAGAGATATATATTATAATTCCAAAATGATATACGTCATTTAGATGTAATATATTACATATATATCCATTATATTTATGTACTTATAATAGTACATAACATTTGGAGATAAGAAATGAAATGTACCGTTCATGGAGACGATAATCCGTACGTACGCATGAACGCTACTTTCATTTATTTTTTTTATATTCAATGGAATGATAAAATAATGATATTAAGGTATATTATAATTCCAGTAGGATATAATATGTAATACGATTAATTCCATCCTTTATACGTCCCATATATGGCATTAATGAATCAAATCACTTTGAGGGGGTGGTAGTCCGCACTTCCTAAAATGAAGATATCGCGTTTACCAATAATGGAAACCATAAAGGTATTCCATAAATGAAATATAAAGAAGCTTAAGGAAAACATAAAAATATTATATGTAATATATAAATATAGTGACATCTTAATGGCCACCTTTGAAGGTGTTAAAAGAATATTGAACAATCATCGTTTCATGTGGCAGAAATTCACCATCCACAGAAACAGTATGTTCTTTAACCATTAGATGTAGGTGTGTGTAAGTTTAGCTCAAATACTTCTTATAAAAACATCATATTATATTTAATATACTGAATTTGTTACAAAAAAATGAATCAAAAGAGTTTAGGGGGTTGGAGAAGCAAAATAAAACAAAAAAACACAAGTGAAGACATTACCTTAAAATCGAGTATCTCTCTTTGATTTGAGCTCAAAGTCTTCCTTGGGAAGACTTCTGCCCAAAGTGAGGCTTCTAGGAGTAATAGAGGGATGTGTAGAGGAAAAATGAGCAGGGGTTGGCCGAGACAAAGGCTTGAGAGGTGTGGGTAAGGTTGTAGAGTTGGGGGCCTTTTATAAGAGGAGAGGAGGGACACTCTTGGAATGTTACAAAATGTTACTTTATTTTCAAATGAGTTCCAGATTTTAAAAGTCCCACATTGATGTATCTTGAGGATAAGGTGGTAAGGGTTCGAAATATACTCATCCAATAGGTCTTTTACAAGTTTAACTTATAGTTTTAACATTATATTTTCATTTTATTTAAATCCTTTGTTAAAGAGGTAATCGCTGCATCATCATGATGTCATAAATAATTTAATTTATTTAATGTCTAAAAATTATAAAAAAATATCATGATGTATTAAATCTTTTTAAATTTCTAATGAATATTTATAGTAAAAAATATGAATTGTATAACCCTATTTAAAAATTGTTTTAGTGAAACGTCTCTTGCTTGTGACATTTTTATTTTAACTTTAAATAAAAAGTTATTTGTGTCATTTTCCAACCAAAGTGGCTCCATGGGGTCTCCAAGTTGACCCATGGATTTTCATGGTCAGCCATGACACATCAAATGAGGGTAGGACATGTTTCTAGGTCATTTAATATTATTAAAACATTATTTTTACCTTAAATTACACTAATTACCTCTAATCGCGATTAAAAACTTAAAAGTTACTATTCAAAAAAAATTATTTTAATTCCATTGAACCAAATTTTACATCCTAATGACAACCATTTATGTTGGATTTTTGAAATTCAAATCACAGAAGTGGTAATGTTTTGTTTAAACGAAAAATCAGTTTTTAAACTACCACTTAGTGGTTTCACTATTCATCAAATATTGAAGTTTTCCAGAAAAATACAAAAAATTAACCCTAATCTATATTTGATGTTTTGAATTAAAAAATTATGTCTATTTTAAAAAATTCAAAAAATATATGTTGCATTAATTAATTTAATAATTAATTTCTGCTATCAAAACAAATAGCGTGCTTTTAAGAAACAATATCTATTAAAAGATTGACACTAGATTAAGTCTAATTTCAAAGTGAAATTAATTCCAAAGACCACCATTAGATTAAATGGTAAAAATATATTCTAAATAAACTTTAATATAAATTAAAAATATAATCTATCCATATAAATAAATCAGATTAAAAGGAGTTTTGGAATTAAAATACAACATTTGTCACTATTCATTAAAAATGAACTTTATCAGAAAAATACCAAAAATTTGCACAAAGTAATTTTTGATGTCCCGATTCTAAAGAAGAATTTTATTTTTTCAAATATAACACATAAAATTGTGAAAAGGTGGATTTAAAAGAGGTTCGTCATCAAAAGACGACTAATCGATCTTTTAAAGAATATTAGAATGTTTACGCTTAAAATTGGATTCATTCGCATTTTTAATCCTCTAACATTTATTATAAAAATTAAAGATATTTGAAAAACATATATAATCATTTATTAGTTAGTTTTGTTCATTCCCTCTATTACAAGGGCTTGGCGTTAACTACAATTTAAAATAATATTATTTTATTATTAGAGTGCAATGTAAGATTCCCAAGAAACTCGTTGTTGCATATTGGGTATGCCCTCGAGCATAGAATTCCCTTGAAAGTAATATTAATATTTTATTCAAAAAAAATAAGGATAAATATGAAAATGTCATATTCTTTATTTACCTGGGGTGTTACACAATGTGTGGAGCAGACAGATCCGCGGGGCAGCGGACGTGGTAGAGAAGATGGGAGAACAGTTGGAGGTGGTCGGATTTTTGACCCTTTTCCACCACCACCCCCAGGAGGTCCACCCTAGGCCCAGGGAACTGGTGGATAGAGGCAGAGACAACTGCAGGTGGCATAGGCTTATGACCTAGGTACTCCTAGAATGATTAGAGGTACTATCTGTGTCTTTTCTACTTTGGATGCCGTATTGATAGACACAGGTGCTAGTCATTCCTTTCTGGATGCTTATCATGTTTGAGACCTTGAGATTCCAGTTGAGCCATTTACTCGACCCTTACGCTTAGAAACACAGACTGGAGATGATTCAGAGATCACACACCTCTGTAGACAGTGTGACCTAAACCTTGGAGGCGAGAGTTTCGGTTGGAGCCTCTTGGTGGTAGCGTCGAGGACTTACGATGTCATTCTTGGTATTGATTGTCTATCCACAGTTCATGCCCAGATCGACTGTTTTAGGTGAAGGGTGTGGTGTGTCCACAGTGATGGAAGGAGGTTCTCTTTTGTTGGTGAAAGAGAGACCCAGGAAGCAGAGGATGGACTCGTGCATAGGAGGGCACAACTGATTTCACATCAGTTGGCTAGCCTAGCCCTTGGTGCAGTAGATGTTACGAGTTTCCAATTTCCAGCAGTAGTGGCTGAGTACGAGGAAGTCTTTACAGAGGATATCCCCGGGCTACCTCCCCGTAAGGAGATAGATTTCTGCATTGATTTGCAACCCGGGACGACACCGATATCAGCATCAGCATATCAGATGGCTCCTGCAGAGATTCGTGAGATGAAGGTGCAGCTGGATGACTTGTAGAAGAAGGGCTTTCTAAGACCGAGAGTTTCACCCTAGGCGGCCCCAGTGCTATTTTCCAAGAAGGTAGATAGGAGCTTGATTCTATGTGTGGATTACCGGCACTTGAATCAGGTGACAGTGAAGACCTGGTATCTACTACCGAGGATCAATGACCTCTTCGACCAGTTGAGAGGGGAACGATGGTTCTTGAAGGTTGATTTACGATCAGGCTATCACCAGTTGCGAGTACATGATGAGGATATACCGAAGACAACTTTCCGATGTCGCTACAGTCACTATGAGTACTTGGTGATTCCCATCGGTGTGATGAACGCCCCGACAGTGTTCATGGGGATCATGAACTGGATCATTCAGCCCTATCAAGACACATTTTTAGTGGTCTTCATCGTTGACATCCTTGTGTACTCTGCATCCGAGGAGGAGCACGCAAGACACCTAAGGATGGTTCTGAACACACTTTGAGGGCACCAGTTGTATGGGAAACTCTCGAAGTGTCAATTCTGGTTACAGGAGGTCCACTTTCTAGGACACTTTATCTCAGTAGATTGTGTAGAAGTGCACCCATCCAAGGTGGAGGCAGTGCTAGCACGAGAGCCACCCCGGAGCGTGATGGAGGTGCGGAGTTTCCTTGGGTTGGAAGGATACTATCGGAGATTCATCCTTGATTTATTCAGAATTGTATCACCGATGAAAGCTTTGAACTGAAATGGGTAGCCTTTCGTGTGGACTGAGAGATGCCAGAAGGCTTTCCAGAAGTTGAGACATAGTTTGACGAGCGCCCTGATCTTGAGATTACCAGAGGAGGGTGTCGAGTACATAGTGATCTGCGATGCATCAGGAACTGGGCTTGGTTGTGTCCTGATGCATAGTCTAGCGGTGATTTGAAATAGCTCACAGAAGTTGAGGCCACATGAGTAGAACTACGCGACCCATGATCTTGAGTTGGCAGCAGTAGTCTTCGCATTGAAGATGTGGCGACACTACCTGATGGGCTAGCGGTTTACCGTCTACTTTGATCATAAGAGTGTCAGATATATCTTTTCTCAAAAGGATCTGAATTTGAGATAAAGACAATGGCTTGAGTTCCTCCAGGATTACGAATTTGAGATCATTTACACACCTGGGATGGGGAACGTTGTGGCAGATTCTCTCAGCAGGAAATCCAGTTCGTAGTTGCTGGATGAGGCGACGAGGCAATTGGCCTCTTTACAATTATCCTTCAAGGATGGATACGAGGGAGCTTACCTTCAGTAGATGGTTGTTACCCCTCCACTCTTACATCGATTCAGTGAAGAAAAACTCGAGGATGCTAGCTATGAGACTCTATGTGCTCATGTATCCGCATGCGTTGCTGCTGATGGATATTTAGAAGGTGGGCATCACATTGTTCTTTTCAGAGGGCGTACGGTAGTACCAGTGACGTTACGAGAGGAGGTTTTATAAGAGTTACATACATCTCCTTTGGCGGTGCATCCAGGCATGACAAAGATGTATCAGGACCTCCGACGTTAGTTCTGGTGGCCAGGAATGAAGAAGATTTTGGCAGAGTTTGTTTCTCGGTGCCTTACATGTCCGCAAGTAAAGGCTGAGCACCAGGTGCCAGCAGGGTTGACTCATCCCCTTGAGGTGCCAGAGTGGAAGTGGGATGAGATATCCATGGACTTCATGATGGGTTTACCACGTACATCCATGGGACACAATGCCATCTGTGTGATCATCGATCGACTCACCATGTCAGCCCACTTCCTAGCCATACGGGAGCAGAGTTCAGTAGAGAGATTTGTACGACTCTACATGCAGGAGATAGTTTGACTTCATGGAGTTACATCCAAGATTGTATCAAATCATGATGCTTGTTTTTCATCCCGTTTGTGGAAGGGATTGCAGGAAGCTTTTGGGACTCAGTTACGCTTGAGCACACCGTTTCATCCCTAGACTGATGGTCAGACAGAGCGGACCATCCAGGTTCTGGAGGATATGCTTCGAGCCTGCATACTTGACTTTAGTCATAGCTAGGAGGATCACCTACAATTAGTGGAATTTTCTTATAACAACATTTATCATTCCACTATTGGTATGACACCATTTGAGTCTCTGTACGGGCGACCTTGTAGGTCACCGCTTTGCTGGACTGACCTAGGAGAGTCAGCACTAATGGTCCCAAAGATGGTGAGAGTTACTACAGAGAAGGTGCATGTCATCTAGTAGCGGATGAAGACTGCACAGTGTTGGAAAAAGCCTTATGCTGACAAGAGGTGTAGACCCTTGCAGTTTGAGGAGGGAGACCATGTGTTCTTTCGGATCGCACCTCGATGAGGATTGCAGAGATTTGGCCGAGGTGGAAAGCTTTCTCCGAGGTTCATTGGCCCTTTTCAGATTCTGAGTAGTGTTGGTGAGGTGTCATATCGCTTGTCTATACCTCCTCACATGGACCGGGTACACAACTTCTTCCATGTGTCACCACTACGGAGGTACATGCATGATCCATCGCATGTTATCGACTGAGGCAAGCTGGACATCGATGATGGAGAAACCTCTGTAGAGTACTCAGTGGAGATCGAGGATCAACAGGAGAAGATCCTTCGTGGACGAGATATTCCCTTGGTAGGTGTCCAGTGGTAGCACAGAAATCTCCAGGAGAGCACGTGGGAGCGGGAGGCTCAGATTCGCGTGCAGTACCCATGTCTTTTTGAGTAGCCCTTGTTTTGGCTTTTTGGGGACATAAAATCCCTAAGGTGGGAGTGATGTAATGTCCTGGATTTTTCCATGTATTATTTTAATATTATATGTGAATTAATTCAAGACCACGCTCTGAGACGGCGTGTAGTTCTGAGGCCCAGTGAGCCCAGAACAAATGTTTGAATTTGATTTAATAATTCAATTACGCACACGTGCGATTTTCCTGAAAAAGTGGAATAACTCACAAAAGGGTTCTTAGATCAGAAATCTGAGGGCACCATTGTGTTCCGAACATTGTTGTTACCTTAGGCGAGGCCTAACTTTGACCGACGCAGGTCAGTGGTGAAATTTGGTTTTCGGACGTAACCATAATAAAATATTTAAATTAAAATAATTTATTTAAATCCTTGTTGAAACGAAATATTTTATTCTTTTAAATAGAGATTTTATAGAGAGGGTCAAGGTTACAATTCCCCTAACTTTGATTTTCTCTAGAGAGATCTGGAGAAGACCTCCCAACGCAAAGACGACGTTCCTGATGATTTTCGCCGGCGAAGACGACACGACAACCAGATCATCGCCAACGAACGCCGCAGATCCAGTTAGGATGTTTAAATTTTGATTTCTTCCCCGTTTTTTATTTCCACGACGAACGCGGACTAATCCACGAACAGATTAGCTCGCATATCGATCTTTCTTGTGGGATGGTCTTTTGTAGGAATCGTGGGGATTTGATTCTTGAAATTATTTTGGTTTCATTCATCCTCCTAACTGTGACGGACCAAGATTGACACAATCAAGGATCGAGGTTCGTCCCTCTCGATTTGTTGTGTTCTTCTTCCCCAAATTCTCGCGTTCTTCACTGCGTTCTACGCGTTATTCGCGAGGATATGAATGAGGGATTGTTGTGAACCCGTTGTGAAATTCAATGATCCTGAATTGAAGATCTGGCATTGGTACAAACCTACGGAGGTGCCACTGTGATGGCGACAGACGGATCGAAGCTGATTGGAAGATATCGTTCTTCGAACGATTTCCGCACGGGTGACCGGAATCGAATTTCGGAGCCGATCGAAGGCCCAAAACCCATGGGTTCAACATCACGACAACGAAGAGACACATGAACTTGAGTTTCGTGGAAAATGGAAATGATAAACATGATCTGGAGAATCGGCCGGGGCGCAAGGAAGAAGACAATGCTTCTGGAAAAATTCTGACTACACACCGTGTAGTATGGGATACCCGGAGTCTGTTCGTCGGCAGGATTACATGCCATGTACATCGAGAGTACATGGACATGGTCAGGGTAAACGGCCAAGGACATACCGTGTATACCCCTCCCCGGTCAGACACGGCCAGATACATGAGATACCCCTTGTACGAGTACACAGGCAGGTGACACAGACACGGGCATAGACTATGTACGGACACATGGCCTGCGTACATGGAGTGAGCCCCAGGTGCTCGGACATGGCGTGTACTTATTCTACACGTCATGTAGTTTCTTTCTATCTGACAAGCCGAATGATATGGTCCGGTTACATGGGCAGTACCAAGGGTCAAGGAACATGGCGTGTACTTTTCTACAAGCCGTGTAGTTTGGTTTTACACAGCTTGAACGAATGACACGATCCGTTTACACTGGTAGAACCTGGAGTCAAGGAACACGGCGTGTAACCATACTACACACCATGTAACCTATCTTAAATGGCTTAAGCCACTTGTCTTCTATGACTTGGACTATCTTTTCTTAGGGTCTATACCCTTGGTCTTTCTTTTGAGGGTTTCAGGAATGATTTCCTACATACAGAAGTATGATTCCTTCAGTAGGACCTGCTGAATAGAGTTGTTGGAATCCCCTCTATGAGACTTAGAAATGGATAATCTATTCATCCCTGGAACCCTAGGTAGATATCTTGGTATCGACGTGACCAACTTTACCTGGGCACCGATCCCCTTCTTAGTGGATTAGCTCAGACCAAGTTGTCGGAATCACCCCATGACTTGGTTGTGATCCTCATCTGAGCATCATGTTCTCAAAGTACTTGTAGAGTGTGTTCTCCTGGAGTGAGTACTTCGTATCTCTCTCTCCTAAGACCAAGTAGTGTGTTCTCCTTGTTATGTGCTTAGTGGACTCTTTGAGTTGGATCTTAGTGGTGGTTTCACGATAGTCGATCGTGTATGAGTATATCTAGATATTCTTATTATATGTTCAGTAGACATATACTGTGTAGAGCTGACTGTATCTTATTTTGTGGTATTTTTACCTTGTTGTATTTCCTTTGGGGTATCGGGGTGTCCTAATGGGTATTGTTATACTCACCCCTTCATGGGCTTTTCCTGCACGTGTCGTGTCTTGTGCAGACAAGCGAACCTTTGACATGATTCTAGGTGGACCAGGGCCGGACAACGCTCAGTGAGATCAGGCGGGCCGAGGTGTGTTTCGATGGCTACAGGTTGCAGTCCCAGTACCTTTTCTTACTGGTTGGACTTTTTTACAGACTTTCTTTTTGGTGGGATTGTACTTTTGGCCCAGGGTTTTACTTTCTTGTACTTTACTTTACCATCATACTCTATTGGTTGGGTTTTAGTGTATGCATTCATATTTTCCTTTTAGTATTTTTTACTTTTCAGATTTGTGGGATTGGAGATGTGTGTGCCTGTATACATGTTTATAGGCAATGCCTCCCATGTTAGTAGCATGCCCACTCGGTGCTAGTCACCATCCCCTAGCCTATTGGAGGCGGGCTTGGGGAGTTACGGCTTGGGCCCCACTGGGACGCGTCATGACAGCTATCTCGGTCAATTCCTCCTATAGCATTAGGTATACCACAGTCTCTCTGAGGAAGCTCACTCAGTCAATTCCTCCTCTAGCCTGGGAAGGTTCTTAAAAAGATTCAAAAAAAGTAATAATCTCTGAGGAAGCTCACTCATTCTACCCTCCTATTGTCTATAACGTCTAAGACTCATTGGGACGCTCACTTAGTCTATCCCTTATAGTCTCTAGCACCAGGTTCTCTCAGTCCCGTGCCGGTCAGTGAATAATAATTCTATAAAGCCAAATTACACCTATAGAGCTGCTTGGATAACCAGTCTACATGGAAACAAACATGTTATGAATTTCATTCCAACCTATAATCACAAGGCATGGAAATAGGTGTAACAGCCAAAGGCAAACAAGACCCCTAAAATGTTGTAAATAGAACAAAGCATTGTAAAAACATCCAAGCACAACATAGTATCCTATAACATGATCAATTTACCTCTACTCAAGCATACAAGCAGGGTAGGAAAACAACAAGGGAAGGACAGTAAACACGTAATACCCCGTTCACAGGTATTGGTGTAATTTGCGCATAAAACTCAAGGACTTTGAACGGTAAGGCACAAACCACCTACCTCAATCCTAGGAGATCAATATACTTGAACCACAATGACTGATTCTCCATTGAACGTCGTAGATCTGAGAAAATGCCCAAAATTCTCAACCCATGATATCTTGAGATGGAGGAGGAATTGGAAAACAAGGCTCAAGCAGAAGGGAGAACTCACCGCTCTGATTCTAAAGGAATTGACAGTGCTTGAATCAGAGAACAGACGGAGGAACGGTGACTCATTGAAGATCCGTGGATTCCCGGTGTGCTCGGACGAACAAGACCTAGAAGAATACGTTTATCGCGATCAAGTGCAACCCCCGATTCGTTTAATGAAAAAAAGAAAGTACACAATGTGTATTTCTATCATACACGGCATGTACTAGGTCTTTCCGTACTCTGCCAAAAATGGCCTCCACATCACCCCTACACACCATTTGTGTGGCCCAGACATGACCATAACACGACTTCGAGCAGGAAAAGAGTACATGACATGTACACAGAAAGTAAACAGCATGTACTTCAAAAGTTTCCAGAAACTTCTTTTTTTCCAAAAACTATAGAAAAAAGGAAGACATACATGAAACGAAGATCCGAGTTCTTACAAAAGATGATCTACTTAATTTCTTAAGGAACATTAAGTACTTACGGGTTGATTGACACCACCAATGATACTACCACTAGAATGATTCTTTAGAAACGACTGATTGGGGTTTTGTAAAACCTGTTCATCAACATAGGGTAAGAAATCATCTGGGGTAAATGTTTCAGGAGTATTTTCTTAAGAATTTTCCTTATCAGAAGAATCTTCTATCATAGGTTAATAATTAGTTTTTGAAAACACATCTGAGGATGTAGGTTGGGGTTGTTTAAAAACAAAAGGATAGGTTTCATCAAATTTAACATGTACTGTCTCTTCAATAGTACAAGTATTTTTATTGAAAACTCTATAAGCCTTAGAGTTTGTGTTGTATCCTAAGAAAATTCCTTCATCAGATTTTGGTGCGAATTTATGAAGATTATCATTAGTATTTAGAATGAATACCTTTCAACCAAAACCTTAAAGTAGGAAAGTCTATGTTTTATACCATTATATAACTCGTAAGAATTTTTATTAAGAAAAGGTCTAATCGAAACTTGATTTTTAGTATAACAAGAAGTACTTATGGCTTCAGCCCAAATATTTTTGGCAACAGAATACTCACCCAACAGGGTTCGAGTTATCTCTTT
The DNA here is from genome assembly GCA_963277665.1 of Viscum album. Taxonomy (NCBI): domain Eukaryota; kingdom Viridiplantae; phylum Streptophyta; class Magnoliopsida; order Santalales; family Viscaceae; genus Viscum; species Viscum album. The sequence goes on along the minus strand of OY728157.1, from coordinate 374,710,586 downwards.
AAGAATTTTATTTCTTCTTTCAACAACACCATTCTGTTGAGGTGTTCTGGGTGCTGAAAAGTTGTGAGTTAAACCTTTTATACTATAAATGGTTTCAAATTAGGAATTTTGTGATTCTCCTCCATGATCACTTTGAATAGTTTTCAATGTAAGTTTTTTCTCATTTTTAACATGGTCTCTAAAGATTTTGAAATAAGAAAAAGCTTCAGACTTCTTTGCTAGAAAATAGACCCACATAAATCTAGTATAATCATCAACCAAGACAAATACATAATACTTTCCCCCAATGCTTCCAGTTTGTGTTGGACCAAAAAGATCCATATTCACTAGCTGTAATGAATCTGTGGTTGATACATCACCAATGGATTTAAAAATGGATTTATGTTTCTTACCATATTGAAAAGGTTCACAAAATTTTGAAGAATCCAATCTATGGTCCGGTAGATCCTTAACCAAGCCTTTCTTAGAAATTTTGCATATGTTCATAAGGTTACAGTGTCCTAACCATCTATGCCACAACCAAGAATGATCTTCCATTTCACTAAGGCAAGGTCATTCATGGCAACTATGGTCTTCTATGTTTATTGTGTAAACATTATCTTGTCTATTAGCAGAAAGAATAAATTATCCCTTGGAATTGTGTAATAAGCACTTATCATTCCTAAAATTCACAAGATAGCTTTCATCACATAATTGACTTATGCTGATGAGGTTTTTATTGAGACCTTTAACAAATAAAACATTTGAAATCAAAGTTTTTCCAAGAAGAACGATGTTACCTATACCAATAATTTCTCCCTGAGTTTTATCCCCAAAAGTTGGTTTTCCTCCTTTCATCATGATAATATTTTCAAAATAGTTTTTATTACCTGTCATATACCGGGAACATCCAATATCCATGTACCATGTATTATTGTTGGTACTTTACCTATTTTCCGGTAAATAATAAAAAAATCTAGGTTTTCAGAATCCAGACTTGCTTGGATCCGGAAATCATAGAATGTAAAATTTTTGGAACCCACATCTTTTAAAAAAAATAAGCTTTATGGAATCCTAAAGACTAGGTTTTATTTAGAGAACAATTACTTTCCCTATGACCACCACATTGACACTTAGTAAATAAGGGGGAACTTTGAGGAACAAAGTAATTGTTGTTAAAAATAGTTTAGAACTTCTATAACTAAAATAAGAAGTATTCCTTTGAGGTCGGATTTGTGAATACATTTTATAAAAATTTTCTTTACCTAGGGTAAAGTTTGACAAAAACATCCTCAAGGAGAATATTTCAGATTTGAGTTTTATAACTAAGTAATTTTCTTAAAAAACATTTTAACTAGAGCTAGGCTCGAAAACATTTTTCTTAGAAATTACATATTCTAGATCTTTAGAAATTTTATTTTTCTTAGAAATTACTTCCTCAAGATTTTTTTTGAAATACATTTGAAATCATTATTTTTCTTATCAAGAGCTTTAGAAAGATATGATATTTACTTAGTAAGAATAGTATTCCCATAATTTTCCTTATCATGTTTTTTCATGAGTTTTGAATTCTTATTCTCAAGGAGTTTGGAAAACCTAGAAACTTCTTCATAAGTTGGTAAAGTGTTATCTTCATCAGAAGAAGATTCTTCATCCGAAGAGTTATAATATTTACTATCATTAGAATTTAAAGAACCATTGGTCACTAATTCAGCATTGTGTACCTTAGCCATCAAGAAATGATTATCAATAGGTAGCCTGGCTAAAAGACCATGATTATTCTGTCCAGAAGATTCATAATCTGAAGATTCATCTGAAGAATCTCCACCACTGGCACTCCATGCGTCTTTGGATTTCAAAACTTTCTTAGCTTTGGACTTGTAATACTTCTTTCTATTTTTCATAGAATGCCTTTCCTTTCTTTATTTTATCTTGAGCATAGGGAAACCAGGTTTTATGTGTCCTGCTCTATTGCATTCATAGAATGTAACTTCAGAATCTTTCATGCCTTTCCTTTCTTTCTTCTTGTATTTGGATTGAAAGTTCCTATGTCCTGTTATCTTGTGTATCCTTCGAGGGATATTTGAAAATTCATTTTCTGAGGATTTACTTCCACTAGATTCAGAATGGATAAAAAATTTCTTAGATTTGGATATAGTAACTCTCTCAGGAGTCTTGGATTTCATATGATTGGAAGTAGTAGTAAAAGCTACACTACCATTTCCATTCTTCTTCTTCACAATATCAACATCTCTCTTCATTCTAGTCTTATGTTTAAGAAGAGTTCCAAACAGCTCATCAAGGGTAATCTGAGTGACCTTTATATTTTCATCAATTATAGTCCTTTTATATTCCCACTCATTTGGCATGATGTCGATGATCTTATAAATAAGGGCTTCATCATCTAATCCTTTTTCACCCATTGATTATAAACTATTCAAAATAGTCATTAATATCTATTGCACTTTGCATATGGATTGACCATAAGGAAAACTAAAACCATGATATTTAGATCTAATAATGGCTCTTCTGGTCTCAAATACTTTTGAAGTTCCAAAGTGAGTAACTTCTAGTTTCATCCATATAGAATTTCCTTCTTCACAAGATGAAATTTGGCTATATATATTTCTAGTCATTGAATAATGTAACGTATTTAGTACCTTATAATTGAGTTTATATTCATGATTTTCTTAATTTGTAAAGGCACTTACTTCTTTATCTAGAATTTTGTATCCACCGGTAAGCATAACAAAATTTTCAACCCCAGTGTTGATAATGAAAGTCTTCATGAAATCTCTCCAATATTTGTAATCATTACCATCAAATATAGGTGTTCTGGTCAGATTGAGATTGTCTATGGAACCAAAATTTATTCCTACCATTCTTAAGAAAAGTCTTTCCACAAAAACTTGTTAGTAGAAAAAGTTTGTTAATAAGAAAAATATTCTAATCAAAAAAATATAGAGTAAAAGTATCTCTACAGAAAAGTAAATCCGAACTATGAGTCTGAAAAACAGATTCCAAAAAAAATATGAATCTGGAAGTGTGAATATGAATATGTGAATCCGAAAATTTTATTCCGAGAACTAATTCTCTTCTAAATCTAATCATGAGATCAATTCAGATTGAACCAAATCCTCTAATACCAATTGTTTGGATGGCATGTCTGAGTATGATATACTCTATAATACCAAACGTAGGATCGAAATAAGAATGAGTTTCTTAGATACAAGATGGGGGGTGGGTGAATGGTACATTTTAAAAATTTCTTTGGAACTTTTAAAGATGGTCATGTTTAACAAGGTTAAAAAGATAATTCATACGACCTCTATAAGTTCTAATCCCTTGCTAAATTCCAGAAAAGTGATTCTAGAAATGGAACGTAACTAATGTTTACAAAGATGAATATTCTACCTTAAAGCGTATAGAATCTAACTATATTAGAGTACAGGAGTAAAGAAGTACAAGATAGTTATACTTTCCTTAACAAAACAAAATGCAGTGAAAAAAATTGTAACAAAACAAGTAACAAGTAATAAGTCTTTTAACCCAAAGAGAAGGGTATCCAACAACCTTGGATAAAGGTCCCTTGATTTATACTTTCATGAAAGTCTATCTTACCCACACCAGGGTAAGCCCTCGATACGATGATTGGAGTTTATCTTGCTATCCCCGCAAGCCCTCAACTATCAGGTAGTCTGCACCTCTATCTTCCTCAGCAAGGATGCTCTCAACTTCAAGGTGTTGGAACCTCTGTCTTCCTATCCCCGGAAGCCCTCGATTGTATACAACAACTATCGGAGTCGCACGAAGAAAATCTGCACAAGGAAAAGTTTGAACAAGCTATTATAACTTTCTGCACGAATCTTGAGAGTTGATAAGAGACTCTATCTCTAGAAATCACTTCAACAACATGTAGACACAGATGTCAAAGTTCAGTCGTGAAGTTGTAAGATCTTTTCAAATGAGCTCCTATTTATAGGCACAAATGTAACGGTTGACTCCCTCCTCAAACGGTCATATTTTTCTTTGAATTTCGGAGGGACCTGTACATGTGTCACTCAAACAACGGACAATTGACAACTGAAGGCACAAAATCATTTTATAAACGAACAAGTGAAAGCATAAGTAAAACTGATATTCGGAATGGAAAAAATGAAAGTTTGGAATGATGAAAGTTAAAGTTCAGAGTCTAACCAGAAAATGAATTTGGAGTCTATAATACAAGGACATTTAGATTCTGTTTTTCTAAGGAATTCGTAATGAGAATTCATAACAAGAATTTTTCATCAGAATTCGTAATGAGAATTCGTAATCAGAATTCTTCATCAGAATTCGTAATGAGAATTCGTAATTAGAATTCATCTTTAGAATTTGTAATGAGAATTCAAAATCAGAACTTGTCATCAGAATTTGTAATGAGAATTTGTAATCAGAATTCATCATCAGAATTCGTAATGAGAATTCGTAATTAGAATTCATCATCATAATTCATAATGAGAATTCATAATTAGAATTCATCATCAGAATTCGTTGTTATAACTTTATATAAGTTCTTAATCAGAATTCAGAGTTGAACTTCATAAAAGTTCATAACAGGGAATTCAGAGTAGAACTTCATAAAAGTTCGTAATAAGAATTCAGATCCTAAAACAGAATGCTTCATATCTAAGTCTTATACAATTCTGAGGTTTTAGATATGAATCCGATTTTTTTACTTAAGAAAAATATTGATATGAAAAATGAAAACAAGGTAGGGGTAAATTTCATTTGGGAAGAATAGTTTCATTATGGGGATAAAGAATGGGTAAAAAGTGTTTTGCCTTGAAATAAGGTGTTTTTTATTTTCAAAATAAGAGGAATGATCAAGTCATAAGAAAATCTTGATGACTTATCAATCTCCCCCTTATATAAAGGAATGGAAAAGTCATAAGGAAAAACATATTAACTCAACAACCAGAATATCTCTCATCCATAGAACCAAGCAAGCCGTGGTGATTCATGGAATAACATAACTCCTCAACCAAATAAATCTCAAAAAGTGGGAAATTGAGAAAAGTGTCTAGGGTAATAAATTATAAGGAGAATAGAAAGTGATCATGGATGATAAATCTAGACCTTTTTTGGTGAGAGGTACAATTCATTTGAATTAAACCCTTATTCAAACATTATTTGATATGGTCATGGCCCATTCATTTTTTGATTCTTGTACTATTAATATTCCTTGATTACAAGTTGATTTGATGACTTTTATTTTAAATCTCCAATCACATTTTGGAAAAAAATAAATTTAAATCATTGAAATGTTCAACATTTTTGACATAAATCCATTGGAATATGTTTTATATGATTTCTTTATGATAGATATGGATTTATATTACTTGATTCTATGAATTGTTTGTATGAAAAAAATTTGAAACCCATAATTATTTTTATACAAAATAGGTGAGTTTAAAGTATTTTAATGGCGTTAGGATTATATTTAACATAGGATGGGATATGGATACATGTAGAGAAAGACCCTTAGTACTAGTGGTTGGAACTATCTCTTACCATTTGACAAAAGATTCATTAGAATTAGTATATGAGATCAAAAGTAGATATTTTACAACCATAGGGGACCGGTTCCTGGATGTTTTTCCTAAAATTTTCGTAGAGTTTCCACCCAAAAGGGAAATGGATTGTATGATTGATCTTTTATCAGAGGCTAGTCCTGTTTCATTTCTATCTTATCGGATGACATTGGTTGAATTGATGGAATTTAAGGATCAATTGAAAAAGTTGGAAAGTAAATAGTTCATCTAACTGAGTACATATCCATAGAAACGATTGGTTATTAATATAAATAAGGAATATGGAACTATTTTTATTTTATTGATTATTGTAATCTTAACCAAGTTACGATAAATAATAAATATCCTATTCTAGGAATTAATGACCTTTTCGATAAATTTAGAGGTAACTTGTGGTTATCTAAAATTGACTTAGATTTTTGAGGTCACCAATTGTGGCTTTGGAAAGAGGATATTTCGAAGATAGGTTTTAGAAGTAGATATGTCCATTATGATTTCGTTTTTATCCTATTTGGGATTAAAAATTCACTAGCTATATTAATGGAATTGATGAATCAGATATTTAAAAGGTATTTGGATTCCTTTGTGGGGGGTTTTTTGTATGATATAATGGTTTATTCAACAACAATGGTAGATCTTGAGTAACACATTGCTATAGTTCTTGGCATCTTGTAGGAGAATTGTTTGTATTCCTGGTTATTAAAGTGTGATTTCAATATATAAGAGGTACATTTACTTGGAAATTTGATTTTTGGAAAAGGAGTTCTTATGGAACTTGAAAAGATATATTCTATTATCTCTTGGAAACTACCTAAGAGTGTCTTTGAGATATATTGTTTTGTGGGCTTAGCAAGACACTGTAGACATTTTGTACATGACTTTACACATTGGGAATCACCGATGAAAACATTAATGAGGAAAGGCGTTCCATTCCAATTGAACAAGAAATGTCTGAAATGATTTCAAGATCTCAAGGTTAGACTTACACCAAAACCAATTATCATGTTTGAAAAATCTAGACATGTCAATATAGTCTATTGTGATGCATTGGGACCGGGGTTGGGAAGTTTTCTCATGCTAGAAGATCATATTTTTTCTTTTGGTTCATGGGAGTTATGGTTTCATGAGAAGAACTACCAAACAAATTTTTTTGAATTATTTATTTTATTATAATATTTGAAGACCCCACATTATAATATTTTTGGTGAGAAATTAACAATGTTTACTGATGAAAAAATTTTGAAACAAATTTTATCCCAAAGAGATTTGAATCTATGGAAAAGAATAAAGATGAAATACATTAAAATGATTAAATTAAACTTGATGTATACCCTAGGTAATGTCAATTATGTGGTGGATGAATTAAACAAGAAGTTATATAACTTGTTAGAAAAATAATATTTGGGTTAGTAGAAGTTGACACTGGTCATAATAAACATGACCCTAAACTGTATCAACTAGGGTGATGTTTTTGTTTTCATCCAAGTTTTGTATGTTTCTAATTTGGTTTAACAAGTGAAAGAGGCTCAAAGATCCATTCTAGTATGTGTTTCTATAAGCTTAAAACTCAATAGTGGGTAGACTGGTGAAGGATAGTAGTTAGACGAGAGATCAATTTTAAGGTTTAGAGATAAGATCGTGGTACCTTGGGTTTTCCAAAACAACTTTTTAATCCTTACCACCATTCAAAATGGGATACTCAACCTATCACTCAAAATATGTATAAAGTTATTATGACATTGTTTTTTTGATTTTGAATGAAAAGGGATGTGGTAGGGTTTGTTTTGAGATTCCTCACATATCAGCTGGTTATGGAGGAACACCAATGACCAATAGTTATGTTGCAGTCTATAACAATTACCATTTGGAAATGGAGGAAGATAAGTAGGGATTTTGTGATAAGTATCCCAAGGATGGTTTAGAAATGACTTCATATGGGTAATTGTGGATCATCTTACGAAGTTGGCTCATTTTATCCCAATTCTTGAATCCTATATAGTAGAGGAATTGTCCAAAATATATACCTGAGAAGTTTTTATGAGGAATGGAATTCTAGTTTTGATTATATATAACCAAGACCCTCGGTACACATCTCATTTTTGGAAGCCCTTAAGGTAATACCTTGAGACTCAGTTGACTACGATCATAGAAAATCATCCTCAAATTGATGGAAAGTATGATCAGATGATCTAAACATTATGGTATATGTTTAGGAATTTTTATTTAATTTGCATGTCCCATGGGAGGATCACATACTATTAGTGGAGTTATTGTATAATAATAGTTATCAAGCATCAATACATATGGCCCCTTTTTGAAGCACTATATGGGATTTTGTATCATTCTAGAAATATTTTGGTGGAAATGGGTTAGAATTTACTATTTTGACCAAGCCTTGTCTAAGAGACAATAGAGAAGATTCAGTTTATCAAAAATAGGATGGAGATTACCCAAATTAATAAGAAATCATATGTCGATCACCATTGCTAACTTTTTTCATTTTAGGTGACATATATTTTGTTTTTAAGAATCTATCCAAGGCTCGAGCATTGGTTTTTTTGATATATAGGTAATGTTATGTAATCTATATATAATCTCTTCTTAGATACATAAACATGTTGGTGAGGTTGAATACTGGTTGTATTTACTACCAAGTTTCAGATAAGTGCATAATGTATTTCATTCATATCATGTGAAGAAGTATCATCCTGATCCAGACTATGTGATTCAATGAGATCATGATGACCTAGATTCAAATTCTATGTTAGTAAATATTTATATATAGATTGTCGATAGTAAACAAAAATTATTTTATTGGAAAAATATTGGTCTATTGTAGGTTTTATGGAAACAAGGTTATATTATATATGAAAAGTGGGAACTTGAAAAGGAAACGATGGAGAAATGGAAAGAACTCTTCAAGGATAACTTTGGTATTCAAATTTTTTGGATGATAATTAAAATGGTGGGGAGAATTTAGCACCTCCATTTTTAGGTACTTAAAATTTTTTATATAGTATAAGTATATATAATGATGAATTTATGTTTCAGGAGGTTTAGAGGAGTTTTGACATCCTTTAGAGGCCTTTCTGGCGGGGAATGACTTGAGAACAGTAAGTTGAAAACATTAAACAACTCTAGGAAAAGTGAAAGGGGGAAATAGAGGTCACTGGGTAGGCACATGGTTGGCACATGGTTTGGCGAAGCCGTGTTTATTCCTAGAAGAAAATGTGGACTTTTAGATAGTTTAAAAACACATGGTTGGTGCACATTTTTTATAATCCCATTATCCAACCATGCGAGGTGTGGTTTGAGGTAGTAAATCTTACACATTTAGTGCACAATTTGTTTAATCATGCTCCCTAACCATGCATCTTGTTTTTTCAAATACAAAAATTTTGGATATAATTCAATATATCCTCTTAATCAACCACTTCCCCTAATACTCCCATAACACGAATTCAGTTTCCTCCCATTCCTTATAGATTAAATTAAATTTGATATGGGAGAATGTTTTAGGTGATTTAAAGTCCATTGGAGATGTACATTCATCTGTATGTGCTCATTCTTCATCACATTCCTTAAATATTATTTCATCCTCTCTTTCTCGAAACCTTATATCTAATATTATAGGTATAAATCTAGGTTCTTTTTTGGATTTATGGATGATATCTTATTGAATTTGTTTAAGGTAATGTGATATATTTTTGAATATAGATGATCTAATAAGGGTCGGTGAAGATGATTTATTTTTATTTGTTTTCACCAAAGTTTGAGAGGTATGTGGCTTCTCTATCAATTCCAATTGATCATAACTTGAAGGTTTATTTTAAATTAATGTTTTTCATTAATTAAATTGTTATATTTATCTGTTATTTTTAATGTAAAACCTATTTAGTTATGGTTTTTGTGAAATGGTGGAAATTGGATGGTTTGGAGGAAAACCAACTATGATGTAAAGTTTAGAATGTCGATTTTAAAATGATGGTCTTGATTTGATAAATGGAAAATGGTTTGTAGAATTTATTTTAAATAAAGAAAATTTTTATAAGAAATGTATTGAAATGGATTTTGTCATACATAGTTGGAATGTGTTCATGTGCATTTAGTATGGATAAGGGTGTGAAGTTCCTCCCATAAAAATTGGATGGAAAAGGGAATGAATTTTACCCTATCAAAATGGTTCATTGAGTGACATCATGAAAAATGGATTAATCACAACTCATGCATATATGGAGGTCCATGATTGACATGTATGTGTGGATTTAGGTATCTATGGAAATGGAATGGTAATACCAAAAGTGATAATAAAGGTCTTTGAATTATTATTTTTTTTTCCCCGAAAATTTATTTGGTTTTGATAAAAACTATGATAAATTGTTTTAAACTATTTTATATAAATTTTCAAATTAGTTTCTTCCTAGTGTAATGAGATGGGAAGTCATTGGGGGAAATCCTACTCAGTTTTGAATCACCCCCTGCTTGGGAACTATTGTGCATTTATAGATGAAATCTATTGAGACAAAGGTAAAAGAAAGGTATATCAGCTCTTTAGTGATGCTTCATGATTGATTTGATTGGGAATAGGGATTTGGATCTTGTAGAAGTTTAATAGTTTGTGTTTTGTTTCTTTGGATTTGGTTATCTTTTGGTTACTTTAGTTATATCACATTGAATTCATCTTGTACACTGATATAGAAGTTGGGTTTTTTTTTGGTTTGGTTTGGTTTTTTTGGAGTTTTAGGGGTACATTTTACTCATGTATCATTTAGAGGTTTGGTTGTTATGGTCACCTTATTCTAGTTGTTTTATATTCAAATAGAAAATCATCCCCCAACTTGTTTTGTAATCCCTTTTCATTTATAGCTAGCCTTTTTTGTCTTTTGTATGTCACGTAGATCTAGTAACACGCACCATATCTTCCCAAGAATATGGGTGAGTGATGGGATGTTACATGACCTAATATCTCTTCTCTCTAGAAATCACTTCAAGGATATATAATAGATGAGATTGATTTTCCATAAAGAGTTAAAGTATATATTTCTATGAAATCAATTGACCAAGTGACTGAAGAAATGTTTGTCCAAATCATACCAACAATATTGAGGACACGGTGGGAAAAAATGACATAACTCCTATAGGATATATCCATATAGATCCTCTAGAAATTAATGTGGAATATAATAAACTAACCAGAAATTTAGTCTGTGAGACTAGAGTTAGTAGTGATTGAAGGTGAGATGTATGGTAGAAAATTTTCTTATCATCCATCTGATCCTATAACTTTTTCTACTTCTTCAATATCCTTTCTGACTAAAGAATATTTGAATTAGTCCAAACCATATTTTATGGGTATTTTGAAAGAGTTATTAATTAGTTTTGGAAACATAGTGAAACAGATTATAGAAGAGGACATCTTTAGGATAATTACTCTTTTTAAATATCATTTCAATATAAACATCATCTCAAAATGGATCTTATGAAAAATGATATTGATGATATTTAGCTTAGTTTGTTGATATGTGGGAAGATATTTAGGTTATTATGTTGATGTTTAACCATTTATTTTTGAATGAAATTTTTCATCCCTCTAATTCTTCTCCTCCTCCTGTATATTATTTATTTCTCCCTTCTACCCATTTAAAGTTTTTATTAATTAATATCACATTAAAAAAATTATAAAATATGATTTGAAAGTAATATAGGATTAGTTTAAGAAAACTAAAGATATATTGTTTTATAGATTTCAAAAACATGGAGAAAATACCATAGAGATGGTTTGAAAAGATGAAAAGTATGTTGATAGAGATAGAGAAACTATCCAAGGGTACATTTATTTATTACATAGAAATAGTTTAACTAAATATTATTTGATGACAATGTTCAGATCCTTGGATAGTGATATCAGAATGTGTTCTCTAAATCAGGCCTATAAATATCAGGTGGAGAAGCTAAAGGTGATTTATCAACTTATAGAAGCCTTTTTAGAAAAAAAGTAAGATTAAATTTAGGATATAGATAATAGTTCAAGATCCAGGTAAGAATTCACTATACTCATTGATCCATACCTTTATACAAATAACACTACAATTTTGTCACCTTTGAAATCATATATTTCTTAAGCCCCTCATCCTACCACATCATATAAAAAACCTTTAGGATTATCCCATACACATTTTATATAGTATCTTTTCCCAGTATCAAGGTGTGTGGTTATTCAAGAACTTTCTTCCACCTCTCCCCCAAAACCCAACCCTAGATCCTCAGCCTATATAGTCAAAGCATGGAATCACATTATACCTTCTGTTATTATAGATGTGTTTGATTATGATTCCTAGTGGAGTAACTAATAGGAAATCTATTTGTAATCATTTTTTATTATTAGAAATGAAATACTTAGTCATGATTCATGTCTTTCAATTTTTTCCCTTAATCTCTTTATTTTTTCATATGATGTAACCTTTTTTAATAGTTTCAAAAGGGTAAGAAATTTATGAAGTTTTAATTCATTTTATATATATACGTTGATTTGTTATCATAAAAAATGGGTAGATTGTTGGGGTAGTCTAGAATATCATTATTTTAATTTTTGAAAATTACATTTCTTATGTTATTAAAGAATTTTTTATTTTATGATAGTACATTGATTTTCTTGCCAGAGCTATGAAAATTTCTATGTCTTGAAGTGAACATATGAAGACACTGCATAAAATTTACTAAACTTAGAAATACAAGTTACCAAATTAATAACCTAGTAACCATGAATCATATGAGAAAATTTTATCTATGTCTTGAACTAATTTCATAATGAGTTCAAGTGACTACAGGAATAAATAAAGTGACCACATGAATAAATGAAGTGATTATATGAAGAAATGAAGTGACAAAATGAAGAAATTAAATCACAGCAAGAAGAAATAAAGTGACTGTTTGAGGAATTCAAGTGACTATATCTAGTGATAATGGAAACATGACTGTAAGAGAAAGTGGCTGCAAGTCAATTGACCATGAGGAAGTTTCCGAAAATCCATGTGACTGAAAAAAGTACCTACAATATTGAGTAATCATGATTGAGTATGTCTAAGTGACTATTTATAACATAATTATTTTGGAATGTTTAAATATAAAATAACTATATTTTGAAGTATTTATTAAAGGGTGAGAGTATTTGAGGTTGCAAAATTAGAATTAAGAGAATGAGGGTTAGTTTAAAAATATCATTCAATTACTAATTGGATAAGGTTATATCTTTGTGAAGATGATCCACTTATGGATTATAGTTTGCTATAGTAGAGATATAGTGAAATAGATATTTTAAAAAGCTTAATATGATATAATACATCATTTAACACTTCCACAACACTCTGTTTCTACCCTCTTAATGTAACAATTGGTTGAAGATTTTTCATGTATAGATTTATGTAAAATTGATCAACTGAAGATTGTTAGATTGACATTCTAAAAACCTTAACTCTTTCTATATTTCTCACTCTCTATTTTATATTACCTTTAGATATATTTTCATTAGTTTTTATATTCATTAACACATGATATAATACTATTTTAAAGATTACTAGAAACCATATATTTTATTCTTTCACTCCCATTATCCCATGTAGAATTATGGATGAGGCTATGTGAAGCCTAGAATGCCTATCTGCAGATTAAAGGTAGTGGATCATGTTTATTGTTTAATAAAATTACTGTCATCAGATTGTTTCTAAGTGGAGAGGACTAGGTATCAACTTGAGAGTAAACCCATTTTTTTATTCCATTATGGGTTTAATTCATTTTGTTTATTGTGTTACAAGAAAAAACCAACTTTAGTTTCAAATATATATAAAATCATTACTATTATAGTTTGATTTATTTAGTTTGTTGTATACTCTTTTAAAAGTGATTATCTTTATCTCAAAAATAAAAGTGATTTTTGAATTGTTTTTACTATGCTATGATTGATCCTTTGAGAAATCATTAGAAAACATTAAATTATATTCTTATAATATTTTTTATTTCTAGGTAGTTTTTATAAAAAACATGAAATTTTTTTAAAAACAAATTTTTAATTGAGAAATTAATTCACCCACTCTTAACTTATGAATGAGGATAATAAGTATATTTCTAAAAATATTATCTTTTAGTGAATAATGAAAAATACTTTTTGTATAATTATTATTGATTTTAGGATATTATTAGTATATAAGTATGAATTGGAAAGAAAGAAATCCATTTTTTTTAGAATTGATAAGTATTAATATGTGAATTCATAATTTTAAAAATATAATTCTTAAATTATAAATCAGTATTTTACATTTTATAACATAAGTTAAATTTTTTTAAAAATGGGTTTTAATAAATTATACATTTAGTTGTTAAAATTAGTTTTTAAAAATTTTATAAATTGATTAAAATAAATTTCATTTCAAATTTGGAATTATTAGTTTCAAATTATGCAATAATAGATATTTTTTTCATAAAGGATAAGTTACCGTAGGTAAAAACTACTTAGTATGGTAAAATCTAAAATTGTAAAAGTAAAAATCTAAGAATAAAAGACATTAAAAAAGTTCAAAAAATTTGTGGGAATGTGTTTTTGAGGAATTAATTTAAGTTTTAACTTCTTCTATACATTTTTTATCAATTATTTATCCTCATTTATTTATTGTTAAATCCCATTATTGAAATTTTTTAGGTATTTACCAAAATTCCATCCCTTCTCTCTTATAAAAGGGGATCTCCACTCCTCACTTCAACTCATATAAAAACCCCTTTATTCAGCCCAAAATCTACCAAAACATCTCCTATAAAATCCATGACATATTAATGAGGTTATGATATTATCAAAAGACCATCTGTCAAAGGTTTATCACCCTTTGAAAAGGAGATAATCCAAGAAGTGAGGAATTAGTTTTTAACCTCACTTTCTTTGTTCTATTTATTTATGTTATTTTATTCTTCCTCAAATTTATTTTAACCATATTATAATGATAAAATAAATTTCATCATTATATTTTTATGTTACTAAAATAATGGTACAATATTTTACCACCCACCCATTTTCTATTAACAAAAAATGTGAATCGTGTATTGTGTGGACTATCGCCTCCATGATGAAACATGTTCTATTTTACTTCACCACCATACAAGGATTTTATTAATAGGGATGTTAATTTATAATTATTATATTTTTGAATATTTTTTATTATTGAAATATAAACCATATTACTCATTTCTATTATTCTATGGAAGATGAAATCATCATCCATGCATACGTGTGGACTACTGCCTCCATGGAACAATCAGTTTATGTATTTCATCTCATCACCACCCTATATGGATATTCATGATAATTGTTTAAAATATATAAATAATATTTCTATGATAAAAATAATGTTCTATTAACAAAAATTTATTAATCCTATTAATTATACGAATAGTAAACAATTATTATATAATTAATCATCTTAAACAAGAAAACTAAGAGGAAAACAATTTATTCATACTATGAAACTGTTTCATATCAATCACTTATTCTCCTAATTCAATATAATTGTTACATATTACACTATTAAACACTAAATTATATCATTATTCAATTTTTATAATGACATTGCAACTTAATCACCACATAATATTCTATTAATCATGGTATGTTTATGTTTGAGTCGGTTTGACCACTTACTTGAATAATGATATGAAATTATATTATGGATTATTATGAAAACTTAATTAATATTATAATAAAGTAAAAATATGACAATATTTTTTTTCTAGAATGGAAACAACAATAATTAACTAATTGATTAACAAAACACCCTCTATTGGGGAAAAAACTCCAAAAAATGCTCATTAACGAGTTCAATTTCTATGATAAAACTAAAGTACTAATGAAAGGAAATATAGTATTTTTAGATATTTATAAATCATATTTGATAGAAACATTAATTATTTTTTTAAATATTAACTTCTGAATTAGAAAAAATACCGACAAGGATCTTATGAAACTAGTAAAAACCATTAAAATTACAAACACTCAATGTGAGAAAATATATAAAAATTAATAATATATATATGTATGGAATGATTATTAATTAGGATTATTTGTGGTTATAGTTATAAATAATTTTATTAGGTATTCAATTAAAAAACATAAATTTATTATTCAAGATGTTTTTACAATTACATAATGAATGAGGACCAAAGTAAGGGGTTTTATCTCAAATTGATCTCATTGAGACATATTTTGTATTATGCACATAAATATTAATTTTAACTAGTGTATATGTTTCTTAATTGATATTTTTTATTATAAAATACCCTTTATTCATGATATTTAATGTTCGATTTAAAGTTCTATCTCCTTCAATAGTTTTGATTTTAATGTCACTCAAACCATAAGGTTTCTATTCTGAGCCATATTTTTAAATTGAGACCTATCAAATATGATAAATAATATGGGAATTTTTATTATAAATTCATTAAATTATCAGAATAATTTTATTCTCCTTTGGTTATCATTAAAGATATTTGACTTCTATTTACATTTTTTTTAAATTGTATGTTTTATAATCTTTTAAAGCGATATGACTCTCAGTAAATTTACTTTAAAAATGGAATTAATTTTATGATAAAATCAACTTTTTTAGGTTATCCAAATATATATTTTAAAAATTGAAAAATTTCATCTTAAAAAACCTTGATCTTATTTGAAATTTTTTTAAAAGAAAATCACTTATTTTTTTTGTGGGGTTTTTTTGACAAAAAACAATATATGTTGACATTTTCATGTGAATATATATTTTCTACATATTTTTTATTTTATATAAAACTTCCTCTAAATATTTTCATTATTTATAGAATAAATTATTTTTCTCAATGTTTTATAAAACATTTCTTTTAAAATTACTTCAAAACTATCTTGTGTATTTCTTATTTCTAAATATATTTTTTTCTAAAATAATATAAAAACAGTTTTTTTTATCTAAGTCGACATCCCTTGAGACATATTACTCTTAATTGGTGATATTAATCCAATGGTATGATATACGTTCTTTATTTGGATGGGTTATGTGTTGATCTCATCTATCGAAGGAATAATACATCACTAAATTTTTCTTTCCTAATTTTTAGTGTCAAACCACAATATTTCATCCCCTTCCTTTCCTATATGAATACCCTATTCTTCATTCTTTTGATTGAAGTGTGTTCACCTAGATTCTATAAATTGAATAATTAGGGAAAATTATTTTCCTAATAGTATACCCTTTATTTATATATTGTAAATACCATATGCTTTATTATCCTGACTGAATGGTATTTACCTATAAATTTACTCAATTTCATTATATACGCATTTATTTTCCATGGGTTTAGAATTTTATATTTATTAATGTAATATTGAATGTTCTTGAAATGGATATGAAACCAATATTATTTCCTTGGGTTATTCATGATGTGTTGAATGAATCCTCTTTTATTTTCATGTATTCTTTATGATATAAAGAACAATTTTTTCATGTAGCAGTCATATGTATGGATAACTATTATTGGGGTCATATATTTCCCTAAAATTATTAGGTTATGGTTTTATACCACATGAGATGGTGAAATTTTGTATAAATGAGATGTGGGAAGCTTTCATAACAAGTTTTTCTGTGAATGAGATGCAAAAATCCTTTTTCACATGTCTATTAAGTGAATTAGATATTGGAATCTTTTTTCACATTTCTTTGGTGTAAACATAATACGAGAATATTTTTTCACAAGATTTTATATGTTTATGTACATTGTATATTTGATGGATGTTTTGTGATTTTATTCTTGTTATGATGACTATGTTATGCTCTCATGGATCATATTTGTTGACAAACACTTTTGATTCATGTATTATTTTATGTCAATATTTATTGCATGATTTAACACTTAAGACTCATTGGGTAATATATTATTATATATATATATTATAACCATATGTTTATCTCATACTAATTTTTGATTTTTTATTGTTGTCACTTATGTTTACCCTTACGGAGTATTTGAGATCAAGCAATACCAATTTTTCCATTTCCCCAGGTTATGAAGGAAGTAATATGTAAGATGTGTCTAGAAGGGTATACTAAGAGAAGAATTTGTAAGAGATGTTAAAGACTTGTTATAGATTAAAAAATTGTTTATATAGTGGGAAAATTTCCATTTGTTGGAAAATATATGAGTTTTGTTAGTTAATGTTTTTAAATAATTGTCTGAAAGCTTAAACCTAAAAGGTCTTGAGAATGTGTTGAAGTGAAATATTTTATTTATGTCATGAAATTACATGACGGTCATGTTTTGGGAGATTATCATATTTGGTATCAGATCATAGTTTAGATAAAAATATATATTAGGTTGATATCAATTATGGATAAATTTAGAGTTAGAGATGTGATAAATGTTTGATAATTAATGATTGACTATAATTGAAAAGGTATATATAACCTTTTAGGTCGGTTGATGTAATATTTTATGTATTAAGATATGATTAATTTAGTGAAAATCAAAGAGATAATTATAAGGATGAAATTTTTATATATGATAGTATATTGAAGTTTCAGGAAAGATGAGATTGCGTGTTTTTTTAGGAATGAATTTCTCTATATGGATATTATGAGTGGACGAAGGATCTAAAACTGATGTACATAGGGATAATAACCCTAAAAATAGTGTATTGGTTATTAAATAAATTATCACCTTGTGTATGAAAAAGAGACATAAAATCACACCAATTTTAAAACTCATGGGGGGATATTATTTGGTTGATAGAATTACCTTTATGTACTATTAAGAAGTATTTTTTCCTAATTTCCTTAAGGGATTTTTTTAAAAATTATGGGAGAACACAAATTAAATTAACATAAATAGGACCAATAGAGTTATAGGATTAACTAAGTTTTACATAATTGAAATAAATCCATCTTTTCATGAAATTAAGTTTTCATTGGAGAATACATCTTAGGATTGAGATTTCATATATAAATATATACTCAATTTTTTTGATAATATTATAAAATTTTTGGGTTTTAGTGTTTTGTTGAAACATGATCTTACAAATGAATATAGGAAAGGTATGTATCAAAAAAATATAATTTATTTTAATATAAGAAGGAAACATACTTACATAGTTGATAATATTGGTATATTATTTTTATGATGGAAAATATGAGTATTCTTTTCTTACCTAAGGTAATGAGGTTGACATCATAATAATAACTAACTCTTGATACTATTAACTATTTTCATTATTGGTTGATATTTATTGATGATATTTTGGTATATTTTAAAAGTTAATAAGACTATGTGAAATATCTGAGGATTTTTCTTTAATTGTTTTTTGAATGGTATAAAAACATATTTTAAATTTTTTCAACAACCCTGAAAATCGATTTTATGACATGGTTATATTTTTGGGGGAAAATATTAAGGAATAGATGATTAATTTATGAACAACTCTTATGTTTAATACATATTTTGAGGTTGAAGTAATAAAGGTTATATTTATTTTGGAATGATATATTCGATATTATTGGAAACCTAGTGAATAATAACTGATTTATGATATTTTTGGTGAATTTTGTCTCATTTCCAAGATTATATTGACTAGTGTGCATTTTTATAAAATAGTTGTTGATTAGAAGAATCAATTTTAGAGTAATATATAATTTCACTCTGGTTTAATTTAATGGGAATTCAAATGGTTTTTTGAAAGGTGTAATATAGAGAATATAAGATGAAGGTTTAAAAAACCAATGTTGTCTGAGGAAAGATAAGTGTGGTGATTTTACATAATATTGTATGGTAGATGTCACATATGAAGTTATATATGTAAGAATAAATATGTTAATAATACTCACTCTTACTTTCATCAGTGGATAATAATCAAAATTTTAAAGAAATAATTTATTTAATGGGGTATAATGCAACGACCTGATATTTTGGTTCATTTAAATTAATAATATTTTCAATAATTTATATCACACACAACACCAATATATTGTAACACACAACTAAAAAATATCATGAAATATTAAAAATATAGAAATAATATAATAATTAATATATTTAAGGATATTAATCAATTAAAATAATTATATATGATTATTCTATTTGATTAATATTTTTAAAAGTTTTCATTTCTAAGAACCATTTAAAAAAGGGTAATATATTTTACATTAATTAATTAAATAAATTGTATTTATAATTTCATCATAATAGGAAATATATTTATTTATAAACTAATATTAAATTATTATGAAATATATTTAAAATAATATTATAACTACTTGATGTTTAAAATGGCTATTTTTAAGAAAATGTATTTTTTTTAATATATTGTATTTTCTATTGAAATATAATTTATAAATTTTAAAAATTTTATTAGAAAAAATAACATAATTTTTTGTTTAAAAAAATTCAACATTAGCTATATATGAATTTTGTGGGTTTTTCTAAAAATATTGATATTTCGGTGAATAGTACAAAATAATGTTTTAATAAATAACATTACTTTTATGGAATTATTAGTGTAAAAGTATGAATTATAAATTAATTAAAACGTTTTATAGGTAAAAATATTTATTTTAAAATTAAATTTAAAATATTAAAAATGTTTATTTTAATTTACAAACCCATATTTTACATTTTATAGCTTAAGTTTTATTTTTCAAAAACATTGTTTCTAATAAATTTAATATTTAGTTATAAAAATTGTTTTTTATCACTCATAGAAATTGAATAAAATAAAATGAATTTTAGATTTTTTATCATTAGGTCCAGATTATGTAATATGTTTTGTTTTATTTTTTGGTTTCAAATGATAAGTTACCCCAGGTAAAAACTAATTATCTTGACAAAATCTAAAATTGTAAAATTAAAAATCTAAGAGTAAAAGACCCCAATATTGTTTAAAACTTGTTTAGAAATGGGGTTTTGAGGTTATTATCAACCATATTACTTGGTATATCCATTATTTATCAATTTTGGAGCTTCTTTCTTTGTGGTTGACTTTTCATTATTGAAAGTTTTTAGGTATTTACAAAAAATATCATCCCTTTTCTCTTATAAAATGGGCTCTCATCACCTCACTTATACCACTCAAAAACCACCATAGTTTATACTTAAGTATACACAATATTATCCTATACAATAATATACACATTTATGAGGTTATAGTCTTCTAAAATACCTCCCCTCAAAGGTTTAATCCCCTTCACAAAGAAGATAATCCAAGAAGTCAAGTATAAGTTCATAGCCTCTCTATCTTTGTTCTTTTTATTTATGTGCCTTTATTATTACCCAAATTTCAATTCAACATATCATAATTATAAAATTATTATAACTATTGTAATATTATTATATTAAAATGATGGTACAAGCATTAACCTCCCTCCCCTTTTCTATTTATGAAATGTCCACGACACAACATTTTTTTTTTCGTTCACCACCTTATGTGGATGAAAACTATTGAGAAGTTAATATATAATTATGATATTTAATAAATATTTTTATTTCTAAATTATAAACCATATTACTTCATTATCCCCCTCTATAGAAAATGAAATCATCATGCATGCTTATGTGTGGACTACCATCTCTATGGAAGGATCAATATAGTTTTTCATTTCATCACAACCCTATATGGATAATATTGAGAATTGTTATCAATGGATAAATATTATGTTTATGATATGGATAATTTTATTTTACTAAAAAATTAATATTCCTCTTAATGAATAAATGTTAAACAATCATTACAAAATTAATTATATTAAACTAGCGAACTAAGAGGAATCAAATTTATTCATACTATGGGATTGTTTCTTTTCAATAAATTATTCTGCTAAATATTTATATTTATGAAATATCACACCAATAAAAACAAAATTATATGATTATACCATTTTCTATATTGATATTGTAACTGAATCACCTCATAATCATCCATTAATCATGGTATATTGATGTTTGGGTCGATTTTCCCCCCTACTTGAACAATTATATAAAATTTTACCATGGATGATTATGAACACTTAATTTATAATATAATATAATATTAATAGGAATATAATAATTATTTTTTTCTTGAAATGATACATATATATTTAACTCATTAATTAAGAAAACACACTTATTAGGTTAAAAATCAATGAAAATGGTCGTTGTCAATTTCATATACTAGTATATAAACTAAAATACTCAAAAAAGCAAATTTAGACATAATAAATAATTATAAATTATACATTATAAAAAAATTAATGATTTTAGAAAAATTAAAATTTGTAATAAGAATATTTATCGACATCGCTAATACAAAACTGATATAATACATTAAAATTATATACACTAGATATGGGAAAATAGATAACACCTAACTAATATATATATAAAATGATTATTAATGGGGTGTATAAATGGTTATAGTTATAAATAAGTATATTGGGTAGGAAATTAATAAACTTAATTTAATTAATTTGGATCTTTGATGAATGTGAACAATGAATTAGGACCAAGGAAACGGGTTTCATCTCATATTCATATCTATGATACATGTTTTATATTATAGACCTTATTTTATTTTAATTGGGATATATATTTCCTAATTGAGTTGTTGTATCATCAAATACCCCTATTAATGATTTTTTAAGTATAATTTCATTCTCTTTCTCCTTTAAGGGCTTTGATTTAAATGTCACTAAAGCCGTATGGTTTCTATTTAAAACCTAATTTTAAAATCAAGACCTGTTAAATATGAAAACCCACCTAATAAATTTTTATAGAATTTAATTCAAAGAACATAATTATTTTATTCTCCAATGGTTATCATTGGTGAGATTTTACTTTTTTTACATTGTTTTAAACTAAAAGATTTATAATATTTTAACATTATATGGTTTTCAACAAAAGTGTTTTAAAAAGGGAATAATTTTTTTGCTAAACTCCAAAATTTTTACACGTCCCTATATATTTTTGAAAAATTGAAACATAAATTATCAACTATCTAGTCTAATTTGAAAATGTTTGAAAGGAAAATCACTGAATGTTTTACATAGAGGAAATTTTTGACAAAAAATAATCTATTTTGATATTTTCATGAGAATGTATCTATTTTAAATTTTTTTATTTTTTATAATACTTATTATCTAGGTTTTCATGATTTTGAAGAAATTATATTCTCATAGTTCTAAAAAATATTTATTTTAAAAATATTTCCAAAGATCCTGGGTATTTCTTATTTCCCAAGTGAGTTTATTTATAATGATATTAAAAAAAATATTTTTCCTCTAATTAAAAATCCCTTTATATATCTTATGCTTGATCATGTATATTAGTCAAATTATACTATCCCCATTCTTTATCTAGACGGAATATTTATTGATATACTTTTTCTATGTAACAATACATCACCTACTTCTTCTTTACTAATGATTTTTAGTGTATAACCATAATTATTCTTTTAATTACATTCCTCTATGAATACCTATACCTGAATCTATTGATTAAAGGGTTTTCAACTAGATTCCATACATCAAATTGTTGTGGGAAATTACTGACTTATATGTATACCATTTATCTATATAGTGTAAATATAATATGCTTTATTATCATGACGGAATGATATTTACCTAGATAGTTACTTGATGTTATTAGATACCCATTTATTTTCCATGGGTTTATTATGTTATGTTTATTTATGTAATTGTGATTTTTTTAAAAAGATATGGAATATATATTCTTTCCATGAATTCTTCCTGATGTTCTGAATGAAACCTATTTTATTTTCATGGGTACTTTATATTATGAATAAAAATATTTTTAAATGGAACTTGTATATATGTATAATGATGTTTTGGGTCTTATATAACACTATAATGAATTTGTTAAGGTTTAATATCACATGAGATGATGTAATTTTTCATGAATGAGATGTGGGAATCTTTATTTAGAATTCTGTTGTGTGAATGAGATCTGGGAAGCTTTGTTCACAATTTTTGTGTGTGAACAAGGTAAAATATTCCTAGTTTACAAGTTTGTTATGTAAATGAGATTTTGAAATATTTCTTCACAATTAATTATATGAATGTGAAGAAATAACATTTTTTTTCACAATATTTTCTATGCTTATGTATGGGCCATATTTGAAGTATGTTTCACAGTTTTATGCTTATTCTCGTGACTATGTTATATTCTCATCGATCATATTTATTGAATCACAAATTTTATTCATTCATTATTCTATTTCATGAATTATGCCATGATTTATGACCTAGTATTTATTAGTTTGATTTTTTATGTATCTAGATTATACCTCTTTTCTCATCTTATGATTAATAATGATTTTTTATTGTTGCTGAATATTTTTACCCTTACCGATCATCTGAGGTCACCCCTTTATTTTGTTTCTATTTTTTCTAGTCATTAAGAGAAGTAAAATTTAAGATGTGTCTATAAGGGTATCTTAAGATAATAATTTCTATAAATTTTTTAATACTTGTTATATTTTAAGTAGTTTTTTATATAGTGTAAAAACTGTCCACTAGTTAGAAAATATATAAATGTTATTTGTTATTTTTTTCATAATTATCTTAAAAGATAAACCAAAAAGGTATTGGGAAATTTTTTTGACGTAATATTTGATTTAATTATAGAAATTAATATATGGTCATGCTTGCAGGCTATCATAGAAAAAGCTTCTATGAAATTGTGGTATGATTTTTTTTAAAGAAACCTAAAACCAATCCATGTTCCTTTTCAGCATGATACATGCACTGTGACACAATCCTCTACATTTTCTGTAGATTGCAGCATGGAATTTGAGCTATGATACTGTGGTCCAAAATTTTATATATCCACTAAACATTAACCCAGTCTCAACTATGATGTAGTCCTCCAACTATGGAATGAATAAATTTGACCCAGTCTCCCCTGTGGTGTAGACACCTGCTTGTGGTGTGAGGCCCTATAGACATTTTTCATCATACTAACAATATTTTCATCTTTATAACATGGAATCCTATAATATATAATATCCCATATTTATTTCACTTAGATGTGACATGGAAATTAGTTATGATAATTTTTTTTCTTTTATCCACATATAAAGTATAATACCATGATTTTGGGTTTGTAACTCCTTCTTATCCTTCAATCTAATAGCATCTTAAATACATTTCATGATATGTTAAAACATTAAAATAGATTAATAATTATTTTAATTAGTCTCTAAACACCTCCACCTTAAAAGAAATGCGAGTTTGAATAATATCTATGTATTAAAAACAAAATCTAACATAAATTATCACATCCACTTAAATCCTTTTCAACAAATTCTTAACAAAAACATATCAGCACGTCTTATTCTCAAGAAACTCACCCTTAGTATTTTTTTTCTTCCAATGAGAATAAATCCATATAAAACTATGAATTATTATTAATGGATCACTAATAAATAATTCCAATCCTACATGAGGGAACTCTTTAGAATGAAAAACATTGAATAAATTATGCCATGTTTTCCATAACATTGTATGGACTGAGAATAAAATTAAATCAAACGTGCTGAATTTAACAGATGGTGTAATAATACCATATCTATATAATTCATAATCGTAACCTATATGTAATTCAATAAATTTTTACAATAGTTCACACACATGCACAAATATTGAAATCGCATTTTTCCCTATTAAAGAAATATCTCAAAATATATGCTTCCACTTAGTTGAAAAAGAATAGAAATGGATACATCCCCTATAAATGTTCTCTTAATTTATATAAACTTTCAATGTGAATGATATTAAAAAGGTTTATGTTTATGTTTTCCCCTTTTACAAAAATATCCAAATATAAGAGGAGAGAGTATACTAAAAAACCATACCATCACCTAGAGAAGGAGGAGGTTAAATTCCCAACATTAGTCTCAAATTTTGAAATGGTTCTTTTAGTAAATTCAATGTGAACAGATCAATAATTTTTTCCTTTATAAGAAAAAATTCAACTTGTAACTCATTTCACTTCTCAGGTTCATTAATGAAATGATATTTGATATCAATATGATTTCTTATTGAATAATAATCGAAATTTTTAATAAACTAATAGAACTTTTATTATCATATCCCATGAGAAGTGTAAACCTTAGTTAAACATTAAAATCTTCCAACAATGTATTCATCCACATTAATTGAGTTATGGAATGAGTTATAAGCACATATTATACTTCAGTTGTGCTTAAATCCATAGAACTTTTATTGTTAGAGTGTTAACAAAGACACATATATCCAAGATATAAAACATCATAATATGATGACTTTCTATCATCAAAAAAACATTCACATTATAAATCTGTATAACTAAAAATTTCAATCTTTCCATTACTATTATATTTTAGAATAAAAAATATTATCCCTTCAAAATGCCTAATAATACTCATTCTATAACTGAAATGGGACTATTATGGTGTAGTTTGATACCATGAACATTGTGTAACAACATGCCCAATATCTGTTCTTGAAGCATTAAATTATCGTAGATTGCTAGTTACCTTCAACAATTCCATTAGATCAAAATCCTTGTATTTTACATATTTGGAAAATTTGGTTCCTAATAAATTGGTGCACCAACCAGCTTCAAATACTCTATAATGAACATTTTTATAAATTCCTTGGAATATTTTCCATAAAAAACGTAATTTTTCTCATGAAAAATATGTATGCCAATAAAATACATTATTTTTCCATGAATAGATATCTCAAATAACTACATCATCTCTTTAGAAAAATCTTTATACACTTCTTAATTATCCTCAGCAAATATGATGTGATCTACATTAAAAAAACAAATTAGATAATTATTTTCATCTTTGATGTAGATATTATTTTACACTCATTATTTCTTAAATTAAAAAGCACTAATATATTTCTTAACATATAATACCAAACTCTTCGGTCTCATTTTATCCCATTTAAATAAAATTTCAACTTAAAAAATTTTATTATCATCTTATTTGTGAAAAACATAAGTTCTTGGTATTATATGTTGAAAACATATTTATACGGGATAAAATAAGTACTAAGGTATTGAATTTAATTTTCCATTATAACAACATTAAATATTATTATGGTGTCTATAGACTCCCAATATTTTGTGAATTATTATTTTTGAATTAATTTAATTTTTGATATTTTAAATTTCATGTAACTTTTAACCCTATTGTGTTTGGACAAACCCAAGATGTTTTATTTCACACAAAACCAACTTGGAGTGTATTACACAGCAAAAAAGGCCACCAGCTCTCCCACTTCTACACCCCTCTAAAACCTCTTGGGTTTGGCCAATATCTTACCAATAAAATCCTCAACATACCTACATTACTCATAAAAGCATAACCTTATGCTAAAATCAATCCAAAGAATCTTTTTGGCACAAACGAAAAGGAGTTATCTTATTAAGAGGCAACCTCTTTTTGCAAACTCCATTATTTTATTTTATTTATCTACCCCATAAACTATATTTATTCCCTGATTTTATAAAAAAATTATCTTAAATATACAATAATTTATTTATTTTATTCTTCGTACTTACACTTACACACACATTCATCTAATGGGTAACGAACATAATGTTTATGTGTGTGGTGAACTACCACCTCACTAAACGATGATCGTTTATTTTTTACTTTAATACCTATCATAGTGGAAATTATTATGGAAACTATATTTATATATATAGTATAATATATTTATTATTTTTTAAAAGTTATTTATTAATTTTTATAATACATTTATTTTTTACTTTCCATTCTATGTGAATATGATAATTTCATTTGAGGAAGTGTGGATTATCTCCCCGTCAATGCGATATGATTTGTTCATACATTACATGGATTGTATTAAGGATGGTTTTAGGGAATATATATGATATATATGATATAATAAAACTAATTTAATAATGATATGTATATAAATTTATATACGTATATGCCTTTTACTTTATTTTAACATGATAATTAAATAGAATTAACGTTCATGCGTACGTACGACCAACCATCTCCGTAAACATTGTATTCCATTTCCTAATTATATATTTATAGATTATTATAATAAAAATATATTGTATATAAAATAAATCTATATATTTTTTTTACATTCTTGAAATCATGATATAAGTATAAGGACAAAATATATAACAAATTAATACTTATGTGAAAAAACAAAGTGAATATTACCCGAAACGTATCCTTAACATGAAACTACTAACAAGTAGGTAACATAATGACATAATAAATCCATATATGGCATTAAATATAAGAATATGGTTCTTTAAAATTTTTATAATAAATTTATATTTACTATACAAGAGGTTTTGATGAGTATTACGAGAGTAAAGACACAATGTATGGGGATTTCATCTCACTTTTCATTTCATTGAGATACATGCTATTTTCACCACTCATTCATTTTTTGTGGTGTATGTATTGAAAATTATTGTATTCAATGTATATTATACAAAACTTTATTGGTATTAACATATCAATTTTATTATCATTATTTCATGGGGTTTATGTTTCAGAAGATACCAAATCGGTAAAAATAGTTTTGCCTCAATTTGGATTCTTTGAGACTCGTGTTTTATTATGCACCTAAATTATATTTTGAGGTGTATATACTTACATTTTACATGTTATATAATTAATTCAATTATTTTCCTAACATATTTAGATTTATTTAATTTCGTTTTCTTACATGGAGAGTGTGATCCTGAGTTACGAAGTGATGATAGTTTATTGAAACAATCTTATCACTTTTCAAGACTATTTTTATTTATTATTTCTTTGATGAAATAATATAACCCATCACTCAAGAGAATTATTGAAATTTATTATAATATGGATATTAATGATATATTAATATATTAGTACCATATTTATACACTATATTACATAAGATATTTAATAAAGTATTTTTATGAAATCCCGACATTACCATCTCTTCAATCAGAAATCAATGTTTTTTAAAAAGTGTTACAAGAATATTATGATATTCAACAAAAATATTTAAAATAAATTTTAACCATTTTTCTTTTAACAATTTTTTCAAAGGAATATTCATGTCTATTCCTGAATGATGTATTTTTCTAACATTTTTAGCATACAAAAGGAATTCTCTTTTTACCTCATACAAAATGTACATATTACCCACCATCAATTCATTGAAGATTTATTTTCATGTTTATAAGGGAAATTTTAAACAATTTATTATAAAATATACTTTCAAGGAAATGGTTTTCAAATTTTTTTTCAATATTATTTTACATGTGTTTAATGAAAATTTCTTTCAAAAGGTTTTAAGCTTCATTAATATGTTTTTTTTATGAAAATGATTTTCCAAAGTTTTTTTAGATTTTTTTATATGTTTTTTAGGAAAATGGTTTTAAAAAGTGTTTTAGGATTATTTTATAAGTTTTTAAGGAAATTTTTAAAAATAATTTCAAGCATATTTTATATGTTTTTATGGAAAATGGGTTTCCAAAGTTTTTAAATATTATTTTATATGTTCTTAAGGAAAATGGTTTTCAAGGGGTTTTATGTTTTAAAAATCCTTTTTCAAATAATAAAGGATGTATACCTCAAGAAATGTTTTCAAAATATCATTCCAAGTAATTTTCCATTTAATATAACATCAATTTATGTTAATTATTCTTTTATAAGAAATAATCTAATGGTTAAATTCATATTATTTGTTAAATGGTTTATGTTTTGATGTAATTATTCTTAAGACATCTGTTTGAATTCTGCAAGTTTTATGCTTTTCAAACCCACTTCTTTTCGTGGTTAATTATTTTTGGAACAGATTATGAAACCTATCTATTTTCATAGGCTATGATTCGATGAAATTTTAATGATACCCATTTCATTACTTGGGTTATGATTTGAGTTTTATAAAACCTATATCCTTTTATGGGTTATGATATGATGAAAGTTTTACTATCTTGTGGAAAATGTATGAATGATTTTATTATGAGATGGGTAAGAGAGAGATATATATACATATCCAATACATCGGGTAATGATTTTTTATATGATCTTAGAGGGTACAAGGGTTGTATCATATTCCTGCCAACAAAAAGGTACATGGGTTGTACCACAATCCTAAGAAAAGAGGGTACACAGGTTATAGTCGATGCCCGAAAACAAAAAGGTACATGGGTTGTAGCCTAATACTAAAAGAAAGTGGGTACATGGGTTATATCCCAAGGATGAAAATAGGAAGGTATATGGGTTGTAGCCAAATCATAAAAGAAATAGGGTACACATGTTGTCGCTTAAGCCTGAAAATAGGAAGGTACATGGGTTGTGGCCTAAGATGAAAATAAATAGGGTACATGGGTTGTAGAATAAGATGGAAAACATGAAGGTACATGGGTTGTAGCACAAACCTAAAAGTAATAGGGTACATAAGTTTTTAGTCCAAGCCCACGATAGGTACAATGGTCATAGCCCACTCCTAGCATGTTATGATGACCTTGGTAGGTAACGTTGACATAAAACATTATATTCTTAAGCCACAAAGCCTATGTCTTATTCATCCATTACAATTTCATGGATCATGATGTTTATTTACTTATGATTTATGTATTATTAATTAACATGATTTATCATATATCTCTTTTTTTATCTTTTATATTCATGTAATGATATCTTAATGTTACTATAATGTTATCATACCCCAATGTTCATTTTTATGCTTGCACGACTCCCTTGTTTACCCTTACGAGCATATGATCTCACCCCTTTTAGGCTTCCTTTCCCTAGGCTAGGAATGAAGGTTTTAGAGAGAAGTAATAAAGGTGGATATCTTTATGGAAAATATTGAAAATCTTTCACCAGGATAGAATATTTTGTTTTCTATGTTTCCAAAGAAACTAAACTATTACAGTCATTTGGCATGTATTAATGTAATGTATTGAACATTCATAAATAATGATGTAATATCCATGTATGCTAAACCTAGGATGATATAGTTGGTATCAATGGAATGGTTTACTTATCCTTTTGAATCAATTACGAGAAAACTTTAGTGAGATCCCTAGGTATATTTCTATGGATATGTTTAGGGATATCTTTAAGGATAAGTATATGGATGAGTCAAAATTTAGGAAAATGTACTGGAATTTTGGAAAAGCATAAAGTGAGTGGTCTCAAATAAATACGTACCTATTAGGACAATATAACTTTATATGTCTCTATAATATATTTACCTAGGGGTAAAAACACTAAAAATATGTTATGAGCTACACTTAGGGTAATCTGGTACACAAAACGGGCCTTGCTACGCACCTGGTTTGACACTATCAATGGATATGATTTGGGAATTCACAAAATTTTTATGAGCCATCATAAAGGATTTAAATAGATGATTACTAAGGACAACCTAGGATAAACCAAAGGTCTAATATATTAAAGAAGTGGGATCCCTTATTTAGGCACCCTATAAATAAATATTCATAATTATATGGTATCCCAATATGATAAATGTTTCTACAACTATTCTTTCTAATTTTAATCAATAGAGATAAATCGAAGGAACATGATTAACATTTAATTTCTAATATGTGTAATGTTTGGTAATTATGTAAATCCATTTCCCATGTGAAAATCTAATAACTATAATCAGGAAGGTGGTGCGAGTATTTGTTATACTTATTAAGATAAAATGATAGAAAATTACGTGTGAAAGGTATTTGATGTTCTTTGTGTATTTTTTAAATTTAAAAATTGAAGATTGAAATTATTGAGGTTGAGTAACCTTAATTCATGATTCATAGATCATATTCTAAGAAAGAGTTATTAAAGAATAAGTTTATGAAGCCTGAGTAATGGTTTAATAATAAAATTATATTAATAATGTATTTATGTTTTGGAATTCAATGATTATTTCATATAAATCACAAAATGTATAAGTATTTTCAGTATAAATTTTTACTATGGATTATAAAGTACATGTTTAATGGTGACGAACACATAGAAAAATGATTTTAGAAAAAGGTGAAATTTTGATTAAGGGAAGGAATCCATTAATTAATGTATGAAATTGAGATAATTATATTTAGATAATGATATGTATGATATGAATAAGTATATTATATGGTATGGATTACCTTGGAATTGATTATTGAAAAAATGGTCCATACCCTCAAGGATAAAGTTTAGAACTTGTTTTATTTAAATAATATATCCAGTAATCAATGGAATATGGACACATGCATGTTTTTCAAAAGTATTTATGGTAATTAAGGTTATTAACATGTTTAAAGTGAATATATGATGAGGTTATTCACATGTTTGGAATTTGATAACCAAGTGTTACTTTTTTATATTTTGGGATCAGTTTTAATCTGATTTCATGACATTGTTTCTAAATATTTGACTTTTCACCTTGTGGTAATGTTATGAGGTTAAAAAATTATTGATGAAGTCTGTGATAATAATGTATTGTCTTATTACACGAGGATTTATTCATATTGGATAACATGTTATCAAAATGTTGTGTTAATGGTAACAGATGTTAGATGGGATAGAATATCATGGATCTCATGATCTGTTACTTATTTTGGAATAAAAAAGTCACCTCCCATTTTCTATAAAGAGGTGAAGTTGATTTAGGAACAACAAAGGTTAAGGTTTTCATGAAATAATACAAGTATATATTTTTATGAAAATTATATAAATTTGGGAAAAAGGATCTTGAAAACAAAATATTTATCCTAGTAACTCCATTTATGATGAATCTTATGGTCCCTTAGATCATTAAAGATTAAGGTATTTCTGATTTTAAACATTCTACGTTTTTCTCTATCACTCTCCATCAAAACATGATAATTAAATTTTTTCTTCCATTTCCATGCTTCATATTCCCACCAATGTTCTCTTATGTGGGCAGGTAGTTATGAGTTACTTTTTGTAACTGTTAAGGTTCCATTTTTCTAAGGAATTTATAGTATTTATTTTTACAATGTGGATTTATATGAATTATACTTTCAACTGTTAAAACATTAATAACTGAGATGAATTTAAAGGGAGAAATTCATTTCAAGGGGGATATAATGTAACTCCTTGATATTTTGTGAATTAATTTTTTTAATTATTTTAATCTTTTGATATTTTACATTTCAAAAAAATCTAAAAATATTTTTTATTATTATTAAATCACTATGTCAAACATTCATTTCACATGGAACCACCATAAGATACATTACACAACACTAACTCAAATTATGATACATGGAACATCACCTTAGTGTATGTTACACGAAACCATGACTTCATGTACACTAAACACAACATTGATGTTTCTATGAAACCTCATTTCACTATTACGATTATTTAAATGAAATAACCTTGATGTTAAACATATAAATTTGAATTGTAATAAATACATTTCAAATATTGTTTATAAATTTTTAATGAAATGAAAAATATTAATAAATAATGATATAAGTTTTAATAAATACCTTATATGTTTTAAAATAGTATTTTACCAAATAAACTATATTTAATGTCTTTTTATGAAAAACAATAAAATTAATTTTATAAACATATAAAAATTTAATTTGAAAAAATAATCTTTATTTTTGAATGTATAAATATGAGATTAGTATAGGGTTAATTTTTGGGTTTTTTTGAGAAATTATATTTTTTGATGATTAATGAAAAATATAACACTTTAGTTACCTTTTCATTTAAAAAATTTTAAAGGTTAAATTATAATTTAATTTTTCTAAAGGTGACATTAGATCAATTATAAATATATTAATAAATTTTACATCATTATAATAAGTTCCACTTTGAAATTTTATATAAAAACATAACAAACTATTGAACATTTTTCTACTTTAAAAACCCATTATTTCGCCATATCTATGGGATTACCATTAATCTTAATTTTATCTCTTATGTGATTTGAATTTTAAAAAATTCAGGACACCATTTTAATTAACATAATATTTAGAGTCAAAATCTATCATGTTAATTTTTGATCAAAATGATTAGTAATAGTGGTTAAAATTAATCACATTGATTAAGGTCAAGTTAATATTAATTAGCGACTAAACCCTAATATTAAAGGACAAAATAACCTATACACTTGTCTAAAACCCGTTTTCATGCCAAATTTCTTACATAAAAATTCAATTATATATTTATGTTCGTTTGGTATTACTTTTTCAATGTAGAAAGTTGTGTAAACCTAACTTATTTTAAACAATTCCAAGTGAGTCCTTTTCCTTCTCTATAAAAGGATAACAACTATCCCACTTATTCACACCTCGAAAACCTATTTGGTTAGGAAAACATATACCTAATAAAGTTATAAACATCCCTCTCTTCCTCATATAATCCTCTCCTTAGGCAGAAAGAAATCCAAGGTAGCACTTTGGTACAACCCAAAAGGAGTTACCTGATTAAATGATAACCTCTTCCCTCAAGATCATTTATTTTATTTTTTATATCCAACCCCTCTAATCACTTTATTACATCATTGTATAACAAAAAAATATATATTCAATATAATATTTTTTTATTCTAAGGTATGAACCTATACTCACACACATATCTATCAAATGGGTAACGAACCTACTGTTTATGTGTACCGAGAACTACTACCTCACTAAACGATAATTGTTCATTTTTTCCTTTATCAGATCTCATGGTTGAAATTATTATGGAAACTATAATTATATATTTAATACATTTTTATTTATTATATATTTAAGCTTCTGTATTCCTTTTTACAACACATTCATTTTTTTTACTTTCCATTTTCTGTTAATATAATAATTTATTTTGAAGAAGAGTGGACTATCTACCCCTCAAAGTGATATAATTCATTCAAAAACTATAGGGATTTTATTAAAAATTATTTTAGTGAATATATAAGATATCATAAATCTAATATAATAATGATATACATATAAATATATATTGGCACAATCCAAATATAGTCACCATCAAAACCGGCACCAACCTAGCCCGTGACAAGGACCGGAGGGCTTTCCCAATCCCCATGGGTTGGAATAGGTGTCTTGGTGTCATATATTTTGGTTTGGGAATGATTTACCCGAGTATGGATACATAAAACATAAAGAACAATCGATAAAGAGAATATGAAAATTCATTCCAAACAAGACTTTAATAAAATCCATAACTAAATACATAGGTTATAACCTATAAAAATAGGTCTAAAGACATAAAAATAGAAAAAAAACATCCCCAAGGACTCCACACGACAAGGGGTCATCACCCGCAAGCCATCTCCACAACGTCTCACCATGGAAGGGAGCTAAAAACCAGAACTGCCATCACCCAAGGCCTTGCCTTTAACTATTCGGAACATGATCAAGTCTACTTACACCCAAGGGGTGTAAGTAGGGTGAGATATTAATACCAATAAGATACCACCAAGAGATTTCATTGAGTAAACAATACAAGATAAAATGCATGCCATTTTTGATAAACAAGAAGTGGTGGAAATAATTTCTACCGAATAGAAATTTTGAATGTATGTAGTTTTCAAATGGAATTTTCCATGATTGAGAATATTTATGTAAAACATGTAATCAATAGTATTTTCCATAAAAAACCACCATATGCCAAATATAATTAAAATATAGTCAATGAGAACCAATATTGGGAACACCCCTTTGTGCTCAAACCATTATCTCATGATAACAAAATCCATTATCACATAAATACACAATTCTGGGTCATAATCAACTCAAAACAGTAGCTACACATGCTTTTCACCACTCAAACCACTCAATAAAACCTTTCAAATTTCAATAAAATAACTTCACAAAATTTAACATTGTTTGTTCACACAAAATCCCTTAAAAAACCCACTTTTAACTCTATGTGCATTCCCATATTCACTAAAACAAATTTATCCCCCAAATCACTTACACAAACCCATTACATGAGGTATAAAACAACCCCAATTGGAATAACATAAAATAGGCATGTAAAACACAAAATATGACACAAAATTGGTACCTAAAAATCATTTTCATAACAAATATCACCAAAACCAGATTTTTCAGCAAGTATAATGAAGGATAAGTGTGCTAAAAATTAAAAAATTTCAAATATAACTCCTATAGAATTGATTACCCATGGAATCACATACCACAAGTGTCAAAACCCTTGAATCATTTGAAAAAGTTCAATCACACCAATGCCACACCCCAAGGGACGTAGATCAAGAATAAAACCACATGAATAGACCAATAAACTTAAGATCAAACCCTAGGTTCTAATCCCAACTTTCTGTACATTAGAAACGTCAAGAATAAATGGAAGAGACCCTAAGAAAATGGAAGAAACCCTAATAAAATGGGAGGTAGAAGAAAATAGACCCACTTACCCAAGGGATATTGAAGAAATATAACCAATTAAACCAAAACATGGATTTAAAAATAGAGAAAAAATTCAATTAATGTTCTAATAATGCTGAGAAGGTCAAGTGATTTCTGAAATGGGGGAAAAAGAGTGAAAATTGAAGGAGTTTTGAAGGAAACAAATAACCTCTTCAAATCTAGAATAATTGACAAATCCTTAGATGTTATTAACTAATTCGTTATTAAGATAATATTCAAAGTGGGTATAAAGAGAATGGGGGAGTTCTTATGGTCAGTGGGCTCAATTGAGAGTTGGAATCACTACAAAATAATAAAAAATGATTAAGATATTAAATGATTTTTAAAAAATCTGGAAATAGGATTCTGGGATGGCCCAATTCTTTAAATAAAAACCCATATCCACCATGATTATGGATTCTTAAATGGATAAAATTGATATGGATGTGTTAATCGGTCATGGGAGGCCATTTTGAAAGATAAATGGGTGTAAAAAGTAGAAAAAACAAATGATTTATAAAATAAACAAAATTGGTTTTTAAATATGGAAATGAGTTCATGGTTTGGCCCAAATCCTAAAAACTCATCCTTTCCTATAAAAATTCTTGGGAAACCCCACAAAAAAGAAATAATGGAAGTTAAATTGAATATATCTTTAAAATAAGTCATGGATGTGACAATTATCCCTACCATGAAAGAATTTTTTCCCCGTAAAGTCAACCTGAACGTTGATCAGAAAACATGAATGGGTACTCCTTCCCAACCCACAACTTCTGCTCTCAAGTCTCATGTGTATAATTTCCATGCTTTCAAAGAACCCAGATCAGTGGAATAGAATTTTCCTAAATAAATGTTTCATGGAAGTCCACTATTCGCACTGACCACTCAAAAATAGATAAATCAGGGTCAATATCCAACTCCTCCCAATTCAGTACATGGGATGGATCAGGGTTTTATTTCATCAACTGGGAGACATTTAAGACATTAGGGATATATTCCAAATGATAAGGTAAGACCAACCATTATTCCGCCTTTCCAATATGATTGGTGATCTCAAAAGGTCTGACATACTGCGACATCATCTTCCCCTGATTTCCCAATCGATGATGGCCCAGAAGGGGGCCCATTTTCTAGAATACCTTATCACCCACAGAAAATGATAGGTCTCAATGACTCTGGTCAGCATAAGATTTATGGAGACTCTGAGCATCAATGAGCGATTCCTAATCAACATGAACTTCTCAGATGTCTCCTGCACTAGACTCAGCCCAAATAGTGGGGTGTCACCTACCCCATCCCAACACAGGGGGGAACGACAAGTCCGACCATAGAGTACCTAAAACGAAGCCATTCAAATCTAGTATTGGTAGCAATTATTATAGGAAAACTCAACCAATCCCAATTGTCTCTCCCAAAAACCTCCAAAGTCCAGAACACATGCACATATCATGTCCTCCAAAATCTGATTCGTCTGCTTTGTCTGACCAACCATTTGAGGAAGGTATGTCGTTCTCATCTTAATATGAGACCCCAATGCCTTATGAAGGCCTTCCCAAAATCCAGAAGTGAAACAAGGGTCTCCATCTGAGACAACTGCTAACAGTGCAGCATGAAGCCTTACCACCTCTTGAAGATACAAACGTACTAACTCATCCTCTTTAGTTGTATCTCTGATTGGAATGAAGTGGGCTGATTTTTTTAGATGAATAATAACCACCCAAATGGAATTATTACCCCAAGGTATACAAGGAAAGAAAACATTGAAGTACATGGAGACATCGTCCCAATTCTAGGTAGGAATGTCTAATGGCTAGATAAAACCGGAAGGCCTTTGAGGCTCTGATTTTACTTGCTAGAATGTGTAGCATCTCGAAATGAAGTCTGCAATG
Source organism: Viscum album (assembly GCA_963277665.1). Lineage (NCBI taxonomy): Eukaryota > Viridiplantae > Streptophyta > Magnoliopsida > Santalales > Viscaceae > Viscum > Viscum album. The sequence goes on along the minus strand of OY728157.1, from coordinate 374,672,710 downwards.
TATCTCCTCATACCAAGACCCCAGAACTACTGATGGACATCATAATAAATCTTTGTGGAACCTAGATGGACAACCCACTAAGACTGGTGGCAATCATGCATCACCACCTTCCACAAAGATAATGGCACTACTGAACTTCCCTTAAAGCATAGGATTCCCTTGGGAGATGATGACCAATCAAAAGATGTCTCCCGACCATGAAGAAACTGCTTCAACCACTGAGAAATCTATTCACTGGTCTGCTCCCACTGAATTAGCTCCACTAGAGAAGGAGTCAACTGAATTCTTTCCATGAATGAACCCCCATTTTTCTCCATATTCCCCACATGCATCTGAGCAAATAATTTCATTAGAGTTCACTCTTCACTGGACTTCCTCAAATCCTACACTGAGACTCTTATAATTAATGAATCAACCACCACATTACCCTTTCCTGGGGTATAGACAATGTCAAAGTCGAACCCGTTCAAGTACTCGATCCAAGGCCGCTGCCTCATGTTAAGGCCCTTATACATGAAGATATAGGGCAAGATTTTGTTATCAGAGTAGAAAAAAAACTTATATCCAAAGAGGTAGTGACCCCATGTCTTCAAAGTGGGAATCAAAGCTGCTAACTCCATGTACTGGGTCAGGTAATAATTTTTGTGTGGTCAGAGTTGGGGAGAACCATACACCCCCACCTGATCATCCTGTATAAGCATACACCCAAGACCCATACCCGAAGCGTCAAAATACACCACATACCTCTTTCCATACTTTGGAAAAATTAAAATGGTGGCAGAAGTCAACATCCTCTTTAGATCCTCAAAGGATTCCTAAAATTCTGGGGCCCATACAAACTTCACCCCTTTTCAGGTGAGCACGATCACCGTTAAAGCAAGCTGAGAGAAATCCAGGACAAACCACCTATAATAACCAGTAGGGCTAAGGAAACTTCTGATCTCAAACAAGTTATTTATCTATTACCATGAAAAAACCATACTGATCATCTCAGGTTCCACATATACCCCTACTCTAAGATCACATGCCCTAAAAATTTCACTTCCCTGATCCAAAAAGTGTATTTGGACAAATTTTCATAAAGGCGATGCTCTAGAAAGGTGCCCAGAAGGATCCAAAAGTGATTCTCTTGTTCCTCCTTGGATCCTGAATAAACTAGTATTTCATCCAAAAAATCCTCAACAAAATAATCGAGATAAAAATGGAACACCTTGTCAATGAGTTCCATATAGACCTCTGAAGCATCAGCCAATTCGAAGGGCATGACCAATTACTCAGAGTTGTCGTAACTACTTCGAAATCATATCTTTGATATTTTTTCCTCTTTCAACTTGTGTTGATGATAGCGCAAAAGAAAATATATTTTAGAAAACCACATCCACCCTTCAACTAATTGAACAAGTCATCTATTCAGGGCAAAGGATATTAGTTCTTGATTGTTACAATATTTAGCTTCCGGTAGTCAATGAACAACCAGAGGGGATCTGTCATCCTATTTCTTAAAAAGAAACAGGATAAGAACAATGTGAGATGCTCAGAAGAATGAATCCTTTGGATTCTAAGTCGTCCAGTTGTATCTTTAATTCCGTCAACTTTGTGGGGGGTATGTGATATGTGGGAAGAGATATTCGTTGTGTTCCCGATGCTAGATCAATTGAGAACTCCACATCCCGTTCTGGGGGAAAACCTAAGAAATCATCAAGAAATACCTCTGGAGACTCTTAAACTACATAAGGTAGTCCACCATCAGGAGTATGAAAATCATCCCTTATTGTGAGAAACAATAACTGAAAAACAACATATCCCTACTATGGGAGTGGAGGTCCTACATGACTCAACCGAGTATCCCATTACCTAAAAAAAACTAACGACTCCCATGATGTTCTGTGAAACTAAACCATCGCCTATAGTAATTAATGTGTTCTTGTAAGTTTACTAGCCAATCCATGGAATGTATTACGTCAAACATATCAATATCTAAGACCAAGTGGTCCCACTCCATCTTAGCCCCTGACATAAAAAGAACACATAACGGGCACCTGAGACCATGCGCCTTATTCTTTCCCAGTGGCTTCACAAAATCCATTGAAAAATACAAAACATCAGTTGGAAAATTTTGAATTTTCAAAAAATGTATATAAATGAATGAAACAGAGGTACCTGTATCCAAAAGAGAAGCAGTTATAAAAGATGAAATCAAAACGGTACCTTGAACTGTCAGCAGTCCCGCCATTGATCCTACTGGTAGCTGATCCACCACATGGAGATGTCTAGTATCTTCCGTAAGAAGACCACTAGTCTATGTGTATTCCCTAAACTAGAACTTCCTAGAAGATGACCCATCCCTACCACTATGACCACCAAATTGAGATCCCCTCGTCCTTGATGGCTCTAACTGAGTTGGAACTTCTCTTAAAGCCACTGACCCTTCCCCACTCTAAATTGGACGAGCCACCCCAAAAAAGTATTGTAAGTGAACCATAGATCCACATTGATAATAGGGATTTGGTGGAAATGGGCATGATGGTTGGATGTGCCCCGAGCTCCGACACTGGTGGCACACGACAAATCTCACCTCAGAATCCACAGATGAAGATTGCTTAGAGGAGTGTCTTGAACTACCACCACACTTCTTCCCCCACTCCTCTTACTTAATTTTCTTCTCTAAAGAGCTTCCAATTCCCACTATTGATACTATCCCATAGAAACCAGCCCTCCGTTTTCAGTCAATCTCCACTATACATGCCTGGTCAAGCACCTCAGTATAGGTCCTTAGCTTAAACAAGAAAACCTGGGAGTATATCTCTAGTCGTAAGCCTTTATAATACATCTGGTCCTTATCTTGATAATTAGAAATGATTTATGGGGTATACTGAACTGGATCATAAAAATGGTTGGCGTACTCCATCTCAGAAAGATCCCCCTGAACAAGATCAATAAACTGTCGAGATCTAGAATTTGTTAAGACTTCAGAGAAGTAATGTTCAATGAAGACTACCTTGAAATATCCCAAGTGCATTTACAGTTAAAAAATTCTAAAAATTTCATCAATAAAATCAAATATAAACAATAAAAACACATTACAATGATAAAAGAAACAACTACCCCATCCCAACCCGATGTCCACATGTAGTCTGCATCCCACACATCTCACATGGAAGTGAAGTGAAATAAATAATTCAAAATTCCTCTGGTGACTCGAGGTCTTCCAAGAGAGGTGCGGGCCAAGCACCCTAGTCATGACCAAAAATCTATGTCCTAACATTCCTAGTTCCTATCTAGCCTAACTCATCCCAAAATAAAAATATAACTCAAAAACATTAACCTGGATCTCATATAATTTTGTCACGAACCAAATATTGTCTCCAACAAAATTGGCACCAAACCCGGCCTCTGACAAGCCCGAAAAGATTTCTATATCCCCATGGGCTGAAAAAGTGCCCGGGTATCATAGATTTTGGTTTGGGAATGATTTACTCGAGTATGAATACATAAAACATAAAACAAATCGATAAACTGAATCTAAAAATTCATTCCAAACAAGAAATAAAAAAATCTCGAACTAAATAAATAGCTTCAAACAAATATTATGAGGTCCAGAGATGCATAAAAATAACATCAAAAAAGCCTCAAGGACTCCACATGTAAATGGATCATCACCAACAAGTCTTCTCCACAACGCCACACCCTAGAAGGGAACTAACAACCCAAACTGCCATCACCCAAGGCCTTGCCTTTACCAGTGTCAAACATGATCAAGTATACTTACACCCAAGGGGTGTAAGTAAGGTGTGATCCTAATACTAATAATATACCACCAAGATATTCTATAGAGTAAACAATACAAGATAAAATGATTGCTATTTTTGATAAAAAAGAAGTGGAGGAAATAATTTCTAAAGAATAAAACAATTGAATGTAATAAATTTTCAATGTGATTTTTCTGAGAGTGAGAAAATTTAAGTAAAACATATAATCTACTATATTTTCCAGTAAAAATCACAATATGACAAAGATAATGACAATATAGTCAATGAGCATCATTATCAAGATCACCCCTTTGTGCTGAAACCATTATCTCATGATACTGAAATCCATTATCACATAAAAACATCATTTCTGGTCATAATAAACTCAAAACAGTATCTACACATGCTTTTCACAACACAAACCACTCAATATAACCTTTATAATTTCAATAAAATAACTTCACAAAATTTAACAATTTTTTACAAACAAAATCCCTTTAAAACTCCACTTTGAAGGCCATTTTCATACCCATATTCACCAAAACAGATTTTTTAGCACCAAAATCATTTATATAAACCCCTTACATGAGTTAAAAAACAAACCCCAATTATCACAACATAAAATTGACATGTAAAACACCCAATTTAACACAAAATTGGTACCTAAAAATCATTTTCTAAATAAACGTCACCAAAACCCGATTTTCAGCACGGATAATGAAATAGAAGTGTTCTAAAAATAGAAATTATGAAAATATAACTCATCTAGAATTTATTTCCCATGGAATCACCTACCACAACTATTAAAACCCTTGAATCATTTTGTGAAAGTTCAATCACACCAATGCGACACTACAAGTGACTTAGATCAAGACTAAAACTATAAGAATAGAACAGGAAACCCAATATCAAACCATAGGTTCTAATCCAAACATGGTGGACATTAAAAAATTAATGAATAAATGCAATAAACCCTATGAAAATGGAATAAACCCTAAGAAAATGGGAGGAACAAGGAATGAGACTCACCTACTTGAGGGATATTAAAGAAATCACCCCAAATACACTAGTAGAAGAATTTAAAAATTTCCAAAAATGAATGTGAGGTTCTAATAATTTTGATAAGGTCACGTGAGAACTTAAATGGGGGAAAATTAGTAAAAATGGAAGAATTTATGAAGGAATAAAGTTACATCTTCAAAATTGAAAGTGTTGAGAAAGCCTAAGAAGTTCTACCATAATTCATGATGCATACAAGATCCAAAGAGGGGGGAAATATAATGGGCAATTCCTAGTGTTAGTGGCCTTGGGTGAGACTTTTAATCACAGAAAAATCATAAAAATTCAATAAAATATTAAGTAATGTTTTTTTAAAACTGAAAATGGGATTCCAGGCTGTCCGAATTCCTTAAATAAAAAACCCTATCCACCATTCTTATAGCTTTCTAAAGTGTAAAAACTGATATGGTGATGTTAATAGGTCAGGGGAGGCCATTTTTGAAGTTCTATGGTTGCAAAAAGTGAAAAATTTAAAGATTTATAAAAGAAACAAAATTGGTTTTTAAATCTAGAAATGGGCACACGGTTTGGCCCAAATCATAAAAACTCACCCTTTCCTCCAAAAAATGCATGGGAAACCTACAAAAAAAATAAATAATAGAAGTTAAATGAAATTTAACTTTAAAATAACTCATTTATTTGAAATATATTCATATATCTCTTTTACTCTATCTCAACACAACACTTAAATGGAAATCGCGTACATGATTTTGTACGATCTACTATCTCCTTGAACCGTGTATTCTATTTCATACCAATATATTATATAGATTATTAATATAAACATATGATATATATACATGTTATTTATATCATGGTTTACATTATTTAAATCATTTGATAAGTATAAGGACCAAATATATAACAAATTAAGACACATGCAAAAAACAAATTGAAAATTACTCTAAGCGTAATATTCACATGAAATTGCTAAGAAGTGCGTAATATAAAGTCATAATAAATCCATTTATTTCATTAGATATAAAAATATGGTTCTTTAAAAATAATATAATGAATTTATATTTATTATACATTAGGTTTTAATGATTACTATGAGAGTAAAGACACAATGTAAGGACATTTCATCTCAGTTTTTATTTCCATGAGATACATGCTATGTTCGACACTCTTTCCCTTTGTGTGGTGTATATACTGACTTTGATTTTATTATATGAATCTTATACATAAATTTATTGGTATTAACATATTGTTTTTATGATCTTTATTTCATGGGGTTTATTTTTCAACAGTTACAAAATTGGTAAAACTGTTTTGTCTCAATTTTCCTTCTTTGAGACTTGTGTTTTTTTATTCACATAAATACTTTTTCGAGGAGTATATAATTCCATTATACATTTTATATGATGAAGTTAATTATTTTCCAGATATTTTAATATTTGTTTAATTTCATTTTCTTACATGGAGAGTATGATCCCAAGTTACCAAGTGATAAGTCTTTATTGAAACAATCTCATCTCTTTTCAATATTGTTATATTTATGCTTCATTTGATAAAATATTATAACCCATATCTCATGAAAATTCAAGAAATTTATTATCATATGAATTTTAGGATATATTCATGTATTGGTATCATATTTCTACTTTTTATTACATACGTTATCTAAGAATGTATTTTTAATAAATCTTGACTATAGCATATCTTCAGTAGAAAATCTATGTTTTCTAAAAAGGCTTCCAGGAATATTTTACTATTAACCTAAAATCTGTAAAAAAAATTACCCAATTTTACCTTTTAATTTTTCTTTCAAAGTAATATTCATTTGAAATCTTGATAGAGTAATTTTTCTAAAGTTTTTACAAAGAAAAAGTAATGTTTTTTTACCTCATAGGACATGTACATATTTACCCACCGTCAGTTCATTGAATATTTAGTGTCTTGTTTAGAAAGTTAATTTTTAAATTTTTTTTAAAAATATATTTTCAATGAAATGGATTTCAAAAAATTTTAAAGTTTATTTTACATCTTTTTAAGTAAAATATATTTCATAAGGTTTTCAATCTTCGTTTATAAGTTTTTAAGGAAATGGTTTTCAAGATTCTTTTATAAGATTTTATGGCAAATGGTTTTTAAAAGGTTTTGAGGATTCTTTTATACACATTTACGAATAATGGGTTTCAAAAGGTTTTCAATATTATTTTATAGTTTTTAAGGTAAATGGTTTTCAAAATGTTTTCAAGATTATTTTATAATTTTTTAATTAAAATTATTTTTAAATGTTTTTCAAGATTCATTTAAAGGTTTTTAAAGAAAATGGATTTCAAAAGGTTTTATGTTTTAATGAGACATTTTATAATAAGAAAGAATTTTTACCTATATAAATGTTATAAAAATATCCTTCCAAGTTATTTTACATATACGATAACATCCGTTTATGTTACTCATTACCTTCTAGGAAATGATCAAATGGTTTCGTTCATATTCTTTCTTGAATGGTTTATATTATGATAGAATGATTTTTAAGTCACATATTTCACTACCATGAGTTTTATGATTTTGAAAACCACTTATTTTCATGGGTTATTCTTTAATAAAGTGATTATGAAACATATATCTTTTCCTATGTTATTATGTGATCAAATATTAATGATACCCATTTCATTTCATGGGTTATGATTTTATGTTTATAAAAGCTATCTATTTTATGGGCCATGATACGATAAAAATTTTATTATCTTGTGACACATGTATAAATGATTTTATTATGATATAGGTAGTACCTACATCTACCTACAATTACTTGAGAAATTATTTGTTTCATAATAGATTATTGGGTATATATGTTGTAGTCCAAGCTCGAAATCAATAAGTTAAATGGGTTGTAACCCAATCCTAAAGGAATGAGCGTACACATGTTGTATTCCAAGCCAAAAAACTAGAAGGTACTTGGATTTTATCCCAATAATAAAATAAATATGGTATATAAGTTATATCCCAAGATTGAAACAAGAAGGTATAGGGCTTGTAGCCCAATCATGAATGAAAGAGGGTAGACAGGTTGAAGCCCAAGCATGAAAACAAGAAGGTACAAGTTTTGTAGCCGAAGCCTAAAAGAAAAATGATACATGGGTTGTAACCCAAGACTAAAAAGAAGAAGGTGCATGGGTTGTAGCCCAAGCCTAAAAGTAAGAGGGTATATGGGTTGCAATCCCAAGCCTGCAACATGTACATAGGTCATAGCCCAAGCATAATATGTTATAATAGTCTTGGTTGGTAAGCTTGATATAAAAATTTATATTCTTATTCCACATATACTCTGTCTTATTCCTCCTTTAATATTTCATAAATCAAGATGTTTATTTACATATGACTAATGTCTTATAAACTACCAATATTTATCTCAAAACTCATATGTATGATATTTGATATGCAGGGTATGATCTTTTAATGTTACAATCAAGTTATCAAACCCCTATGTTCATGTTTATTCTTACATGTATCCTTTATTTACCCTTAGTGAGCATATGATTTCACCCATTTCAATGTTTCCTTCCCCTAGGTTATGGAGAAATGTTTTAGGTAGAATTACTAAAGGTGGAGATATTTTTGGGAGATGTTGAAGTTCTTTTACTATGATAGAATATTTTGTTTTACAAGATTCCAAATATACTAAACCATTATGGTACTCACACATGAATTGGTATAATGTACTGAATATTCATCTAAAATGATATAATATCCATGTAAGCTAAGCTTGAGTCACTATATTTTCAATACTTATAACTGGTTAAAATATCTCATTAAAATCCATTACTTCAACCTCTGAATAATCATTAAAAATAAATCTTTCTTTATTTCTTACCACTTGACCTTTCTTATTAAATTTTTTCAAGAACACCAACTTTTACCTAAAAATATTCTATTAGTTGGGATTCCATAATAAATAAAATGTATAATTTATCTCTATCTTATCAAGTCCTTCATTCATAAAATTAATCCATTCAAATTATTAGCTTCTTCAATATCATTGGGTTCAATTTGAGAATAAAAATATTTTTGAGTTTCTTTCCTCATAGCCCTCCCAGTTTGTTCCTGTTATCCATGATCCCTAAGTATGTTTTAAACATGAACTTTTATTATTATCCATTGATGTATTGAGTGAATTTGTTCCACATCAATTGAAATATATGTTCCTTCTTTTTCAACTTTCACATCTTCAACACTTTATTCATTTTTTGTAATTTATTCAAATGGTTCAATATAAACAACATCAACATCACTTCTAGAACTTGATTTATCATGAGAAATATCAGTTTTTATTATTCCAATACTTTAAATTAATCATTATCAATGATATTTTTTAATTTTTTAAAAATGATAACATCTTTCATTTATAGGATATATAAGATAAATTACACCATCTCCCTGATTTTAAAACATTCCCTAATTCTCACCTCTTACCTTTATAAAAAAGGTTACTAAACACCCAAAGGAACTTCAAAATATAGTATTTTTTATAATACATCACATATGAGACATATATGAGTTTGTTCTATGTGAACACTAGTTTTTTATATAAACCACTAAACTAATATATTTTCTTAATAAATAAAAACAAGTATAATGCTCAGTTAATTTTTTTTGAGCCATCTCCGTCAAACACCCATTCTTCCATTTAAAAAATTAATTGTTTATGATATGTATGGTACACTGATTTCATGTTAGATGAAATGATTCTAAAGATAATATTGAAACTTCATATTTGTATCCTCATTTTCTTTTTCTATATAGATCTTCTTGATATAAAACAGCAATATTTTCCTTCACTTCATTAATTGTTTTTAATTATGTAAGGACTCTAATTTGTGTTTCACCAAAATAACATAGGAAATATGATATAAGTCATTAATGAAAGTAATAAAATTCTTATATTCATTGGTTTAATACCTCCTCATGGTCCCACACACGTTTTAATGAATGGTCTACAATGTTTGAGATGATTGAATCTCTACGTTATTATGTGAATTTTTAAAAATATTTCATCTTTTATACATCGAAATCATCCATCATGTTTCTATTTTTTGAAAAGGAACATCATGATTAATTTCTCATCATGGTAAAATTTAATTTCTATTGGCCTATATGGATGATAAATTAATTACAAAAATCATTTTACTCTTTCATACTTAGTTAGAATGAGTTTATAGAACACCCACTTGAAATAAGTTTCCTTTAGTTCACTGTCCGTTTTTCAAAATTTTGACATCATCAAGATTATTAAAAAATAACCCATAATTTTTTTAAAACCAATTCATTTCATTAATCATATATCTATAAAAAACAGAGGATTTTGCATTTCAATCCATCAAAAAAGGAGTATTATTGGATTTCATATTTTCTTTTAAAAAAACTGTTGAGCCAACTCCTTTAATATTGAGAGGTCCAAAATTAAAAAAGGTCAAAAATCCATTTTTACACTTTTGAACACATTTTGAGAGTTTTAAATATTATTTTATGTGATATGATAGTCGACTTTCCAAAATCAGTGTAATTTTCCCTTAAGATGATTTTAGTGCCACATCTACAGTTAAGGCCTCTTCATTTCATTCATTCTTCTTATTTTGAAGAGTTTTAGTAGTGAAAGACTCATTTTTCTGGATGAAAAAATAATCAAGAAAAAATTAACATGATGAAAATGATGATAACACCTTACAAAACATCTTTATGTATATCTAAATTGATATGTGATTTCTATCTAGAGTTATTTACTAGTTCCTTAACATTCTTACAATGAGAAGAATAAATCCACCTAAATAATAACTTATAATACCCTATAATTTGATTATTATGTTGGTGATTGAACGAAATCATCTTTTTAATATTCCCAAATCCCCCAAAATACCAACAATACCCATATAAAAAACATTTACCTTGGAATGTAACATGTTTTCCAAACATTGTATAATATCTTTCACCATTGTCAAAGTCACTGATTTTAACTCATTTTTTGAATCATAATTTTACTGAATTTTGAACTCCTTGATATTTATATCAATAAATTTTCAAAAAAAATTATATACCCAATTTTTAGTAATTTTTTACCTAACTTGGTGCTCCTAGAATTTAATGATATTTGAACATCACTTGATTTATCCACAACCTTGCTCTTCATGAATTGATTCTTCTTCATTGAGTTTTCACCAAAAAAATTAGAATTATTATCATATTTATGGAATGATTTATGTTGGTATTATTCCAATTCATACTTATTTAAAAATTCTATAAATTCTAAAATATAATTTTGAACATTGGATCTACACTTATTTAATTCCTCTTATATTATGATCAAGTTTTTTTGTAAACAATCAAAATAATTTACTTTCTCATAAAATATTTCTTCCAACATGATGTTAAGAGTATTATCATCCTCTAGAAACTTATTCAACCCTTTTAAATCATTAAAAAAAAATATAAATTTCTGTTGAAATGATAGATTCATTTATATTAAAATATTTATTATCAATCATTAATTTTTGGATATCCTTATCAGGTTTCAAAATCATTGAGATACATTAATTTAATTATCTCTACAATATGAAATCCATATCAGTATCTTCTCCTTCTATATTTTTATGGATTTATTTCGTCACATGAAATATTTTCATCATTCACATTTATAATGATAAATTTTTATGCATCTTCATTATTGGAAAAAAATTCATCATTATATTACTTTTCATTTCCCATACCCTCTTTATAAAAAAAGTTTCTCATATAAAATTTGTAAAACATCTTACCCTTCTCATTATAAGAAAACTTTTTCATAATGTATTAATTGTTTGAGAATCTGTAGGGCATATCATCTACTTTTTCATTATATTCATTTTTTTAGATCATGTACAATATACTACATAATGAAGCATAAATAAAAATCAAAAAAACATTAAGGGAATATTTACCTTGTAATTTTCTTTCTATATTATAATGTTTATAGATAAAAGAGACATAATGTAATAAGAATACTAAAAAAAGATTATTCTTCAAATTCACCCTTCTTCATTAAAATATCATTCATTTTGGATTTAAAAGATATTTATTTTTCTTCTTTCACCATATTCTTGATTGCACCATCGCTCCTCATAAAAAAATAAATTAAGATACCATATAAGTCATTAAGAGAAATATCACTTGAATATTTTTTTTTCTAAAGTAGAGAATTTAGAATCATGATTTTTTTCATAAGACACAAAAAATATTCTCAACAATATCAGTATATTTTATCTTCTTAGCATAGAATATGATAGTGATAATAACTTCATTCACCCATGGGAAAGAAACTATCAATAGTTAGATCATCATTCATATGAATGTCTTAATACTAAAGTCTAAAAAATTACAACTTATCTCACATCAATTTGGAATTTACTTCATAAATATTATAAAGTTTATCTTAGATATTTGTAGTGATTTTGAGTTATTTAACTTTCAGAAAATCACTTTCTTTGAGATGAAAATATAATATTTTTTGCATGACCATCATTTTCTAATTTCATCTTATCAATTTCTATCATAGAAACACATTCCACTAGAGGAAGAAAACCATAAATTGTGACTTCCAATATAGAATAACTAATGGATAACAAGTATGAAATAATCCTATCTTTCCATATGTGATAGATTTTACCATAGAATGATGGAATACCCTTTCTATTCACTGAATTGAAATTCTCCATTATAGATAGGACATGGAAATTAATTATTCTTTAAAATAAAATAACCACAAATGTCCAATTAAAAAAATTTCAAATTCCACTAATACCACTTATAAAACTAATTTAGAATCAAAGAGAGATCACAGAGGGGGGGGGATTTATGATAAATTTTGTTTTTATATATTTCATTCAAAATAAACTTCACCACCTATTATGATGTAGTGATGATTTATGCAACACACCCAAACATAAAAAAAACCCAAGGGAACACATAAAATTTATATGTTTCACCTCTCAATGTGAGAAGGACAATCCTTAGTGTGGTATGGATTCCTCTAAGATCTCACTAACTACTAGAATAATCATGTGAGTACAATGAGAAGGGTATTGCTATGACCTGACCCAAGCCAAGTCTCAATACACAAATACCACAAGCCCACATCCTTATGATAGGGGGTGACAAAATGAGTTGAAGGTATAACTAAATATGATATTTCTTTACCTATGTACCCATATTCAAACACACAACCATCTCGATGAAAAAGTGTATAGGGAAATACTAAATTATGAAACACTACTATAAAGTAAACCAAGAATGCATGAACATCCAGTTAGTACAAAATAATGGTAGTGTAACTAAAAATTAAAGGTAAAAAATACATGACCAATAATAAATGGGTCCAAAACATACAGAGATAGGAAAGGGGTAAACAACTATGAGAGAAAAACTCCTGAATCCAAAGCATTAACTACCGCACACGGTCCAAGCACCCATTGTCCATAAGCTCTTGTTAAGTCATAGTTTAGCTGTCCTTTAGCTGTATATGACAAGACACATGTGAGAGTATCACATATATGGGTGAGTATTTACATACCTATAAGGACACCCTGGAAGCTTAAGGGGGAGTGGTAAAAGATGCAATAGGAAAATAAAGGCAATAGATGCAAGATACAATCAAAGAGAATAGCTCAACCCCACAAAGAGTGAAAGTAACCTCATCCAAACACAAGGGAATAAAAATGATGCATAGATGAATGAATATTCTATTCTTTTATACTTATATTAGAAGAGTAGACTCATATGACAATAAGAAGATAAATAGGTAAAGCACTTACCATACCCTACATGTATTCACCTCTCCTGAGGGAGATTCAACAAATCCAAGGTTTGGATATGGAAGGTTATATATATATATATAAAACCAAAAGAAGTAAAAATGATAGAGTAAGGGAATCTCTATCTGACATCATATCCTAAGAAGAAGAGTATCCAACAGTTCCAAAATCCCATCAATGATACTCAACATCTCACGTGTTGGACCAGAAGTAACCATCCAAGTAAAGCCATGCCTTGAAACAATTCTGCATAGTTGGGGGGCCACCGACTATTTGTAGGGAACCTATTCCATTGTAAAATAAGAGGGTCCCAATCTGATTTTTTTTCAAAAACACCACTAAAAATCCCTACTGGACGATAATAATTGATAATATTTATAGTGGAATCATGCCAATACTGATGGGCGAGGGGGGGGGGGGGGTACCACTCAGTAGGGTAGAGGACCTACACAAATGAGTATGGGGGTTCCATTCTATAGGTCGGGTACCCCTTCCTTGGTGTGATAGTTGGTTACTATCTATTCATCGAAGAACCACACCTTATTTGATTGGGGGGGGGGGTTCCACTATGAAGTCAAGGACTCATTCCTGGGTATAATAGGGGGTTCCACTATGGTCATCGAGGACACGAACCCTACCTGAGTGGGAGAGTGGGGTCCACTCAAAAGTATCTATAGAGGACCCAAGTCCATACTAATCTGTGGAAGGGGGAGGGGGGTTCCACTCTAGTTACCGATGAACTACACCATATTATGATGGGGGGGGGGGGGTCCAATCTGGTCATCAAGGACCTACAACCTACCCAGTAGGGGGGATCCACTCGAAAGAATCCTTTGGTGATCCTGCACGATCACTACCATCATCAAGAATCTCCTAATCCAACTCCTTTCTAGGAACATTTGACATCATATCTCAAAATCCACATCCATGGGAACCATCTTGTTCAATGTATAAAAAAAATAAAAATATACTACTCACGGTCCAAAATGCAAGTTCAAATGAAGTATATACTGATGATATAAGAATATTAAAAAGGAACTAAGGGGTAAATAATGTGTGAGGGGAACCACATGACATGTGGTCCTCCTCCATTGCCTATACGTGTCCCTTGTTAGCACACAGTTCCATGTATATGTAGCAGTATGCACCTTATAGGTGGACTACATGATATATCTAAGCTAGATGGGGATTGGGACATAAGACACCAGCCATGCCTATCTACCAGACCATATTTCTATTTACTTGAGTATACATCATGATTCCTCACATAGGGTACCGCCCGTGTGACCTGGCGATGTCCATGTCCTCAGGTACACGACTATGTATGTGGCTGTGTACTCAAACATAGGATCCCTTACATGTGATCCTCCACATGTTTTTTATAACTGGTAAATAGATACAGGGGATGTTATAGAGCTTACACGCCATGTAATACTTAAGTTTTCAAAACCCTAACCGCTAGTTCTTAAGGGGAAAATGTCATGTGTTCATCCTTGAACATGGTGTGTAGTCAAGTTTTTTCTAGATTCTAAAATATGATCATTGTTCCTTAAATAAGGCCATTCCACCTTGGATCTCACCTTGAATCCATCTAGGATGACCGGTTCTCACCGCGACTTTCTCTTCCCGACCATTGTTCACTAAAATTTGGCTTCAGTTTGAGTTTGTTCAAACCTATATGTTTCTTCAAAACCTAAAGCCTTCCACTGTTGATTAATCAACAAATGATTTTTCATAAGATCATCCAATCCTCATAACAAATGTATATATGATCTTAGTTTACTAATTCATGCCTCTTTTGTTGATCTATTATTGTTCTGGGGGACCGATCGGGCTCAGTACCACTCGACAATGTCAAAATGGCACTGTGGGGTCCTATAGGTTATGAACGTGAATCATAATGGTATAAAATCACCACAAAAATGTTAAATGATTTATTTCAATAATAATTTTCAAATGGATTAAGAATTGGGAATCTTGGGATAGAAAGCAATTGAAATTAATCATGATTTCATTACTCAGGAACCTACGAAGGATGCCAAAGATCATAGATTGAAGAACTAAGATCGATATACTCAATTTATTTAATCACAAGGGTGTAAAATAACCAATTTGAAAGTCTTAGCTTGATTCGGAATCATTTTTTGATGAATAATGTTTCCTCTAATGATTTAGATATGTTATTGCATTCGCTTCATCCTGATCCGAACCGATCCGACTTTTCATCATCATCTAATGAGATCCAATAGTGGAAGGAGAAATTAGGGAATCATTGGAGATTTTAGGATTATGAATATAACCCTATAAATTTCTATATGATGATATATTTACAAACATTTTCTAGGTGAAAAATGAAATACTGAAATAATGAGTTTAGTAATTAATCTTCTAAAATTACCTCCCATGAGTGAGGAGTTTGAACACCCTATGAAGAACCATTTTATGCCACACCAAGGGTAAAAAACATATTTCTGAATCAAATGTTGCCTCATATTTCTGATCTAAGCTTCCATTTAAGAGTTATAAAATTTTCATTAAGATGTTGTGCATGATCAATATAAAATATATGTAATATCTTTTTAAAATTAATTCTGAGCACTCTGGGCCTAAGAATAGCATGAAGTCTCAAATCCTAGAACTAGATATATATATATATATATATATATATATATCAATGTAGTATAAGGGAAAAATTCATTCTCTACATCATTCTCTCCTTCAATATTTTCATCCCCAAAAAGAAAAAAACTAGACAAATATATCGAGATACTGAGCCCACACTTGGATCTTCCACTCCAAAGAACTCTCTTACACATTTCTATGATTACATAGTATGAAAAACAAGTGGATAGTCCATCCACACATGTTCCTCTACTCCAAATCCTTGATTTTCATGGGGTTCTCCATAATGGGGGATCCATCCTTAATGTTCATCTCACCCCATTCAATAATGTGTGTTGGTTCATGAACATATCACCTCATCTATGACACATGGAAGATGTTGTGAACACACTCTAGCTATGGGGTAGGGAAAGGTGGTAAGAAACGTTTCCAACCCTTTGTATGATATAGAATGGCTAAATTAACCATGGGGATAACATGCCTCCCCAACCAAACCTCTACAATTTTCATCATAGAGAGACCCGAAAAACACAATCTACTTTATTAAACATGAAGGGCCAATGAAGGTGATATAATTAAGATTTTGGTCTAATCTAGTCCATCGTCACCTTCTCATGGATAACTTGGACTTTATACTTCATCACCTGAACCATATATGGGCTCACAAGAGATGTATCATTGATTTCTATCCAACACAAGGGTGACCTTCAGGGTCTTCTGTACAGGTAATGAAATGGTTCCATGCTGGTAGTAGAGTGATATCTATTTTTGTATGAAAACTCTTCTAAGAGATGGTGATCTTCCCAACTCTGGGAACTAACATGAAATCCCTCAGCATATCCTGCAACACCTAGATAGTACACTCAGTCTATCCTTTGGTTTAGGGGTGAAAGGTTATACTCATACTCATTTGGGTCCTAAATTTATCTCATAGGCCTCTCCACAATCATGATGTAAACTATGCATCATGATTAGATACAATCATTGAGGGTACCCCATGAAGGGGAATAATCACTTGTATGTACGACTACCCAAAAATCTCCACCTAACTCTGTTCCCTGTTGGAAAGGAAGTGCACCGACTTAATGAGTCGGTATACTATCACCTAGATGGTTTCAAGTCCCTTTACTATGCAAGGAATCCTTGTCCCAATTTTCATGGATATTATGTCCCATTCAAAATGGGAATATCAAGGGACCATAAAAAACCTACTAGTACTTGGTTCATATCCTTCACCTTGTGATATGTTAGGAACTGAGAGAAGAACTCATCTACGCTTCATATCATACTAGACTACCAAAAATACCACTGAAGGGCTATATACATCTTCCCTATTCTAGGATATAGAACTAGATGATAAGTGTGGAACAATCGCATCACCTCCTCCCACAATTGGACTTGAACCACCATCTACCCTTGGAACAAGATGATGTGATCTCCTCCTTTAAAATATACATTTGGTGAGTCTCCTGTTGATATCTTAACATGTATTTTTCATGAACTGACCCAAGTCGGTGTTTGAGCTATAACTACCCCAAGCACAACTCCATTGGCCCGGGGTGGTGATAAGTACTGAATGAATAACTAACTCAGGGAGTCCTTTTCCTACGTACCGGTAAGCACACACATAACAATTTCGATGAAAATGTGAAGAGTGAAAGAATAAAATATGAAACACTTCTATAAAGTAAAACAAGAATGAATGAACCTATAGTTAGTAAAATAATACAGAAGATTAATTAAAAATAAAAGTGAAAAAATACATGCTCAACAATAAGTGTTTCCCAACTTGATAAAGATTGTAAAAGAGTAAACAACAGAGAGAGGCTAGCTCATGAATCCCAAGCTATGACCACCACACTCAGTCCAAGCACCAATTATATCTATACTCCTTTGAAGTCACTTTTGACCTAACTGTCTTCTGTATAAGACAAAACACATGTGGGAAAATCTCATTTAGGGGTGAGCATATACATACCTAGTAGAAAAATCAGATAGTTTAATGGGGATCAGTAAGAGATACAATATAGGAAGAATGATAGATGATTCCAGATATAGTCAAAGAGAATAACTCAATACAAAAATGATTGAAAGTAAAACCATAAAAACAAAAGGGGATAATCACGGTGAGTGGATGAAATAACATTCAAGTATTCACCACATATAGTAGGAGAGTAGACTTATCTGATAACGAGAGGATAAACATAAAAATATTGTAGGATATCCTATGTGACTTCGCCACTCTTGGAGGGTGAGTAACCAAATCCAATGTGCGGATATGAAAGGATAAAAATATGTTATTAGTAAAAATATTCCCAAATGAGAGATTAAGGGGATATACATCTCACAACTCATACCAAGAAAAAGATTATGCAACGGTTCCAGAAGTCCATCAACAATGCCCAACATATCACGTGTTTTTCTAGAAGTAACTATCCAAGTCAATACATGTCTCATCATTGTGTGTTATAGTCAATGGGACAAAAAATCGAGGTAGGGAATCCATTCCTTTGTATAATATGAGGGTACAACTTTGATAGTCATTGATGAACTCTATTTCCTATCCCTACCAGAGGGCGACACTTGATATTATAAATAGAGGACCTATATCTTTGCTGATGGGGTGTTCCCCTAAAATGTCATGAGGACCAATACCCATGAAGATGGGCGGTACCACTCTATAGGGTAGAGGAACCATGACTATGATGACGGGGGTTCCACTCTATAGGTTGAGGATCCACACCCAAGTGTGATTGGGGGTTCCACTCTGGTCATCAATGATATGCACCATATTCGATAGCGGGTTTCACTCAGAAGTTGATAACCCATGCCCTAGTATGAAAAGGGGTTCTACTCTAGTCATCAAGGACCCAAAATCTTCCTTGTAGGGGGTTCTAATTGGATGGTTGATATAGAAGAACTATGACCACACTGATTAGTGGTTCCACTCTAGTGGTCAAGCTCCCACACCCTAGTACGATATTGGGGTTGCACTTTGGTCATCAAGGAACCACGCCCTACTCAGTTGGGGGTTACACTAAGAAGAATCCTATGGCGATCCAACCTATTCACTTCCATCATCGACAATCCCCTAAAAAATAACCATGCTTAGTAAATTCAACATAATATCTTGATTCCCACAATTGAGGTCACCATCACCTTCTACATGAAAGAACACTCCGAATATACTAATTTCTGTCCAAAATATGATTTCAAACAAAAGAAAAATGAATGATTGATGTTTCCTAAAATGGAAATAAGGGGTTGATGGCATGTGAGGAGACTCACACCACGTGTGTTCCTACTCCACTTCTTGTATATATCCCTAGCTGACACATGGAACCCTATCTGTGTAGCAGTATATGCCGTATAGGTGGAGTACATGGTGTGTCAAAGCTATCCGGGGACCAAGCCATGTTCTGCTGGTCATGTATGTGTACTAAACCTCATGTCTATGTAATTGGGTAAACATCATGTTTCCTCACATGGGGTACCACCCATGTAACCTACTCATTTCTGTGTACTCATGTACATGAATATGTACATGGCTACATAATCCAATATAGTATCCCTCCCATGTGATCCTCCTCATGGATTTTGCAACTAGGAAAGCGATACATGGCAGGTTAGAGAGATTACACTTCATGGAATTTTTATGTTTTCCAAACCCTATCCACCATTACTAAGGGGGATACACACCCTGTGTTCATCCTTCAACATGACGTGTAGTCAAATTTTCAGCAGATTTTCAGATCTAATATTTTCACCTTGAATTTGGCCATTCTACTATCAACCTCAGATCGAATCTATCTAAGATGAGTGAATCTAGACATGATATGTGATTCTTAGCCACAGTTCATTGGAAATTAGCACAAATTTGATTTTGTACGAATATGTATTCCATTGCATGTTTTGAGGCCTTCCTCCATCAACTAATCAAAAATGGACCATCCAAATGATCATTCTCATCTCATGAAAAACCAAAATATGATATTAGTATACTGATATATGCCTATTTGTTTGATTAGTTTGGGTTTTTGGGGACTGATCAGGCTTGATAAAGCCTGAAATGTTGAACCAGGACTGTTGGGTCATACCAGTAGAGAATGAAAAGTATGATTGGAGAAAAGAACAAGAAATAAGGATAAATGATTGATTCCATGAATTATTGTCCAATGGATCAAGAAAGGGGAACCCGAGTTTAAAAAAAAGATATTAATCAAGATTTCAGTACTCTTGTGGATGCAAATGAATGTAGATCAAAGAAAGAAGATTTATATACTCAATATATGTAATAAAAATGGAATAAAAACACTAATTGATAAGTCTTACCTCAATTATGGATCATTAACTGATGAAGAACATGTCCTCTAATGAACGAGATAAGGTGTTTCATTCATTGTGTCCTGATCAGATCTGATCCTGCATTTTTTATCATCTGATAAGATTCTCATATGGAAGGTGGAAGGAGAGTATCCTTGGAAATTATAGGATTATGAGGCTAACCCTATAAATCTTTCCATTATGATATATTTATAAAGACTCTATGTTGGTAAAAAATTAATGAATTAATGAATTAATGAATTAACTAATTCACTAAACATTCCACCAATGAGTGAGGAATCCGAATACCCCACATTGACCCATTTTATGTCACACATAGGGTAAAAACCATGTTCCAGACTCAATAATTATCTAAAATTTCTATTCTGATATTTATTTTAAGAGTTACTATATTTAATTTGAGATTTTTTATGCATAGAATATAAAATATATTTAATATTTTTATAAAATTAATTATTGGTACTCGAGGCCTCTGAATTTCACACCCTATTAGTTACTAAATCTAGAAATATATATTGAAATATTTTAAAGTCTTATAAAGAATAAATGGGTCTCTATAGGTATAACATCGAAACTCATGTTCTTATATCTCCTGGCTATGCTTCAGTGTATCCCACAAACATGTGCATCCCACACTTTACAATGATAAATGTTTTCAAAAAATAGAAAAATATTCAACCAAAATAGACTTAATATATGTTTTTGAGTGTTATTAGATATTCTATTTACAATATACTCTCACTTTAATGAACAAGAATAATTTTTTATAAAAACTTAAAAAGGAACAAGTTTCCTATTCACTTTATATGCACAACACAGACACAAAAACACTTCATTATTATTCTTATTCTAACTCCTTTATTCTAATTTGGATAGTCATAAAATATCTAATGTATTCACATATCTATAATTTCATATTTTTTATATATCTCTACGATATTATTTATTCTAAATGTCTAACACACTTAAAATGTGCACAACAACCCATCTTTAATGGAAAAAAATTTGAATTTCAATTTAAAAATCAAATCAAATTCATGAATTATCACCCTTAAATTATCTCCCATCTTGATCTTGACCATTAAACATGAATTGGTAGTTACAATTGTTTTGAATAACTAAAAAAATTATAATATGAAGGAAAGTCAGAGCTATTGGTTTAACTATCTAAATTTTCCTTGAAAAAATTTTTATGGTGTGGTGTTGGGATTTATAGTGTAACATAGTGGATAAAACTAGCCATTTTCTAACTCCCAAAATATTCTACAAAAAGACAAAGCATCAATGGTATAGAGGTCCTGAAATTTATAAATCTACCAAAAACCAATCTATTTCAATCAATGGAAGGATCCATGCATGGTGTCACTATACTCCACATTTTAGCTTGACCACAACTTGGAGTTTTTGTTGTAGCATGGAGGTTCCAAATTCTATAGAGCCACCGAAAATCAACCCAGTCTTATCTATAGAGTGTTAATCATTATATGGTGTAAATAACTCTAATTGAGTATCATCTATGACAAGGACACCCACATAGAAGTGTGAGGTCATGTAGACCACCACCCCTCATACTTAAAATTTAAAAATCTCTTTTGCATGAACACCTATACTACGTCGTATGCCAACATCATTTCACATGGTTGTGGTGTGGATATATTTCCATCACATGAAATTTTCATTAATCCAATTCAATAATAAAATACTATGATATACAGTGTGGAACTGCTTTTTTAGTTCCATCAATATGCTATCACTATGAATAAATTTCAGGATATGTAAGAACATTGAAACATATTACACATCAATTTAATTAGTTTCCACGAACCTTCACCTCATAATAGATGTGATTTTGAACATGATTTATGTATTGAAAAAAAATCCATCCCAATGTATCATATACACCTCAATAGCATTCAGAAACTTCTTATAATAAATCATCTCAACACCTATTGGTCTCAAAAAGAATAAATAAATAAAATATAAAGTATTAATTTGGTATAATAAATCAATCTTGTAATGATATATATTTAATAAATAATTTTTTTAACTCAGTGGAAGAAAATTGAGTTCACAGAAAACTGTACTATGGTCTTGATTTGTTATGTGCATGTTCTGAGATTGATGAATAGTAAAATTAAGTTTTTATAAACATTATTAGGAATATTATTCTTCTATATTTAATTTAATAAGTACCATATATTATATTAATCTATATATTAGATATATATTTTTTCTTATGTTTGTAAGAAAATGGAATTGATGCCGACATATTTTTGTAATTTTAGTGACCAAAAGTGATATTTGAGTATGAAGTTAAATAATTAATAGAACCTTTATAGAACCATTATAAAATTACTATTCTCTTAAGAAATTATAATAATTTTAGTATCTAGGTTCCCACAATAATCCATGATAGTGTTTATATCATTGTTTATGTAGGTTGTTTGATTGACCTAAACAAGAACATACCATAATTCGATGGGTGAGTGTCATTATGAAATAGATTATTTAATCATAATATCATTAAAATAATAATAATAATGATTCAATTCATATTTTTTAAGGTTTTGAATCATATTTTAAGTGATTATGATAAATAATGAAAATCTATATGGAAAATGAAAAATATTATTTCATGGAGGAAGTAGTCCGCACAACACACTGTTAACGCATTCATTTCCTAATGAATGAGAGGAAATGAATGCAGATTATAATTAACTCTTAATATTAATATTTATATTATATATTTCAAATTTTCCTTAAATTATACCCTTAAAACCAGTGAATATATGCATTAGTGAAAGTCGGAAGATGTCAACTCATAGAGGCAATGGTCCCCACATCGCACGATCAATGTTTTGTTTTTATAAGTGGATTTGAAGGAACAAATAAATTTTTCACAATAATATAATATCAATTAAATATAATAATGATACCGAGTTTATTATATTACAATGGTTATGGTAGGTTAGTAAGATAAATATTAAGAATAAAAGGTAAGCGGTAATTAAAACTTATATGGAGACCCTGAACATGCTCTTGATGAAATCGTTAAAATTTATGGACTTAGGTTAACTAATATTGGCCACAAGATTTAAAAAATTAAATAAAATTATAATATAGTAAAATTGGGTAGGTTTTAAAGGATATTTATTAGGGAATGTAGAGTATTTAAAGGGTTGAAGTGATCCCCTTTTATATTTGAAAAAAGGGTACTTTTGTGAACACCCTTTACTTTTCAGTGATATTATTTGACTATTCAAGGGAAAATGACTCAAAAAGATATAAATAATATTTTTTTGGTAATATTGTGTAAATAAATCCTCAAAAATATTTTTTGACACATATTTTAAATATTCTTGAATTCATTTACACTTTTATCCTTACTTTTACCTTTTTTATTTTTACCGAGATAACTAGTTTTTTTACTGAGTAATTTATATTGTAATAAAAATATAAAAATATAATCATATGAAATTTTAGTGTTATTTAATTAAATTTAATCTCAATTTAATAAAATAAAATTTATAATTATTATAATATTAAATTTTAAATCAAAACATTTATATATAAAAAACTGTTTTGTAGATAAATATTATTTTCACCCTTAGGCGTTCTTAATCAAATTTGGAATTTGTTACAATTTAATGAGTATAAATTTATTAAAATATAGGTCTCAATATTATATTAAAATCACATTGAGAATATATTATATTATATTATTATTTTAAAATTAAAAAATACTAATAAAATAATTCATTAAATGTTATAGTATTACCATTATCTTGGTCATTAACATTAATCATAGTAATCATAATTTTTTCCATTAAATAAAAATAAAATTAATTAATGATTTGAAAATATTTTTATAAAATATTAAATCCATTTTTTTTATTTGACTTCTACATGTGAATACAATTATTTATTAATATAAGTGAATAAATCTGTTTGTTGAGTAAAATATTACTTATGTTTCCAAAACACTGAACATGGGTTTTCTAAATAGATAATAGTAATTCTAAATGATTTATTTTACTTATAAATACATATTTGTTTATAGAAAATGTTTTAAAAAATATTCAATAAATTCTTGTTTAATAATAGTTTAATAAAAGTGATATTTTTATTAATATGGGTATTTTTCTCACCATTCAGATAAAAAAACTATTAAAGAAAAATCATAAAAATACATATTAATATAATATTGAAACGATGAATCTAAAAATGAATTTTGTTTTTCAAAACTAAAATTATAAAATTTTATTATTTAAATTTAAAATAAAAACATAAAAAGATACTAAAAACAGTTTTCATAGGAAAATAATTTTTTTATAAGAAATATTTACTATTACTATTATTGCTTTTTATATATTATTAAAAAAATTAGTTTTAATATATTATTCATATTAATAATAAATTTTATCATTAAATTATTTATCATCTTAAAAAATACATAAAAATTATATTTTAAAAAATGATACATTTTAAATCACAAATCAGTCTTATTAGTCATTTAGGTACAAAAATTTAATTCTTCAATGACTTATAATTTATAATTATCATTATTTTTTATATATTAATATATTTAATATTTTATTTAAATATATTTTTACCCACTAATTATCTGAATAAGTTTTAATGGTTAAATATTATTCCACTGTGTGTTTTGGTTCGATGTTGTGTGCATGACAAGATAATGAACAAATTAGGTTTTAATGGAAATAAATTTTATAATATTTAATATTGGGGTGTTACAAAGATCCAAATTTATGAAGTATGGACCCACTTTAATATTATAAAAATTAAATTAATATGGAGCAGATGATACTTATTCTGGATTATTATCTTACTAAGTTGACCATAATCAATACAGGAACAAATGGATCCATTCATTTTCTTGAGAAAAGGACTAACACACCCCATGGTGAAGCACTTGGTAATGTAAAACCCTTATCAATATTATATTGGAGTTTCTTCTTCAATTACTACAACTAGATCAATCACATTATATTTTGAATCAGACATAAGTTAAATAGTAGGTATGAGTTCTATGGAAAACTCATCCTCATGATCCAGGATAATATTGGGAAAATAGTCTAGAAACACATCGATATATTCTTGAAAAATTGCATATTTTAAATTTTCATATTTCCCCAAATATTTTAGGTATATATCCCTCATTTATAGTTAATATGATTCATATAATGAAAGTGACTTCCATTAGAAGTTCATAGTCGACATTGTATTGATAGATATTCCTAGGTTTATTAAAAATATGACAAAAAATTTTCTTATCCTAATAGTTCATATGGGATCTATAAAGTGTAATAAAATCCATACCCAAAATCAAATAAAATTCTATTATAGGTAGAATAATAATATTTGAACGAATCATATTCCTGCAAAATTCAATTGAATAATATTTGTATACTTGGGAGGAAATCATCACACCATTAAGATTTTTCACCAATAATTCGATGCCTAATAGTTGGGGGGTATGAAAAAATAATCTCATAGAATCTTAAAGATATGATATGATTCATATAACTATGTTAAAATAATATTCTTTTAATATTGTTCATACTAATAACCACCCCAATTCCATTGTTGTATCATCAATCCCTTACTAAAACCAAAAGGGTTCTAATAAGATTCATGAATATAATTAGATAAATA
The DNA here is from genome assembly GCA_963277665.1 of Viscum album. Classification (NCBI taxonomy): domain Eukaryota; kingdom Viridiplantae; phylum Streptophyta; class Magnoliopsida; order Santalales; family Viscaceae; genus Viscum; species Viscum album. The sequence continues at coordinate 374,646,471 of OY728157.1, read as the reverse complement.
AATTATATCATACGTAAAATCAATCCTATGATGGATTAAATCATGATACATTCATTTCAAAAAATATCAATTTAGGTTAATCCCACTTCACATATATTTTTTTAAGTTCTATCCTCATATTCTTCATAAACTAATCCCAAAAAATAACTAAACTATTCCTTGAAACTTACTAATATTACCTGAGATAAAATATATAAATTTTACATCATTTACATAATCTAAACACTAAATATCCCAGACAAATTCATAATTAAAGGACCTAAAGTTTTACTATATTTGGTTATTAGGAACATAGACAACTTATTTGTCAAATTCTTCAATATTTACCATAGGTGATATTCACATAAGAGACCCTTTTATAAATTTCATACATAATATCATTCTTTATATCTAGAAAAATTGAAACATAAGAAAAGGGTGATATCAGATGGCCAATAAAGGTAAACATGGTATAAATAAATTAAAAATAATATGTGAACATAATATGATAAAGTGGGTATGATAAAATAATTAGAGTTAAGTTATACAATATAATATAATCATACCTAGTAATATATGAATCACAAATCATTAAATCAAGGAATAACTATTTTGGTATAAACATGAGTCAGAAGCTATTAATTTTGATCTATGATTATATAGGCAACATGAAGTGATATAAGAGTATGGAGTAAAATAAAGTATCGAAATCATAACACATGTCAAGTATAACTTCCATAAAATTCCTTAGATAATGGGCTCGTATAAGCTTCTTCCCAAAGTATAGAAGGATTGGGTTAACCACTTGTGTACCTTTTGGGTTTAGGGTAACTTCTCATGTACCTTTGGGCTTGGGCTCACCACCCAAGTACCCTTTTTATCTCCATGTAAATAAAACATTACACAATAAATTGTAGGTCTATAACATACACACCAATAAAACAATGATATGTTGTACATGTATATTCCATAAGAACATAAGAGTATTCATTATTCCTTCATATCATATTTAGCTCGTGGGAATGAATTTAGTTTCATGAAAATTACCTTAAAAAATCATTATAATCTATCCATAGAAAGATATTGGATGGTATCATTAGATAATGTACCAAGTGAAGCATAAAAATCACTATAGGATTTTGATATAGATGAAAATTAAATTTATCAAAGCATTAAAATTATTATTTAAATAGAAGAAGAAATATATTTTCCTTTTGGTAAATTTTTAAAAATATTTATAAAACAACGGAAATAGAATTTTCTATAAAAACCATGGAAAATTTGAATGTGATATTAATTAAAAAGTATGATTATGATTATGTGTAAATATAATCAAGTAGTAAAAGATAAAAATAATATTTTTTACACTTTTATATAGAAATTCAAATGTGATCCGCAAAAAAACGTTAAGAATTTCCTTTTAAACCCTTATAATTAAAATAAAATATAATTGAAAATTATCTTGAGAAATCATTTAAATATAGAGAAGAAAATTCTAGAAATATTATAAATAATATGTATATTGAAGTGAAATAGTTGGATAAAATGTTTCAAAACCTTTAAAGTAATGATTTTAAATAAAACCCCTTCTACCTTTAAAATGAAAAAAACCACCTGAAAGAAATAACATTGAAAGGGACAAATAATTCCTTGAGTATAAAGTGATTCATGATATAATAATTCAAATGGGATGTATAAAAACCATATAAATGAAAATAGATCCGTAATATAAAATATGCCTCAAAGAAGGAAATTTGATACAATAAATGCATACAACATTGGAAACATTTAAATTAGAAGCTATTAAAGGAACAATTTTATTACTTGGACTCCTCAGGCCATGAAATTAGTTATCTGACCCCACATGTGTCATCTTGTTCCTTGGTCTTCGTCCTATCACAACACATGCTATTACCCACTAGGTCACCTATTAGACTAAAGTTTGTCCCGGTGATCCAATACATGTTCTTTTAGGTTGATTTGTACACACTTACACATACCTTGGGAAGCTTCCCAAGAGTTTAACCATATTGAAATACTACAGGACAAGATCACTTAACTGTGTGGTTTTAATCAGATAAACTATTGAAAATAAAGGTTCACCTTATTGAAATATGTAGTTATATTTATCCATTTTATGCATCACTTTTCTAGGGATGTTAAAGTCATCCCCTTTAAATCACAATGACCATTTTTTGGAACCCATATCTCAAACTCATGTCGTTCCATGGTTCTTCAGGATGGGTATTGGATTTGATACAATTTATCTTGATATATCTTACTTGGGCCAAAAACTATGTCATATAACCCCATGAGTATCCTTTATTACCTTGGTTTCCTTCCAGAAACATCACATGATATTACCCACTGAAGAAACAAAAAAAATTAATGACTATACTCCGAGGACACCACTTATTCCTTTACTATGAATTTTCCTCACTCAAACACACACACCCTTGGAGACATCCCAAGAGTTCATCCATCCAAAAAAATCTCCTATAAAAACTCTCTTAACTATGGAGTGCTAATAAGGTAGTATTCTGAAATAAAGGTGTACATTGTTGACATTAATAGTAATTTTTAATCCTTTTATATCTCAATTTTCTTGTAGTTTTAAAAAATAACATGACATATACTTATTAATCTCATTAATTAAATTAAATATGTGGTAAAATATTGTTATGGGGAAGTATATACACTATATAATGAAATAAGTTGGTGAATATAGAATATATCTCAATGATTGAAAATTGAAATATGAAATCCCTTTCCTCAAAATTAATATTAATAAATTTTTTTCTAAATTTAATGTATAATAAAATTAAATTTATTATTTATATTAAAAATAACCTTATTCATAGTTATTTTACTTTATACCATCCATTTAAAACGCATTATTTCACATATATTAATTGTTGATTGTTAAAATAAACATTTTTGTGTTATCTGTTCTGTTTTCCCTTTATTATTGAGTTTCATAATTATAGTCCTTCTGTATTTTTAAATGTTTAATCATCTCTATATTTTTTAAAATATGGTAACTGATGTGTTTTATATAGTACTGGAGTCCCATATCCATTTAATAGAACACTTAAAATCCAATCTTTTTAGGTATTTCGACTGCATAAAAAATTAATTTTGTTAGTGAATAAAAATATGAATATAACCAATAAAAAAACATTAAAAAACATTATATTAATTAATTTTATATAGTAATACCAGTACATAATAATACTTATTTATTCATGACATAAACATTATAACTTTGTTTATGTAGGTCGTAAAACTGACCCAAACAAGAGGATGTTATGACAAATAAATGATTAAGAACACACAATTTCATAATGAAAATTTCAATATTAAATAATATCAATGGTTTCAAAATATATTTTTAAAACCATAAATCAAATCCAAGATGTTTTAGATGAAAAATATATAAGAGAATAATCAATAAGAAGATATCACTTTCATTGATAGCTTGAATCTCCTCTTAAAGAACCTATGAGAAATGAGAGGGTTAGGGATTATTATTGGGAGTAAGATCTAAATAAATTTATATTTCATTTTTAGTAATGTAAATATTGTATATTGATGAGTTTAATTTTATTTTATATTATAACTTTGAAAAGTTGTAGGATGGATCCTATTATAAGTGAGAGAGTATATTTTTTTTAATTTTTTTATTAATTTAAAAGTGAGTCATTATAAATGAAATTGGATTTAAATTATAAAAATTTATAATATATGATAGTTTAGGTTGATAATCTAATGATAAAATCAATTATAGACAAGGTTTTGTGATATTTTTGGCATTATCTTCTAATTTAACCTCTTGTAAATCATTTAAACTTTACTCTGGTGACTAAATTTTAATATGATAACTTACTTATATAAAATAAGAAACAAAACATATTAATAATTTGAATATGATGACTAAATGTATGAATTTTTTTATAGTATTTAGTTTTAAAATTTTGTAAAAAATAGTTTTAATAAAAGCATGGTTAATTCAATAAATTGTTTTTTAAAATAATTCTCATTTTAAGCATAAAAATAATTTTACACCATATCATGTATAATATTTATTAACCTAACATTCAATATCATTTTATTTTACAAATAATAATTTTATGAATTTTAAATCAAGAAAAAACCTAATGGATCATTGTGAACAATTAATTAGAGTAAAAAGTCTAAAATTGTTTCTTATTAGAACGAAGTATAACTTGGGTTCCAAAAAGTCAAGCATAAATTTATAAATTCAAAATATTAATTTTAAATAAATTTATTTAGTATCAAAATCAATATTTGTTCAGTAAACAGGGTTTATAAATTTTTAATCAATTCTTATATCATAATGATTATATAAAAGTTGTGGTATTAGTAAAAATGGTATTTTTGACTATTCACCTAAAAATAAAAAATTTCCAAAAAATAAAAAAAATTATCCTAAGATAATTTTTATATGATAAATCGAAAAATTATGTTCATTTTATCAAATTTAAATTATAAAATTTATAAATTTTCTTTTAAATAATTCATCTATAATATATAGTAAATTTTTTTTTTTTAATACATATTTTTTTAGGAATGAATTATTAAATTAGTAGTTATTATCATTACAAATTTATTTATTGGGTGTTAATAATTGATTTTACTAATAATTCCTTCAATTTAATCAATAAATTTTTTGATAAATTTCTGTATAATTATTAAATTTAACACAAATGTGTAATTATATAAAAAGATTCTATAAAGCCAATGAGATTTTCTTATGTGAAAGAGAACCCATTTAACAAATCATTTATTTCAATAATTTTATCCAATTTTGATTTATTTTGATACATTTAATTATATAATATATCATTTATCTCATTTGTTTTGTGTTATGTGTATCACAAGATATCAAACATAGAAAAATTATTAAAAGTCAAATTCATAAAAAAATCATGTGGTGTCACCCTTGCTGGAAGACTAAGAACCAAAACATAAACTCCACCACTAAAAACTTCATCCATAGACATAAAAAATGACCCCTCAATGTATGAAAAATCTTCGATATACCTGGTAACAAAAACAAATGTGAGATATGATACTCATGAAGAACCATATCTCCCATTACTGAGGGAGAAACAGATTCCCCTGAAACAACACCATATGTTGATTATTCTCTAACCATTTCTAAAAAGAATCACCATGACTGACATGATCATGAAGAACCTATATGTTAAAATATCCCTAATAATAATCCTCCACCTACTACAATAAATGAAATTACACAATCAGCTATTGCAGAAACCCTCTACCATCGACATCCTCCATAACAAGATATATCATTACAAGCTCCTCCCACACCCTCCATGCATATTTAGACGTCCAAAAACCATATCCTTGAGGATTTATACTCAACACATTGACAACCATCTCCCATTTCCTTGAGGTTCTAAAGATATCAAAGTCATAGTCCAACAATAGCTCCATCCACCACCACCAATGTAGACTCAAGTCCATTTGAGAGAAATTATACCTCTAAATTTTATGATCTATGAAGAACACAAAGATTTCAATTATGAGGTAATATTTAAATATATTTAAAGAAAATTCCAAATCTACCAACTAGAGATCAGTGGTAAAATATGTATAATCATGGGTATTTAAATTATTAGACACATATGTGATAACTATCGTATGATGAATTAAAAAAACCCAAAGCTAAGATGAGAAGCACATATATTCTTTCTTATGGTTTCCTCTAGAACTAACATGGCAGACTACATCGTATATGGTCATAAACATTTGGTCCCACAATCCAACTTTTGAAATGTATGTAGCTTATCACCGCCAAAGGCTATGGTGTTGATAGCTTGATGAAAATAATATGATGGTATATTTAACCTTCCCTCTATATATTCCCCTATGAGGTTCCCTTCCTAGTATGAGTTTCCCTTATAGTTTTAAAACATTTTAATGGATTTGATTCCCAGTTCTATTTTCATGTGGTCACTAATTAATTTTTCCCTCTTAGTTGGGTGAGCACCACTATTTGGAGTTGATGAGTCTGTCAGGAATTGCTGAGTATGATGGGATTATGTAAATATTTTCCTCAGGCCATCCCATGAAGGGTTATTGAGTTTTCCACATAGTGAATACTAGGTTTTCCAAATTAGGTATCCTTTTTTATCACATAAATAATCTTTTTCACACCACATAAGGTCTATTAAGCTCATCTCCTAAGTTAAACTAGGATGATCACCTATGGAATATCACACTACTCACATGAGAGATCTTGTACTTGTCACCAATAAAAACATGGTCTCTTCACCTAAGACATACCTATCTTAGCACCAAAGGATTCATGTTCTCTTCCTACAAAGAATCATATTCTTATCACATATGGAATTAAAAAATCATATGCTCTTCACCTAAAGTGATAACGAAGAGATCCTATTCTAATAAAATTGTATTATTATGATTGTCACATAAGGAATCTCAGGATCCTAACATGTGGTAAGTAGTGATCATCACCCATGGAATGAATATAAGGAACATTTCCCAATGCAAGGGTGGAGAGATCCTAATTATAATCACATATTATTATTAATCTCATCACATAATTCATCTTATTCTCATCACATGAGGAACCCAAGACTCTTCACCTATGGATGTATTTTTTAATGCATCGTGTGGGGGGGGGGGTTTCCTATGATCTTCATGTTGAAAAATTCCTCCTTATCACACAACAAAAGAATCCACTTAGGCTCATCACTTAAGGGAAGAAACAAATTAACATCTAGTGGGGATGGATCCACATATTCTCATTATGTATAAGAAAGAACAAGTATAATTTCTATTAGGTATTACCTAATTTTATAGTTTTACAAAGAATTATGAGAGGCTTGGTGAGAGGTAGAGTGTATTATTGAAATATAATTAGTATTTGTGGATACCACCTCTGGAGTGGGATAAATAAAAATAATGATGTCAAGATTGAACCACAGATATGCGTCCTATGTATCGTGTTGGAAATAAGAATCAAATCCCATGTATTTTTATGTACATGGTTTAAAGTCAGTTGAAAGTACTTTAGCATTAAATTTAACATTATAAAATATGAAAACTTGTGTTGGAGAAGGGAAGACATAAAGGGAATATGTGGGGATAATGTGTTAATATTCCTGAGAATTTATTCAGAGTATGAAAGACACATGGTGGAGATGGCACATATATTATAATTCTTGTCATGTGCTTGGGATTAATAGACATGGAATTTTTCCAACCCATGCTTTATTCATGTTTTATGGGGGTAAAAGTCAATGATATTGGTCGGGAATTAAATGTTTTCACAAATAAAACTCTATCAAATAGGTGGGATACTAATAATGAATCAATATTCATGAATGAATGTTTTTTGAAATGATTCGTTTAAGTGGATAACCATGGTAAGAGTTTCCTGAAAGTTGGGAGTTTGATGTGTCTATGAATTTAATTTAATTTTTAAATTTTGTACCAAGTAATTTCTTTATGGAAGGGAGTTGTGTGAAACCATCTCAGAGACAAGACAATGCATTATAGGATATACATGTGGTAATTCACACATGATTCTCACCTATAATAATCCTGGTTACCTTTTGTATTACACAATTAATTGAATCTAAATATGTGCAAGATAAGAGAATCATCCTATAATTATGAAAGTAAAATACTAGAAATGGGGATATGAGTGGTATTTATAATCCCCAGGCACATGAAATATGAGTGTATAGAAAAACTTAAGGATAATTCATGGATGACTTATGTGTGAACCAAAGTTTGTTCTTGCATAATGTCACAAGTTATCAAATTGTAAAAATGTATGTTGTGTAATTTTTTTTCCATTTATCTAAAATAGCATCATGTAAGGATTGAGTATGGATAACAAATTTACTTATGGGCCTCTAGTTATATACTCATGAAACATTGATTTGTGTTGAAATATGGTGTTTATCTGTAGAAGTCCAACATAAAAAAACCACAACCTTTGTTATCTAAGTATGTTTTGGAACTACGAGCAGTTTAATTGAATCCTACGAAATAAACTAAAACCATAGTTAATAGTTTTCCCTATAATATGTGTTTTAGGACAAAAAGTTCTAGTAAGATAGTAAAAATTAGTTTCTTTTATTCCAAACCCTTTGATATTTTTAAGATAAAATTTTCATCATAAACTGATTCTTCCCTCATATTTGGGTATGATGTGGAAGATTTGGTTGAAGAGGCTGATATTATGAGGAGATTACGAAAAAAATCCATATCTTGAGTTTCATGACATCTCAATTTATTTAATGAAAAAATAAACTAAAATCTTTAATCTCATGTGTTGAATGATCAGTGTGACAAACAATAGATAAAATCAAAGATCATATAATTATATTATAATGATAGATAGAGGTCGATAAGCCAGATATATAGTATCTCATCGACCACCATGAGGGATACTTATGAATATAAAAAATTAGGTTTTGGTGAATCCAAAAGGTATTATTTACCTTATAAATGTCCATGATTTACATGGAAAGACAATAAGGGTGTTGGAATTTCTCTTGAGAAAAGGGGAAGTAGGGAAGATAAGTTGTGAATCTAAGAGTCTTTAATGATTAATTAAATATTAATATATGTTTAGGATGACAATTTACTACATTTTAAACATAGGTTTCACTATAGTAGTGTTGAAGATGATTCCCCCAAGACTTGTATTCTAGATGGGATGTTGGAATTTAGAGGTTTGTTCCCTCACCATAATGGATTTCATTCTGAATGTAAGATATTTGTTCCTTTTGTACTTGTCTCTTAAATGGGAGTTGGGCCTTGGGAGTGTTGTTCACTCACCATGGGGGACTCTCTTTAAATAAAAAACTATATATCGATCCAAATTAGGGAACAAAAATTGTTCATATGAAAGTGATTGATGATCCAAAAGAGTTGAAGAACTCTTAGGGATATGATTTCATGTGTGAAACAGATCTATGGGGTGTATCATATAGAATGAAAATAAATTTCTCTGATGCGTAATAAAAAAAATTCAAACCAATGGGAGACATGACAATTAGAGGTTTGATCTTGATTTGATGAATGGACAGAGGTGATCTTGGGGTTTCTTATTTTAAGGTCACATAGGTTTGAAATAAATGGGGGTTAATAGTTTAAGGTCACATAATGTAATCAAATTATGATCTTTTTATATTCATACATCCCTAACCAATGGGTTACTAACAACATTCATTATACATCGTTGGAAAAATAGTGGATAAAATTTTATGTTTGTGTAGAATAAACCTTATCCTTTATAGAAATACATCATCACAGTGCTAAGAAGGTAAATGGTAACCCCTTGGAGGCAAAGGGAACCAATATTACATTGGAGAGAATATAAGTTTTGTAGATTGGATCGATATAGGAGATCCAAATGTGGATACATATCCCATAGGGTGGGAATCAAGTCACACAGAGTTCTAGATTATGAGATTAGTTTATACAGATCTGGATCATGCATAGGGGAAAGGTGAAATTCTCTTCTAGGAAAGAAAGAAGATATGGTGTGAATTAGACGTTGACTAACAACCAGAGCATAACTAGGTACGAACATGTATTTTTTTGGATAAAACAAGGATAATAGATCCATATATCATTATATATACCTCAATAATGGGAATCAATCTACACATAATTCTAGAATTGTGTCATCTACATAGATATATTTTAACACCCTAAGATTTCACAGTACGCTTCACTTTCAATAATGCAATAGCTTGCATTGTACGCAAGTTCGAGATTCTAACACACTGTGACCAATAAAAGTAGCCTTTATGAATAGTAATACCCACCTTTTGAAATTATATAAATTTTATATTTCAAAATGGACTTCATTTTTTTATTCATAATATCAAAATTACCCTATGTTGAATTTTTGGTATTTTTCTGGGAACTTCTAATTTTAGATGAATAGTGAAAAATACTTAAAAACAACTTTTTTAATATAAATAAATTATAGTGATAAATTATACTATTGTGTGGTTTTAAAGTATAAATAGAATATATTTTACCATTTTATGCAATGGTGGTCATTATAATTAATTTCATTTTAAAATTGGACATAAACAATTGTCAACCTTTTGATAGATATTGTTTTTTTAAAAACACTCTATTTGTTTTGACAGTGGGAATAATTTTTAAACTAATTACTGAAATTTCTGTGTTTGGAATTTGGTATAATGGATTCCTTATTTGGAATCAGAGGGTCCAAATTATGTAATTAAGATACTTTTGTTTTTTGACATTATGAATAGTAACAACGGTAATTATCTTTAATTATCATGATTAATTAGTAATCAAGTAGTTAAGGGTAATAAAATAATATCATAATAATAAAAAATTACACCAAAATGTGTCCTAATTCTACTAGTTATGTCATGGCCGACCATGGGATGCCTTGTGCCAAATTTGGGACCTCATGGAATCACTTTTGGGTGGTAGTGACATTTTATTATATTATTTATTAAAGGGAAAGTATAACCCAAGTATGAATCACCCATGTAAATCAATTTTAGTATTTTTTGTGTAAGACTTACACTTGTCAAAAACCTATTTGATGAGTATATTTCAAACCCTTATCACCTTATCCTCGAAATATATAATTTTGGGACCTTTAAAATCCAAAACTCATTATATAATAATGTAACATTTCATGACTTTCCAAGAGTGCCCCTCCTATCCTCATATAAAAGGCCCCCACCTCTAACACCTTATTCACACCTTCAAAGCCATTTGGCTTGGCCAAACTCTACCCAAATACTCTCTCAACTTTCCTCTCGTACTCCTAGTAGCATCACTTTGGGCAGAAGTCTTCCCAAGGATGCCTTAGGCTCAAATCAGAAAGAGTTACCCTATTTTAAGGTAATGTATTCTCTTAAGTTCTTTTGTTTTATTTTGCATCTCCAACCCCTTAAACTCTTATTATTCCTTTATTTCGTAAAAACACTAGTATCTTCAATATAATAGGATGTTTTTGTGAGAAGGATTTGATTTACACTTACATACACCTTCGTCTAATGGTTAATGAACATATTGTTTCTGTGGGTTGTGAATTACTACATCATGAAAGGATGATTGTTCAATCTTCTTTTTACACCTCTCATGGTGGCCATTAAGATGTCACTATATTTATATATGATATATATTATGTTTACTTTTTTCCTTATGCTTCTTTATTTTTCATTTATAGCATACCTTTATTATTTCCATTATGGGTAAACACGATAATTTTCTTTTAGGTAGTGCGGACTACCGCCCCCTCAAAGTGATTTGAATCGTTAATTCCATATGTGGGACATATAAAGGATGGAGTAAATGATATTATATATGATATTATATTGGAATTATAATATACCTTTATATCATTATGATTTCATTCCATTAAATACGAAATAGAAATGAAATTAGCGTTCATGCGTACGTACGACTTACCATCTCCATGAACGGTGAATTTCATTTCTTACCTATAAATGTTATGTAATATTATAAATGAATGTATATAATGGATATATATTATATATATGATATATAAATCATGAATATAATTCTGTATATAATGGATATTTTATCACATGAACAACTTGTAATTATAAGAAGTTTATTTTTGACTCAAGTACCAAAGATCGACAAAACGACCGTTATTAAAATAAATAATTACATAATGTTCATAACATGGTAATAAGTGATATAAAAGGAATAATTAACTTGAAACAAGTTCTTAAGAATGTATAAATTAACTATAGTTTATTATTCCAGAGGTTAAAGAACGATTGAGTCAAGTCGGACACGAGGCAAGGGACTTCGTATCAATCTCCTTTCATTGAGGTATATTTTGTTTTATACACAACTTTCTTTTATATGGTGTATAAACCCCTTTGACTTTTATGTTTATTCAAAAGGAATATTTTTTATATGAAGAGTTTTAATAAATGAAAAATAGGAATATTTTTTTGTCGTACGTATGCGGCGGCAACAACTTCTCCGCCCCTGTGACCATTATTTGAGTTTCAGCTTCCTCTACAAGCCACAACTTTTTAAAAAAATGAAAAATAAATACCATGTTTTACTTTTCATTTATTTTGGTATTGAAAATGTTTTTGATAATGTTTTTATTATATCAACGTGTTGTATTGATATCTTGTGATTGAAATGTGGAAATGTTATGTTTCCTTTATGCATGTTTTATGTGATACGATTATGTTGTGGTTTATGTAATGTTTAAACCATTTCATATAAGGAATGAATTGGACTTAATAATTGATGGGTGGATCCCACTATATCTCCTAGATGAATCGGTAGGTCTCATGAGACAAACTAGTTTCTTGGAACAAGGCCTTGACAAAATCTTATTTGTAGTCTTAGTACAAGGCCTTGACTATGTGGTTATGATAGTCTGGCATTATGCATTCCAACATTATGAAAGTGGTTATTGATATTGCATGTGATTATTCGACTAGTAGAATATCCTTGTGAATAAGTAAATAGAATTATTTCATTTTATTTTTTCCATATTATGTTGAAGTTCATGTTTAAAAGGATTTTGTTTTAGTTATACATTTCCATAAAGGTTTATGTTTATTTATGAAAGTTTACGCTATATTGTTATCCTTACTGAGCATCTGAGCTCACCACTTTGTTTTATTTTCCCAGGACGTGAAGAAATATTTTATGACTAACCTGCAGGGATAGTCTGAAAGGGATATGAGTGTGGACTATGGAGACCATGTTATTGTAGTTTTTTACTTTATGATGTAATGTAACATTTATGAATGTATCTAATGTTTCCAAGGCTACTAAACTAACAGGTCTTTCAAGAATTGATCTTTTGTGATCATGACAATGTTAAGTAATAATGCACCGACTCTGGGTAACAGGGGTCAGGGCATTACATTTGGTAGAAGAGGCAGTTTAGTACTAACCTTGGAAGCTAGATTTAGATAAACTCTGAATAGATCACATAGCCCTAAGATAGAATTTGAGGATTAGTAAAGAAGAGCTGTCTAGAATTTTGGTATTGTAGAAATTTTGTGAGTTTTCTGAGAAATAAATTCCTGTCTGGAGATGAGCAGGTAGAGGCGGCTCTGGCATAGATGTACCTAGGGTTAAAACCCAAAAACACCGCTTTGAGCTAGACTCGAACGGGAACTGGTGCACGACAACGGGCCTTGCTGCACTCTTGGTTACGACACTCCTGGTGGATATTCTTAGGATAATTTAATTTTCCTTACAAACCATTTTGAATGGTTTATGAGTATATACTTCCTCAAAGAAATTTTTTTTAATGATTATGGATTACATCCATAAACTGTTCAATTTATGTTAAGTGTTTTACAAGTATGGAATTATGTATTTTGATTCATGAAGTGATCTAGTTTATGCCATTGGTTAGAAATGGAGCCTAGTGGAAGGAATGGAAACCATATCAATGAACGCACTCCATATAGGGATTTTCCTCCTGCTCAAGATAATTATAGTGGAGCTGGTGATACAACTGGTGGTGATCAGCTTATCACCATACTGGGAAAACTCACTCAGGTTATTAATAATAACCTTACTCGTATAAAGCACCCAGATCCATAACATGGAGGATCAATGTTAGACCACTTCATGGGGAAACAACCACCAATATTCAATGGGAGTAAAAATCCCTTAGTAGCTGAGCAATGGTTACAATCCATAGAGAAAATATTCCATGCCTTGGAGAGTAGTGAAAGGGAAAAGGTAATCATGGCAGTTTACTGCCTCATTAGAGATGCTGATCAATGGTGGTCATTGATTAAAAATACAAAGTAAGATAAAGAAGTATCAAATATGGAATGAAATGATTCAAAGAGATTTTATTAGAAAAATACTTTCCTCGTGACCATCGAGTAGACATGGAAAGACAATTTCTGAGTCTGAGGCAAAAGGAGGATGGGAATTTCGCAAAGTATGAGTCTAACTTTACAAGGAAAGAGAGGCATGCTTCAGATTATATATTTAACCCAATAAGTAAGATTGATCATTTCTTTGATGGGTTAAAAGTATTTCTCCGTCGAGCTTTAGTATCACAATATTTCTCAACGTACGAAGATATAGTCTCGTGTTCTATCAAGACAAAAAAGTAATTCTCTAAATCTTACGACTATAAAGTAAAGAAAGAGAATACGATAATGGTGGAACAAGAGACAGATAAAGGGAAAAATGGAATGAAGGATTTTCCATTGTGAGATAATTATGGGACGAATCACCCCGGTACTTGCCTAAAAGGAATGGGAGTTTGTCATAAATGTAAAGAAAAAGGTCACCAGGATCGTGATTTCAAGGGAAAGAAAGAGGCTATAAATGTTGAATTCTATAATTGTATACAAATGGGGTATTTTGCAAATGATTTCCCTAAGAGCCAAGGAAACTCACCTCAGAAAAGGCCAAGGGGGAAAGGCCAATCTTATGCTATTACTACAGTTGAAGGGTAATAATTATTGTATTTGTGTTTTTGGACTCAAGAACTATACTATGGTTATAATAATAATGTGATATATATAAGTATTTTACTACAGTACTTGTTTTTTTTCATTAATGTTTTAATATGATAATGGTAATCATATTTTTAGTATGTGACAATAAGAGAAACTTTACTTTGTTTGGGGAATCTGATGAGTTGATTTTGGAATTTAGATACCTTTTAGAGAATGTCTGGACAGAGGTATTTTGGATAAATATAAAGGCTGGAATGGATTAAGTTTAACTTTGGATATTATTGTTTAAGGTTAAAACATTTCTGAAGATTATTTTTGGAATATTATAATACTATAGTTTTAGGAAAAGGACAACCTGCAGGTCAGGGGATAACCCATCGTGTCGGACAAAGCTGTAGGAATCAAACCCACAACCATAGTACGACATGCCTTTATTACCTACCACTAGCCTACAGGAAGTCCCTGGTTATTACAAAATAGTTTTCCTAAGTTAATGGTATGTGTTAATATTTATAACCTTGTACATTTAGGGTAAATATAATATTTTTGAGTTCTATTATCTTTTTGAGTGAAAGATGAGTTTGTTGTAGAAATTAGTTGAAGGTTGAAAATCTATTTTTCAAGCATATATATATATATACCTTTCTCTTATTCTATGAATAAATTAATTCTTAAACTTTAGTAAAGAGATATTAAAATAAAAAAATGTGTTCTCCTAATACCTTATGTTTTGTTGAACTGATGATATTTTAAATCTACATAGACTGAAGGCTTTGAGGCCCACAATTTTACACTTGATTGTGATTTATGAACTCAATAACTCCCTACAAATATTTACGTTTTCCCTCTAATTATATGTCTCCAATTTCCACCAATTTTCTCCTAATCCAGATCATAATGTGGTGGTGAATTTTTTCATTTCCCTTTCCCTCTTGTTAAGGCTAAATTTTATTAACCTTATTTTTTATGTGGGTTTTCCACAAAGGTATTTTCTATTTTCAAACTTTTATTTTCGAAGAACATTTTCAAATTGTGAGGATGCAATCTATTGAAGGAGGGGAGAATGTAACACCCCAAGCTTTCATGGTACGCTTCTCTTTCAATAATACAATAACTTGCATTGTACGCAAGTTCGAGATTCTAACATACCACGACCAATCAATGTAGCTATTATGAATAGTAATACCCACTTTTTGAAATTATATAAATTTTATATTTTAAAATTGACTTCATTTTTGGATTTGGAATATTGAAATTATCCTATGTTGAATTTTTTGTATTTTTCGGAGAACTTCCAATTTTTGATGAATAGTGAAAAATACTTAAAAAACATTTTTAATATAAAGAATTTATAGTGATAAATTATATTATTGTGTGGTTTTAAAGTATAAATAGAATATAATTTTACCATTTTATCCAATTTTGGTCATTATAATTAATTTCATTTTGAAATTGGACATAAACAATTGTCAACCTTTTGATAGATATTGTTTCTTAAAAACACGTTATTTGTTTTGACAGCGGGAATAATTTTTAAATTAATTACTACAATTTCTCTGTTTGGAATTTGGGAAAATGGATTCCATATTTGGAATCAGAAGGTCCAAATTATTTAATTAAGACACTTTTGTTTTTTGACATTATGAATAGTAATGACGATTATTATCTTTAATTATGGTGATTAATTAGTAATCGGGTAGTTAAGGGTAATAAAATAATATCATAATAATAAAAAATGACCCCAACATGTCTTCTAATGATACTTTTTGTGTCATGGACGACCATGGTATTCCTTGTGCCAAACTTTGGGACCCCATGGATTCACTTTTAGGTTATAGTGACATTTTATTATATTATTTTTTTAAAGGGAAGGTATAACAAAAGTATGTATCACCCAAGTAAAACAATTTTAGATTTGTCAGTGTAAATGATCTATTATACTATAAATAGTAATTGTAAATCTAAAAATATTTCCTACATCATGATATTTTTTTATAATTTTTAGACGTTAAATAAATTAAATTTTGTATGACACCATGATGATGCAGCGATTACCTCATTAATTAACGATTTAAATAAAATGAAAATATAATGTAACATCTAAGACTTACACTTGTAAAAAACCTATTTTATGAGTAAATTTAAAACCCTTATCATCTTATCCTCGAAATATATAATTTTGGGACCTTTAAAATCCGAAACTCATTATATAATAATGTAACATTTCACGACTTTCCAAGAGTGTCCCTCCTCTCCTCTTATAAAAGGCACCAAACTCTACCACATTATTCACTCCTTCAAAGCCATTTATCTCTGCCAAAATATTCCTAAATAATCTATAAACTTCCCTCTCTTACTCATATAAGCCTCACTTTGGGCATAAGTCCTCAAAGGAAGCCTTTGTCTGAAATCAAAAAGAGTTACCCGATTTTAAGTTAATGTCTTCTCTTATGTTCTTTTGTTTTATTTTGCTTCTCTAACCCCTTAAACACTTTTTATTACGTTATTTTGTAACTAAACCAGTATTTGAAATATAATATGATGTTTTTGTGAGATGGATTTGATTTAAACTTACACACACCTTCGTCTAATGGTTAAAGAACCTATTGTTTCTGTGGGTGGCGAATTACTGCCTCACGAAACGATGATTGTTCAATCTTCTTTTTACACCTATCATGGTGGCCATTAAGATGTCACTATATTTATATATGATGTATATTATGTTTATGTTTTCCTTATGATTATGTATTTTTCATTTATGGCATACCTTTATGATTTACATTATGGGTAAACACGATAATTTCATTTTAGGAATTGCGGACTACCGCCCCCTCAAAGTGATTTGAATCGTTAATGCCATATGTGGGATGTATAAAGGATGTAGTAAATGATATTATATATGATATTATACTGGAATTATAATATACCTTTATATCATTATGATTTAATTCCATTAAATATGAAATAGAAATGAAAGTAGCATTCATGCGTACGTACGACTTACCGTCTCCATGAATGGT
Organism: Viscum album; assembly: GCA_963277665.1. Classification (NCBI taxonomy): domain Eukaryota; kingdom Viridiplantae; phylum Streptophyta; class Magnoliopsida; order Santalales; family Viscaceae; genus Viscum; species Viscum album. Next base: position 374,628,947 of record OY728157.1, on the reverse strand, counting down.
GCATTTCATTTATTACCTATAAATGTTATGTAATATTATAAATGAATTTATATACTGGATATATATTATATATATGATATCTAAATCATGAATATAATTTTGGATATAATGGATATTTTACCAAATGAACAACTTTTAATTATAAGAAGTTTATTTTTGACTCAAGTACCAAAGATCGACAAAACGACCATTATTAACTTAAATAATTACCTAATGTTCATAACATAGTAATAAGTGATATAAAAGGAATAATGAACTTGAAAAATGTTCTTAAGAAAGTATAAATTAACTATAGTTTATTATTCAGGAGGTTAAAGAAGGATCGAGTCAAGTCGGACACGAGGTAAGGGACTTTGTCTCAATCTCCTTACATTGAGGCATATTTTGTTTTATGCACAACTTTATTTTATACGGTGTATAAAACCCTTTGACTTTTACGTTTATTCAAAAGGAATATTTTTTATACAAATAGATTTACTAAAGTAAAACAGGGAATGTTTTTTTGTCGTACGTATGCAGCGACAACGACTTCTCCGCCGCCATGACCATTATTTGAGTTTCGGCTTCCTCTACAAGCCATAACTTTTTTATAAAATGAAAAATAAATACCATGTTTTACATTTCATTTATTTTGGTATTGAAAATGGTTTTTATAATGTTTTTATTATATCAACATGTTGTATTGATATCTTGTGATTGAAATGTGGAAATGTTATGTTTCCTTTATGCATGTTTTATGTGATACGATTATGTTATGGTGTATGATATGTTTAAACCTTTTCATATAAGGAATGCATTAGACTTAATAAGTAACTGGTGGAGCCTGCTATAGATCCTCGATGCATCGGTAGGTCTCATGAGACAAACTAGTGTCTTGGCACAAGGCCTTAACAAAATATTATTTGTAGTCTTGACACAAGGCCTTGACTATGTGGTTATGATAGTCTGGCATTATTCATTCCATTATTATGAAAGTGGTTTTTGATATTGCATGTGATTATCAGACTAGTAGAATATCCATGTGAATAAGTAAATGGAATTATTTCATTTTAATTTTTCCATATTATGCTGAAGTTCATGTTTAAAAGGATTTTGTTTTAGTTATACATTGCCTTAAATGTTTATGTTTATTTATGAACGTTTCCTCTATATTTTTATCCTTACTGAGCATCTGAGATCACCCCTTTATATGTTTTATTTTCCCAGGATGTGAAGAAATATCTTATGACTGACCTGTAGGGATAGTCCGAAGGGCATATGAGTGTGGACTATGGAGACCATGTTATTGTACTTTTTCACTTTATGATGTAATGTAACATTTATGAATATATCTAGTGTTTCCAAGGGTACTAAACTAATAATTCATTCAAGAATTTATCTTTTGTGATCACGCCAATGTTGCGTAATAATGCATTGAGTCGAGGTAACTGGGGTCAGGGAATTACATATATCTTCTTTGATGAGAAAGTGGGCATCATCCGAAATATGGGTGAGTGATGGGGATAATCAGGATTTGAAGGAGAAACTTAAGTATTTGGATAAAATGATGAGATATATGTCTGGTTCTAGGAAAAGGTGTCCTGGTGTTAGTACATATCCTATAGGGTTAGATTCAATCCAAATATAGTACTACTGGTTTAGTGGTAGATAACCAACATTGAAAGGCCATCCTCTCAGGCAAGGACAAAAAACACAATGTAGTTTAATTTCATTCAATGGGGATGATATTTTTTAGTTTTAAATTATATTAAAATGAAATTGAAAATATAGTATAACATCATACAATGATGATTTGAGTGGATATATGAGTTTTGATATTGATATAACCGACCAAAACTTTTAGTCTCACATGATTCTTGATTAGTGTGAGAAACAAGGGGAAATAAATGATCACTCATTCCCTATAAGAGTGTTAAATATGTATGAATGAGATAAGGATGAAATTATGCATCAACCAAAAAAGGGAACCCATGAAATGAGATTCTAAATGGATAAGATACTATAGGGGGTTTCCCTCTAATCACACACCAAAGGTTATGGGAGGGAAAATGTAAGGGTTTTAAGACTCTATTGATGAAAGTGGGAGTGGGAGATGGTAAATCATGACTTCTAGAATCATAATTGAAAATAAGGTTATAGATTGGATGTTTACAACCATTTTTAAAATTCAAAACAGGATTCCACAACCATATTCTCAAATATGGAGTGAAATAAATTAGGGTTGACCAATGAACAAGTATTTAAAATACAGACCCAACTTTTTTACTACTGAGAATGATTCCTTTGAGACTTGTACCTTGGATTGGAAGCAGGACATTCGAGTCCCGTACAATCACTATAAATGATCCAATTTTCAAATAAAATTTGGATGGGGAAATTAAAAAGCTAGGGACAAATTGTGGAGATAAAATAAAATCCTAAAAGGGAGGATTAATCAACATATGAATAAACCAACATACATTAGGAATATCAATGGGGTGAACCGGGTTTGATATTGTTTTGATACCATATGGGGATTGGGGAGAGTTCATCTATTCCTTAAGGAGGACTGATTTGGTATCTAATGTGTAAAGTTTGTGGTCATATATCTTATAACAAGGATGAGGTCATCTATATAGTAGTAAGTGTGAGGGAAACACAAAAATTAATTGAAAACACACATGATAATATAAATAGACATCAAGAGAGAAGATACATAGATTATGGTTATGTTGTGTGGAATGTGAATTGACACAGTCTTTATAGAAATGGGGTAAATGGTGAATCAAAATATATACGGTAGACCACATTATTCAAGATCCATATTAGGGGAATATATATGCAGTTTAAGGTTATGGTGTATGGGCTAAAGGGTTTCTACATGTTTTGATCCATTAACATTTGACCATGAGGTTGAGGTATCCTATATAACATAGGGTAAGTACATAAAGTAACATGAATTGGGAAACCCAATGCTGATATAAATGACCTCCAAAACCTGTGCACACCATTTAAGATCATGATTATGGGACCAAAGTTGAGTTGAGATTTAAGGTCATACAACTTACACCATCTCGGCCTGAGTGTGGAATCACTATAGTGTGTTATGGTGTAAAAGAATCCCAAAAAATAAATGTTGAGTACCAAGATAGTGTGAAGGAGACAAGAGAATAATTGATGAACCTGATATAGGATATCTATAAGTATCCATATATTTCAAGGGTTGGGAATTAATAAATAGGTATTTATTAGATGCAATAGACTTTTAAATAGATTTTTATCACATATAGAAGAGGGGGAAGGAAAATAATTGGTGTTGTGGTGAGAAAAGGGGGAATAAATACTTATAAGGATCGATAAAAATATCATTACAAAGTAAAATGGTAAGGAATTAACATAAATTACAATGTTGGTCATAGAGTAGGAGATATAAGAATCACTATGTATACCATACAGAGGGAATTAATCCAAACATAGTTTTACCAAGGGAATATTGGTAGGAAGTTGATAATGTAACAAAAAGGGATCATTATGTCAAGTGAGGATCCAATACATGACATGGTTTAAGTCATAAAATTGGGAATGAAGTAAATATCTTAATATTATTCAATAAGGTCATTGAAAAAATAATTTAACATCATATGGAGTGGACAAGGTCAATGTAGTTTAAAATTTTATAGAGAGGGAATTAATAATGTATTTTAAGGTTATATAGTAAGGATAAATAGGTTGTACAGTTTAAAATCACTTTTCTAGGACAAAAAGTGGTTGACCAGTTTAAATAAATGCAACCGAGAATTTGGGATTCTATAGTTTCATAAGAAAGGGGGACTATGTAGTTTCTTGAAACATGGGAAAATATGAATTCTAACTCATACACATGACATACCTTGATCAAATTGGGCATAAACCACTACCCCAATCCCAGATGAGTCATTCTCAGTGTGGGAAATAAGGACAAGAAAAATATCACATGTTTTACATGAGAGAGCACAATATGGGTCAATGTGTTGAGGATGGAATTTATAATCGACCAATGAATTTGGACCAAAAAAGGAAAACTAGATGGGGTAACCCATAAGAAAAATTTTCTATAATAACTTGTCTGTATGTAAGAGAGGGGAAACACTGACGGCATTGAATTCCACCCAAAATAATTTGGTGGATTTAACATAAATCATGAATTTTATGATCTAAATTACATGGCAGTGAAAAACATGTGTTTTCCATGTTATCGATTTACCACATCCACTACCACATCAATAAGAATGGGGGATAAAAAATAGGTTTTATTGATGAACATGTATTCAAAACATGGGTCCCATTATGTTACTACCAATAATCCCCTATGTCATGAACCCTAAATGGAAGGTGGGCCTTTGGGGTGCTTCACTATCACTATAGTGGAGTCAATTCATAAATGAAAGTTTGATGCAGATTCAAATCGAAGAAGATCTAAAGTGTGAAAGTGAACCAAAATGGATGTTTCGGTAGAGTACAATACTCTAGATTCAACAATACATTACATTAAGCACATTGCGAGTATATTTTATTAAAAGTAATGTTGTTATCATGTAGGATTAAGACCACCAAGAGGGGGGGGCTAATCAACAGTTATTTCTCTTTTAAAATAATGTTTCCTAACTTATTTAGTAAACTTTATTTATCTATGAAACCTTTTATAGTTAAAATTCACTAAAAAAACCCTTTAACCTCATATTTTGAATACAAAAAATATAAAGGTATGGAAGCACACAATGTTTACAAGGTTCAGTACATAGAACTACTCCTTTACATGTTTTATAGTCCCACCAACATGGATTATTTCACTATCTTCTTTCCAAAATAAAAAGGCACAAATAGTGAAAAATTATACAATCCGAGTAGAAACATTACTACACTAGTTATTTAATCCCACAGATATCATTTTTAGTATCCACTTTATAATAGTTATATATACACCCCAGAAAAATAATCAATCCTTTTTAGTAAATGGTGAGAATCTATAGTTATAGGAATAATTTTCCTTCTTTTTTTTCAATTAGCATTAGAATGTATTCAATTCTTCCATAAGTAAGATGGATCTAACTTTAAATATGAATAATCTTTAAGAACTTCAAAAATTCTATAAAGAACATTTTGGTCTTGAAACATTCTCCAAAAACATAGCATGGGGAAATTTTGGTAGAAAATTCAGTTGATTATCCTCAGTCTAGTAACCTCTCATTTGATCGTCTCTATCTGATTGGACTTAGTCTGATTCTACTTATTCTATTCTTTCTTCAAATAAGTAGAAACTCAATTAGTGGCCTATAATTAATACATCCTAGGGTACTCTGTCTAATTATCCTTGATCTAATGGATGTTGCTCTGATGGTATTACTATAATGAACATTTTCTGACGAACTGTTGTACGTTGGAACGTTCTTCAATGATTGGATTGAACCTCACTATTATGGACTTGTTCCAATGGAACTTCCTCAGCATCATCTGAAACAAATTTTTTTAGAAACTCAATAATTGATAAAAAAATTCAGATCTCACTTCACACATTAACAATTCATTTTTCACCCACTTTATGAATACAATGTTCTCTCCTTTTATGGGCACCCATTAAGCATTAAAGTGGGAAAACCAATTTGGCTTCCCTCAAAATGAAATTCATAAATTCTGAATTTCTCATTGACTTAAATATTCATATTTGAGTTTTTCAACTCTCAATAATCATTCTGGGGGCTTCTTGAATCTTCTCTAATCTTCTCCAAACCTCAGTCTTCTTCAAGTTTAAAAACATTTCTTAAGTCCAATAATTTATTACAATTATTCATTATGATTATTTTTTATGATAAAAACATATTAATGGGTAAATATGGACCATTACGATTTCCTCATGTAAACACTATAATTTTTCTCATACCTATGATTTGTATCAAATATTCATTATAAAATATGTAAAGTGTTTAATTCGTTTCTCCGTTTCTCTAATTACTTAGACTGATGATCCTATGTCTGATGATGTTCAAAATATAAATAATTTATCATTTTTAGTAGGTATCTTATGGATCAGTCCATGATTCAATCCAATGAACGTTTTTAGCACTAGTTCAATAAGTTTTCATATCTTTTTGAGAAACAATCCATATATTTGTTTTTTTTCTATTGACCCATTTGTAAGAGAACAAAGTATGAATTCTTTTTTTATTAGAAAGTTTCAAATACAACTCAAAATTTCTCAACCACTCTTCCTCTGATAGAAAATATTCATCTTATATACAAAGGATACTAACAACTTGAGCTGGTGTTTGAATCTATTATGATGGATTGATGGCATACTACATCAGATGGACCGATGTCAGTAGTGACATGTTTTATTCAGAAAAAACAATCATCCAACCTTGTGTTATTATCACACTGTTGATTCTCATATAAATGATCTTCATCCTTATGTTTCTGGTGATCCTTACACTAATGTGAAGCATCCAGAATACATCACATCATATTCTACTCTCTCCCACAAACTCTAGTAATTTTTTTTTCCAGTCAAGCCTCAAAAATATTGTAAGCACTATCACTCCCCCTTTTCTTCATAAGTATTGTATACCATGTTTCTATAAAACTTATGACTTTTTTGAATTACCAAAAAACAATTCATCTTTATATTTAATACTTGTAATTTCTATTACTTCCAATCCTTTTAGTCTCACTCAACATAGGCTATGGACGATTATTCATGAGACCTATTCCCAGTAGTCTCTGAATTTTTGTTATGATCAAAGCATTCATTATAGACTCAATATGATTTATAGAAGCTTCTTAATTTTTGTAAACATCCCAATCCAATGGATCTTATTGAACCATGAATACGTTCATGATTTAATTTTCATGGTGATGATGTGTATATAATTCTAATTCTAATGTCCTTGAATCCTATTGATAATGTTAGAGACACCTTTCTTTATTCCAAATTTATATTACCTTCTCAACATAATTTATATATTCAATATAATCAATATATGTATCTATTAAAAATAAATACAACGAAAAAAAACATGGTCTTAACAATATCCCCCTTTTTATTTTCTATCAATACCCACTTCAACTCCTTCAAAACAATACCACTTGGTTTTGTTTCTCAATTTTTCTTCTCCCAATTTCATTATTACCCCCCATTTATTTTATCTTCCCCATTTTCTTAACTATCCCACTTATTAAAAATAAAATATAAAGGGTCCATGATGACAAGTTTCCCCCTAATTGAAAAATGATTTCCATTCTAATGGTTAGAACAATTTTATCTCAAAATTATGAAAGTCATTCTTAGGATAACATAAGTAACACATGAGTTTTATAAAAAGATCCTTTAACCAAACAACTGTAATTATACTTTGGAGAGCCATATGTAGTAAACAAGATTGAATAATCAATTTTATAAATGTTTTCCATAAAACAAATTTAATGTAATACATTTTCATGTTTATTTCAACATTCTCATTACTAGGGGAATCATTAAATTATTTTTTTAAGATTAAAGTAACTTTCACCCTTCTCAAAAAACATTTCACAAAGTTTAGGTGAATAAAAATATAATTCCCAAACTAATATTTTGTAACCTCATTACATTATTTTATAAGAATAATTTAAGACTTAACTTTCAACTTACTTAATTAAAATCATTCAATTCACTACATGTTAGTAAAAATACACAAATTTTTTATGAAAAAGAAGAAAGGAGATAGATTCTTAGAAGAAAATTTTGGACTAAGAGTCCTTCCTCAGCCTTTATTTTTTCTTCTTTTTCTTGGATTTTTCAATGGATGTAATTTCCTCCTTCTGTTCATACTTCTCAGATTTTATGACATGTTTCTTTTCATCTATATAATCTTCTGATAATGATGTAAATTTATTTTCCCCTTTGGTACCTTTTGGTGATAGTGATTTTAAAAGCTATTTCATTCCTTCATATTCATGCAGAACAATTGTCAAACAAATTTTAGTAACATAACCTTCTTTGCTCATATAACTTGAATCTTTTATGATATTTAAAACCACAATCAATTGATATTATTTTATCAATTTTGATCATATATTTAGAAAAAAATTTCTTCTATTTTATTCATATGTGGTTTTTTATTATTCTAACTTTCTAGCCACGTAAACTTATTCTAGCGAAATAACTATGATATATTTCTTTTAAAACTCATCATTCATCATCTTATGATTTTAATTTTTTAGTTCTACATAATTTTTATGAACATTTGATCCTATTTTCCCTTCATATACCCCACTTGATTCATTCATGTTTCTTGGTAGATACATTATATACCAGCATGAATATGTTCTATGTATAAAACCTCCACAACACCAACAATGATATCTGAATCATGTTTTTTCAAAGTAATAGTGAACATGTTCAAAAACGTTTTGTTGTTGTTTCTTCAACAACCATAGACCACTTTTCTTAGGAAGACACTTTACAGAAGAATTCAAATCTTTCTTTATGAATTTTTTTATCACAAACCATCTATTGTAAACCATTCTTTTCTCCTTATAAATAAGTTTCAACTTTAACATCAATTTCCTTGGTGATATTTTCTATCATCTTTCTGTCTCGCTTTTTGATTTTGAATGTATTTATTGTGTTCTAAAGAATTCATATTTTTTCTCAGCCTACCATTTTTTTATAAGATCTTTCAGATTATTTTTATTTAATTTAACTATCTTCATTTTTCTTTTTTAACAATGATTTGATGGAAATTTCTTCATCAACCTATCCTTTAATTTCCATAACATTTTATCTTCACATTACATAAGTAACAAGAATACTATTTAGATCATCCAATGATAGAGTTTTAGGACCTCTATCTTCCAAAGGTGAAAATTTGGAATCGAACTTATCATGAATAATTCTCAAGATAATTTCAATTATAGTTTATTATTCTAGCTTCTATCCAGGATATCTTATAGTTTTGACAATTTCATTCATCCTCGAAAATAAGCCTCCAATTTATTTATGGCCATCCATTTTAATATCTTCATACTTATGCCTCTGAATTTTTATATTTTACTACTTCAACTTTGTGTTTCCTTTGTATATGTTCTTCAACTTATCCTAGATTGTTTTGGATGTTTTAACTCCCTTTATCAATACTCACTTTTAATTTTTGATGAGAGTAAATAATTATTATCACTTCTATCATTATAATGATCATTATTATGAGCAGTAGTAAGAGGATAATTCTAAATATAAGGATGAAATCCATATGATATGGTAGTATTCTATCATTATATATATGATATTTCTTTCAATTAAAAACAATAATTTAATTATAGTACAAAAAATCGATATTCTCAATTTGTAGACAAGAATATTTTATAGGGAACCTTGATTTTATACTAATTTTTATTACTGAGTGGGATCAATACTAGTGAGGGGGGATCAGTGATTCATTTCCCTTTTATAAGAAAATTTCATAACTTCTTTTGTAAGCATTACAAACCTCTAAAACCTATTAAAGGTAAGAACCACTCAAATAAAAATTATCAACCTCACCATTCATATTCAACAAATATAAATATAAGTAATCATATAATATTTACAAGGTTTGGTACAAATACCTACTCTTTTTTCATGTTTGATAGTCCCACCAAAATGGATTATTTCACTATCTAATTTCTAGAATACTGATGAAAAACCAATGGACAATTCTACAATTCTAGTAGAAATCTTAATACTATATTTAGTTATACCCTGTAACTATCATTTTAAGTATCCAATTTCCCAAAAATGGTTATATACCCCATCAAAATAATCAATCATTTTCAATAACTAGTAAGAATCAACATTTACAGGCTTCACTTTTCTTATTCTTTTCAATTACACTTTAGAAAGACATCAATTACTCTACAAGTAAGCTAAATCAAACATTACCTACGTACAATCATCAAGAACTTCAACACATTTCTAAGGATCTTGTTGGTATTGAAAATTTATCTTAAAACTATACTTGGAAAACATCTTCTGAAAAGTCAGTATAATCATCCTCATCCAATTAACCTTCCATATGATTCTCTCCATCCAATTGGACATAGAATTATTCTCATTCTTCCCTTATTTCTTCAACTGAGTAGAAAATAAATTGGTAGATCTCAATTACTCCATCCAAATGGAACTTGTTCCGATGAACCTTACCCTGATGGATGTCGCTCTGATGGGATCACTCAGATGACCTGACTCCGATGAATAATTTTCTATTAGAACTTTCTTCGATGTTTGGATTAAACTTCACTCTAATGGAATCTTTTATATAGAACTTCCTCATATTCTACCAGAAAAAAATCAGGTTTCAGACTCAAATAATTTCAAAATGAATGTTATATCTCTCTACACATGTTAAAAATTAAAGTTTCACACACTTAATGAATAAATTTTACTCTCCTTTTATAGGAACCATGGAATGGTTATGTTGGGAAATCCAATTTCACCTCTAGATCAATGAAATTCTTAAATTATAAATTTATAATTCATTTATGTATTCATCTTTTACTTATTAAAATACTTATAATAATTTAGGGTCCTTCTCAAATTTTATTGAATATAATCAAAACTTAAGACTTATTCAAGTTTACAAACACTTCTCCAGTACGATTTTTTATTATTATCTTCATTATGATCCTTCATTACAATGAAAACACATGAAAGTATGAAGATAAACCATTATGATTTCCTCTTGTAAACACTGAAATCCATTTCCTATGGATGCTTTATATCTAATATTTTTCACCACATCTGAAATGTATTCAAAATATTAATCCTTTTCTTCAATTACTCTGACTGATGATCCTGGGTCCAATGAAGTTCAGCATATGATGACATTATTGGTGTTTGTATGCATATGATTGATC